>BSBM01000804.1:3060000-3397500 GCA_027924585.1 Larix kaempferi | reverse complement strand
CACCATTATCCTCATGACCATCACCATCATCATCACCATCATCCTCATCATCATCTTCATCACCATTGTCATCATAATCAACATATTCATCATCATCACCATTATCATCATCATCATCTCATCATCATCATCACCATCATCATCATCATCAACATCTTCATCATCATTTGCTCCAGGGGCACAGAACCCAAATCGTCACATTTGTGAGACAAACCTTTGTAGTGAACTATGGGTTTTCCATCTTGCAGCCGAAGGGAAACGTAATACCATGAATCGTCACCGTTGTCGAGCTGAAAATCAAGACTGATGGAAACACTCCTCGGACAACGAACGTGGGTCATAATGAATTGAGAAACTAATTGAGGGAAAATGTAGTGAGAATCTGAGACGGTTGCATAGTGAAATGCATGTAGAATGAATGAAGAGTGGGTGGTGAGATAAATGGTTGTGGGACGTCGTATGAGAGGAAATGGCGATGGGAATTGATTGATAAGGTCAAATTAAATTCGTACGATGGTAATAAACTACACTTGTGTCTTCCATTGTCAGTTTCACTTCAATCTTGAAGGTGGTAGCCTTGGGACTAGACATAGGTTGCAGGTGCGAATCTCCTCAGTTCAGTTTCTACCCTATTATTTTTTTGCTACAACTTATATGTTTTCTTTAATTTCATTTGTCAACTTTACGTATCCCTTTATATGTTTTCTTTAATTTCCTTTTTCAACTTTATGTATCCCCTTGAGAAAGGAAATTAAAGAAAACATATAAAGGGATACCTTGTTTTTCAAAAATAAAATGTGAGTGCAAATAACGCATATGCACAACTACGCATGCGCGCCTATAGACATGTGTGCGCGCCACATTTGCGTGCATGCGTTCCTAAATTCAATTTTTTTTAGCGCCCTTGCAGGCTTGGAATTAGCTTCGGATTGCACCTGAGGCTCGGTCTGATTTATGTATGATTTATGGCAGAACACATCAAATGTCGTAACTTCATGTTTTTCACAACTAGTTCCACATATGCTCCATGAGTGCACTGCAGATGAAATTGCACACACTTGTCAAGCTCTGTGTGCAGATTCTAAATATATAATTTTTTAATAGGGGTGCATAGATAATTTATGTTACTTTGCTAACATGAGAAGGAGCCATAGAGTTGATATCTCTGTGAAGTTGTTTGTGCCCATTCCCAATCCTTCAGTATAAGCCACAGAATCTTCCTTTGAAAAATGGATTATGCCTCATGCCCCATAGAGTCCTATCGGTCCCTTAGAAGCTCCATCAAAAAAATTATTTGGATATTCTTTAAACTCCTCTAGAAGAAAAAATCTGATTTTCTTCAATTTTATTGCTTGAGGAAAGAAAGATAAAGATTTTAAAAATTTCACAAAGAAAAAGAAAGCAGGGACTTCTTTATACTCGATCAAAGTTTTGTTTTTGGAAAGCCATATACTCCAAATTATAATGACTAGAAGATATCTGTAACCTTTTTTTTCCTTTCTATCACACCAGTTAAGAATACAAACTTCTATAGAGGATCTATACCAGTAGTTCTTTATACCAATAGTACTCTCCACTTCCTTCCAAACTTGTTGTATAAACATGCAGTCCATCACTAAAGGCTTGATGCTTTCCTCTACTTATTTACACACGCAACATCTGCCTACACTAGACCATTTGTTATTTTGCATATGGTCCCATGTGAGAGCCTTATTTGATAGAACAAACCAGAGAAATTTTGTTGCTTTCAACTGATAATGGAATTGCCATATTGTCTTCCACCACCATTTTTTATTTGAATCCTAAAAGGCCTTACCAATAAGGATTTTATAACCCTCTTTTGGAGCATATATTCCATTTTTCTCTCCATACCAAATTATAGTACCGCTGCAATTTTTAATTATAACAAGACTTGACTTCAAATTTGCAATATATTCTCCCCAAGTTTTTCTATCTTCATCTCTGAACCTAATCTATGAAGCCTCCATCCATCCTTTCGTCCAACTGTCCCTATCATTAGAACATTTTATGTGACGGAGTGAAAAGACCCTTCTCATGCAATGTATGAATCATTCTTTGAATAAGTGAGTGAACTTCTCTGCATCCTAACAAAGGGTCAATCCCCAATCTGAATCTAAGGCCATCTCCTACTCTCCATGATAGACCTTCTCCAATTAGGATGAATTCCATAACTACATCCTTCCATATAATTGATACATTTTGACATGTTGTTGTTGGCTTCCTTATCCATTCTATTGATGTTAAAGGATAAATGTACTTCTGCTTAACCACTTCCACCCACAACTCACTACCTGATATAAAACTCTAGATACTTTTAGCCGCAAGGGATTTAGAGAAGGGAATCAAAGTTTTAACTTCCCAACCTCCCCATTCCTTTGAGGATGAGATGGTTTTCCAATCAATCCACTCAAAACCCTTTCTATTTGGTTTTCCTAACCAAAAAAATCTCATGCTCAGAGATGACATTTTTTTAAGTACTCCCTTTGGAATCCATGCTAATGACTAGTATATCATAATCACTATCAAAACAGACTTTATCATTGTTATTCTGCCCCCTTTAGAAATCCACCGTATACATTAGTTGGTTATCCTTTTTTCACTTTTCTTAATCAATTAGGTCTAGTCTTTTGTTTCATAATTTGTAGGCTTCAAATTAAATACAATCTAATTCAAACCATTTTCAATAATTGATTCATTGAAACCAAGCAATGAATTGTATACAAAAGATTCTTTGATTTTCATTTAATATACCAAATAAATAGACTTACTTGGGTTAACTTTCATTCCCGAAGCTTTGTAGAATTTATATAGAAATTATTTCAACTTTTCAGCATCCTTTCTTAAGCCATCACGGAAAATCAAGACATCATCAACAAATAACATGTGGAAGAGCCTTAATAATCCCCCAATACAAATACCTTGGAAAATTCCAATTGATTTGGCTTGTATAATTTCTCTACTGAGTCCTTCAACTACTAAAATGAAGAGCATTGAGGATAATGGACATCCCTGTCTAAGACCTCTTCCAAATCTAAAAAATGGAGAAGCTTTCCTATTAATGAAGATCGAGAATGATACTAAAGAAAGACAACCCATTATCCAGCTGATGAAAGAGGGATAGAAACCAACTTGAGAAAGAATCAGTCTCATATAAACCCAACTAACACGATCATATGCTTTGGATAGATCGATTTTAACCACTGTTGCTTTCATCTTTTTTAGTTTAATCGAGTGGATTTCTTCCTGGGCTACCCCTACTGCTTCATGGATTTGACATCTAGCTAGAAACCCAAATTTTTATCATGAGATATGAGAAGATAATATTTCCTTTATCCTTCTCTCAATAATCTTTGCTATGATTTTATATATTATATTGCATAAGGATATTGGTCTAAAATACAAGAAGGATTCTGAAGAGTCCGACTTAGGGATTAAAACTATAAAGGTGGAGTTGAAAGCCCCCAAGATTGCTCCCTTTTTTATAGAATCTTCTATAACTCCGATTAAATCATCTTCAACAGTCTATTTAAGACCTAACAAGAATTATATTGGCATCCCATTTGTACCCAGGCTCTTGTCTTTCATTAGCATGTGCATTGCTTCATTTAGTTCATCTTTTGATACTTCCTCCATTAAAGCCACATTATTTTCCTCTTTTACAAAACTAGGGTAAAAGGAAGCTACATTTACCGCATCCTCCATTGAGATTTTCTCTTCTTTATAGAAATTTCCAAAATGTGATACACCTTCCATACCTAGATCTTCAAAGTTATTAGTGGCTCCATCTTCCTTTTTAAGATTCCAAATTGTATTGACGCATTTCTTGTGATTTGTTTAACTATGAAAAAAAATTGTGTTCTCATCTCCTATATCCATCCACATTGCCCTACTCTTAATCCTCCATTCAAATTCCTTATTCAAAAGAATATTTTTCCTTCAATGTTCCAAGTCCACAACCTTTTGACGAGATTTAGAATCCAAGAAACCAAAACCCTTAGTATCATTCAGGGATATCAATTTTGAATCAATATCTTTTAATTCTTTGTCCTCTTTTAATTTCTGATTAAAATCCCATTCTGCCGCAACATTTTTAGGTTGTTGAAGGTTTTTTGACATTTGTATTTTCGTTGACTCTAGAGAGGAAATATCGAAGGGCTTCCAACTTAAAAAAGAGTTTCTAAATAGTTTTGATCCTCTAGCCAGACTAGGTTAAACTTGAAAGGAATTGATTGTGTTTTCTCTTCCCCTTTGAATTGCAACACACTTGGATAATGATCTGACTCACCCCCTTGACCTCTTCCCCTTTGAATTGCAACACACTTGGATAATGATTTGACTCACCCCCTTGACCTGTTAACTTTTGAGCATTAATTCATTATACTCTAGGATCTTTGCTGAGAGAATAACATCTACAGTATATCAATGCATGACAATCATAATATGACAAGCATCACAAGCATCACAAGAATCAAAAGCATAGAGACAAGAGACACAGAGTTTCCGTGGGGAAAACCCTAAGGTGAAAAACCCCACAACTTCCTCAGAGATAGAGAGAGCAATGGCTCAACCAAAATACAACCAAATAACACAGAGATAGTCTCCTAGCAGATGATCCTCCTCCTCCTCACAAGTGCGCCACTTTCCAGAGAGAGAGTGAGTTACTTTTCTGAGTGAGTAAAATATAGATCTCCTATCTCTATTTATACTCACCTTTTTTCCCAGTGACCTACTGGGGCCGACTTGTCTACTTAGATACATCCACATTATATTATATATAATTCCGGGCCGACCCCAAATGGTGGTCTAATAACCCATCGGCAAGTACACACACTTGCGACACTTGTCAATTCACATGACGACACTTCCTTATAGAGGAATAACACATCTCTTATAAGGGTACAATAAATATATATAAAATATACAGATGAAATACATTCCGAAGTTACATATACATCAACATGACCAACCCATTGGTGAATTATATTCGAGAGCTCCAAAATATTTTTCAAAACTAAACAAAAGTCCAATATTTTTGATATCCTATCTTGACCTATTCTTTTATTTGACAAGGATAGCTTTAGATTGATGGGAGCAACATCTATTAGACCATATTCTCCCCTCTTACTCACAAAAAAATCTGATAGTAGGTCTTCTCTCGCTTTAGGCCCCCAAACCTTTGGCTTTCCTAAAGAGAAATTCAGGTCCCCACCTAAGATTAGGTTACTTCCTGATAAAAAGAGATTTATCCAACAAAGAGTTCCAATAAGTGATCCTATCACTATAATGACCATAAACATTTAGAAAGAGAAACTCTTTGTTAAGTTCACTACTGGAATATTTACACCTAGGCTTGAATTTATAGCCCAAGTGTTAACAAGGTTCATGTTATGGCTCCTCCACCCAATGATCAATCCACCAGATTTCCCCAAATCATCTACATAAGTAAACTCCCAATCCTTCAAGAGAACTTTCATTTCCTCAACTATCGTTTCACCAATCACATAATCTCCTATAGAAAGAATACATCTGGCTTCAAATTGTCATTTAAACTCCTTATTGCTAGCTTCTTGGAGGTGCTAGGAATACCTCTACAATTCAAGGAAAAACAAAGCATTCAGAAACCCTTTTTGAGGTTCATGCTGCTCTAAGTGACTCAAGTAGAGATCTATGTTTACCTTTTTCCTTATCCCATACCACATTCTCCCGAGCCAAAAGGAGATAAGACTTTCATCCCTTTCCAAACTTTCCCTTCTCCACATTTTCCCCAAACCTCTTGAAAAAGTAAATCAATTGCCCTCCCATTCCTCCTTATAGGATCTAAGAAAATATTGACCTTCCTTCTCCAAAATCTCTTTTGTTATTTCTTGCCTCTCAAGCATTCTTTCTTCAATTATTCTGATAAGGTTCCGAGATTAAACCCCGTTTAAATTTCCTTTTTGAACATCTGAAATGTTCTCTAAAATAGACCCTAAATTATTTCATTCTTTTGAAAGATTATTTTCCATGGCCAAGTCCTTATATAGACCAAAATTATGCCTTCCATGCGAAGCATCTAAGGAATCTAACGAAAGAAGAATCGTGTCTTTTAAAGACATACATGGACTATTACCATCTGGATTGGATTCAACTTCTTGTTCTTGATAATTCATCTTAGGAACTTCGCAATCCTTTATGCTTATGTTCAGATTCGAGGCTCCTTCCAACGACTTTTCCAGTTTTTCATCTTTCTTTTCTTTAGAAATCATCTCCTCATAATAAGAGTCTCTAAATGCTCCTATTTTCGACAAAAGATATAGAACTAGGAATTTGTTTGAGTTGGCCTTCCCTGCAATATTAGTACGTTGACTCTTTGGGCCAAAGTCACCTTCTTTGCTCAACCAAATATTCCTATGGAAGGAAAAGTTACAATATACTACAATATGGGCATGCTTATGACACATGTTACATTTGAACGGAATCCCTAAATAATCCAATTCATGCACAAGATGCAAGATTAGTACGTAGACTCTTTGGGCCAAAGTCACCTTCTTTGCTCAACCAAATATTCCTATGGAAGGAAAAGTTACAATCTACTACAATATGGGAATGCTTATGACACATGTTACATTTGAATGGAATCCCTAAATAATCTAGTTCCTGCACAAGAGATTTAATTCCCCATGAAATCTCCAATTTCTCCGCTAAGTCGTCCCTCAATTCCACTAAAATATGAGCCACACAAAATTCTCTTGAGACCTTATATGACCAATCCACATCCACATAAGATCCTATGGAATTACCAATGACACTGAAGAAATATGATGACCAAATTTCCATTAGAAGGTTGGCATTTTGACCCACAATGTTCTTTTTTCCAACCTTCCCTGTATAGGATCAAATAATGGGGACCATCTCTTAAGAAAAAGCACCTCTGATTGCTATTTCCAAAAACTTGGTAATATTTTGGAAGCTTCTCATTCCGAATTAAACATAAAATCCAACTAGCCATTAGGAAAAATGCATATCTTTGGTGTATAGTCTAATAGTTCACCCCAATTCTCCTTAACCTAGGTTGATAATCCCTTCATTCCAAATCAGTACCCTAGTACCCTTCCCACCAATATTTTCTCCATTGAATATACAACTTCATTCATTGATCTGATTCCTTTTTAGTCCCTTCCTTTGGCTACAAGGACTCTAGTAATGGCACTACCGTTTTTTCAATTAAATCACCCGCCATTCAAGACACTATAACCTAAGTTTTAGGTTGTACAATTAAGTGCATAATACCGGTTTTTCCAATCAAACATTTTGAAGCCTTATTTGGCCTCATCTCAAGGACAAGGCCAAACAATGTAACTAGTTTTCCTATGTTTTGAGCTTTCAAAGAATAATTATGTAACTAGTTTTAAGTTCAACTCAATTAATGCTATGGGTTGTGTAGCATTAATCAGGAACATTTTATGTTTCATTTTTTAATGTTTGAATGGACCTAATCCTCCACCCTTCATCAGGTATCCACCAGGTTGCAGGTGGCTAGTTTGAAGTTACATGCCTTAACACCCCACTACCTCACTGCCTTGATGTGTCAAATTTGCCACCGTCGTGAACCATCAATATTGAACCATTCTTTATTGCTTCATATTGGCTTTGGGATTCAGGTTCGTTTGCTTTGGCTTCAACATCATCCGCATTAGAACTGATAGAACATTTCCTTGAACTTGAGGTAGAAATCAAAATAGTGCATCAACACTTAGCAATTAGGAGCGATGTCAGAAGTACTCACGAATGGTATGCTACTGTAATTATTTTAATGTTTAAATATATGCAAGCAGTTTTGGTCGTCATAGTATTTGAATAGAGAGATTACAAACTGTCATACCAAGCCTCTTGCTGCCATTGCATATTTTATATCAAGGGAAAAGGAGCACCGCGCAGTAAAGAAGATTTAGCTGCATAGTGGATGAGTACCTTCTTTTTCTTTTCTTCGGACTTCGCAGACCATACAATAGCGAACTTCAATTTTATCTTTGCGGAACACTTTCCTCACTAAGAATTAACTTCGCAGTTTTAACTATGCGGCAATTAACTTTTACTTCACGGAATTCACCTTGCGGCAAGTAACTGCTCGGCAAGTAACTGCGCAATTTCAATTTTTTGCTACGCGGTGAACTTCAGAGTGATGCGAAGTTCACTTGGCCGCAATATTCTACTTCGCGGTATTCTCAAATACTTCGCGGTTCACTTAACCAAACTTTTCATGTAAAATATCTCTTTAAGGCATAACAACTTAAAACATCTAACGCGAAGTTATTCCATGTTAATTTAAAACTTTCACTGCGGTGAACTATTTATGAATCTTGATTTCTTTTACTGCGGGTAAATGTAAACAACATTCACACAAGTAAAACTGGAGATGATGTGGGACTTGCAAAATACAACATTCTTGAGAATGAAACATAAAACATAGACTTATATATTTACCACAGTAAACTGCGCAGTTCCTCAATTCATGGAAGTGAGTTTCATTGCTGACTTTTACACTCACAGAGCTTGGGCTCTTGTTATAATTCACGAGAGCTTCTTCTCCTTTCACTCTTCTTACACACTTCTCTTTTAGTTTTAACTAAGAGTTTCTATTTATAGAGTTTTCTATCAACCGACTTAGGAATGCTTTTTATGGAAGCTACAGGATTGCATTAAACACTGTAATAAATTATATCCTAAGGTTTCTTGACTTGCGAACTATTAACGCGGTGAAGTAATTACAAACAAGATGTCCACCGGATTGGTCAGTGAGCTAACTGACAGACTTACATCGCGAACATCGTGCTAACACAAAATGGCTGTCAGGGTGACTGACAGAGTCAATGCAGTAACTATGCGATCAACTCATTTAATTAGATATTTCCAACACTCCCCCTTAAGTATGAGCAGATGGGGATCTTTTAAACAGAAGTAAAATATTACAGAATGTTTCAGAGCTTAGAACATGCTCTGTTCATGACCAAGTTCACTACGCAGAACTTGTCATTCCCAAACAACTTCGTAGATACTGAAATGGGTCTTTTTCCAATGGTTTGGTAAAGATGTCTGCTACCTGATCTTCAGACCTGCAAAATTCTAAACCGATTTCTTTTTTGTTTATCAACTCTCTGATGAAGTGATACCTTGTGTCGATGTGCTTGGTTCTTTTGTGGTAGACATGATTCTTTGATAGTGCGATAGCGGAATTGTTATCGCATTAAATGATTGTAGGTTCTTGCTGATGCTGCGACAGATCACTTAACATTCTACGCATCCAAACGGCTTGACATGCAGCGCTTGTAGCTACAACATACTCTGCTTCTGCTGATGAAAGAGTTACTATGGGTTGTTTCTTTGACACCCATGATACAACACCTATTCCTATATGAAATGTATTCCCAGATGTGCTTTTTCTGTCATCTATGCTGCCTCCATTGTCATTGTCAGTGTATCCAAGGAGTTTCAAATTTTTTGAGGTGGAATACAGAATACCAAAGTCTCTTGTTCCACTTACATACCTCAGAATTCTTTTACCTGCTTGCCAATTCGATTCTTTTGGTGACTCCATGAATCTTGAGATTAAGCTGACTCCATACATGATGTCTGGCCTTGTTGCTATAAGATACATAAGGCTACCTACGGGCCTTTTAAACAGTGTAGGATGTACATTGGATCCATCATCATTCTTGCTTAATTTCAAACCTGTTATCACTGGTGTTGAAGTTGTGTTTCTATTTAACATCTTAAACCTGTTCAATACATCACTTGCATACTTTGACTGAGATATAAATATCCCATTTTCAATCTGTTGGACTTCAATGCCCAGAAAGTACTTCATAAGCCCCAAATTAGTCGTTTCAAATTCACTTTCCATGACTGTTCTAAATTCTTCTACGCCAAAATCACCAGTAAATATTAAATCATCTACATACAGGCATACAATCAGTTTATTACCTTGTTGGTTGATTTTTGTGTACAGCGTTGGCTCACATTCACTTCTGTGAAATCCATTCTGAATGAGGTATGAATCAATGCGACTGTACCAAGCTCGCGGAGCTTGCTTCAAACCATAGAGCGCCTTCTTCAGTCTGTATACTCTATGTCCTTATCCTGGAACTTCATATCCTTGTGGCTGCTCCACATATACTTCTTCCTCCAAATAGCCATTCAGGAACGCGGACTTGACATCCATTTGAAAAACAAGCCATTTCTTTTGTGCTACGATGGCCAAAACTGTTCTGATAGTGTCCATGCGAGCTACAGGTGCAAAAGTTTCATTGAAGTCTATGCCAGGATGCTGAGTGAATCCTCTTGCCACCAATCTCGCCTTGTGCTTCTGCACATTTCCTTCAGCATCTTGCTTGGTCTTATAAATCCATTTCACACTTATCACATCCTTGTCCTTAGGAACATCAACTAGTTCCCATGTTTGATTCTTCTCTATGCATTCTATTTCTTCATTCATGGCTTGTGCCAAGACTTCATCTTCAACTACTTCTTTATATGTTAGAGGATCATTAACTTGAGAAAATAATGCAAAACAAGAGAATGAATTAGGTGTACCAACCTCATATATCTCACGCAGACTTCTTGTCCTTGGCGGAGTTGCTGGTGTCGAACTACTTGATGGAGTTTGCTGCGCACTTGGAGTGCTTGTCGGAGTTGCTTGCGTTGAACCATGTTGCGCAGTCCTTGGAGTAGGCGGTGCTACAAAGTTCTGATTCACATGCGGAGTCTCAAGCACGTCTTCTGCGATGTCATCATGTTCAACATGTGACACGATTTTCACATTCTTCTCAACAGTTCCATCCCATGCTTCATTTTCCACAAACTGAACATCGCGGCTGATAATAAATTTTCTTGCAATAGGATCATACAACTTGTATGCTTTTGTGTCTTCAAAATATCCAATAAAGATGCATTTCTGTCCTTTATTGTCTAATTTTCTTCTCAGCTCATCTGGAACATGTGCATATGCTACACAACCAAAAACTTTTAAATGGGAAACAATATGTTTCATACCTATCCATGCTTCCTATGGAATCTTGTTCTTCACGCTCTTCGTCGGACATCGATTCATGATGTATACTGCAGTTTCCACTGCTTCGACCCAGTATTCATTTGATAGATGCGCAGATGCCAACATACTGCGCACCATCTCCATGATGGTTCTGTTCTTTATTTCGACGATGCCATTCTGCTGCGGTGTGTACCGTGCAGTGAATTGCTTCTGTATGCCATGATTCTTACAGAAATTTAAGAAATCATTTGAGACATACTCACCACCTCTATCTGTTCTCAATATCTTGATGCTGTAACCACTCTGCTTTTCCACAAGTGCCTTGAACTGCTAAAAACAGTAAAATGCATCATATTTATGCTTTAGAAAATAAAACCATGTTTTTCTTGTGAAATCGTAAATAAATGTGAGAAGATATGTGCATCCTCCCATGGATGGTGTTTGCATCGGTCCACAAATATCGGAGTGCACGATTTCAAGTGGTGTGCACGCTCTGTATGACTTTCCGACTGGAAAAGTCTCTCTATGCTGCTTTCCAAAGATACAGCCTTCACAAATTCTCTCTGGCTTTTCAATTAGTGGAAATCCTTTCACCATATCCTTCATGTGCAGTAGCTTCAGCCCACCAAAGTTCAGATGTCCAAATATGAAATGCCATAACCAGGATTCATCCTTCATTTCTGTTTGGAACGCAGCTTGCATTACGCTGCCCTTTTTTTCCTCGTTGCTGTGAACTTCTGCTCCTTTGCATTCTGTCTTGAATGCAGCTTCAGAATTTTCTTTCTGATTTTCATGAACAACATGAGTATTTTTACCTTTGATTATTGGTGTTATCCTCAAAGGAAACAAGCAATTGCTTGTCATTTGTACTTGGCTATTAGCTGATTGCTTGGGTATACATCTTTGATCACACAACGCTTCCCTGTCATATGAACTCTGCAGCCTTTTTTCATCATCTGTCCAATGCTCATCAGATTATGCTTCAAACCTTGAACATAATACACATCAGGCATAAATTTATGCTCCCCCTATTTTGTTACAATATCAACAGTACCCTTACCCAAAACGGTGACTTGGATATTGTTTCCAAGTGTTACATCAGTTTGAACTGATTTATCTAGGCTAGAAAATAAACTTAAATTACCAGTCATATGATTGCTACAGCCTGAGTCTAAATACCATATATCATTTGGACTTTTTTGGACAGTATTGCATTCCAGCGATGATGCACATGCGAAGAACAGTGAATTTTTCGGTGCGCTGCTGCTGCTTGACTGAGTTTCACCTTGCTTTCCTTGGTCATACTGCTTCTTCCTGCATTCATATGCGAAGTGTCCATATATCTTACAGTAATGACATTGAATCTTTGATTTATCATACCTTTTTCCACTTGGTTGATTGGGGGTATGATCCTGGCCTCTTCCTACGACATGTGCAGGACTGCTGCTGCGACCTCCTCTGAACGGACTTCGTCCTCTGCCTCTAGAGTTTGATCTTCCTCTGCCTCTACCACGATTTATTGATGACTGTGTTGCGAATGCACCTTCCAATGATGTTTCTGAACCGCTAATTCTATGTTCATGATTGAGTAATGAGGCTTGCAACTCATCAATAGTAAATATGGACAGATCTTTGTTTTCCTCTAGGGTCACAACTAAAGATTCAAATTTCTTTGGCAAAACTCTAAGAACCTTTTCAACAACTCTTTGGTTAGTTAGATTTTCTCCATGAAACTTTATTTGATTAACTACACCAATTACACGAGTATAGAATGAGTCTACTGACTCTGTATTTTTCATTGACAAAGATTCAAACTCTCTTCTAAGAATTTGAAGTTTGGCGATCTTTACCTTGTTGAAACCTTAATATGTTGTTTCCAGCATGTCCCATGCTTCTTTTGCCGACTGCGTTGCTGCTAATCTTGGGAGTATGGATTCATGTGTCGCTTGATGTATGTGGAACAACACCTTTTCGTCTTTCTTCCTTTGTTCCCTCAGAACATCCTTCTCAGCTTGTGTGAGATTGTTGTATGCTGCTGCATCTGCTGGTTCTGCATAACTAGTCTGAACTATGTCCCATACATCTTGACCTCTAAACAAAGATTTCATGGTTAGAGACCAATATTCATAATTTTTACCAGTAAATATTGGGGTTTGCAAATTACCCGAAGTGGAAGCCATCCTTAACCGCTTTTCCCTTATGAATTGAACTCCTTCTTTCCGTAAACCGGGCTCTGATCCCAAATCAAGGGAAAAGGAACACCACGCAATAAAGAAGATTTAGCTGCACAGTGGATGAGTACCTTCTTTTTCTTGTCTTCGGACTTCGCAGACCATACAACAACGAACTTCAATTTTATCTTCGCGGAACACTTTTCTCACTAAGAATTAACTTCTTTTACTTCGCGGCAAGTAACTGAGCAGCATTCACTTCACAGCAAGTAACTGCACGATTTAGACTTTTTGGTACACAGTGAACTTCAGAGTGATGCGAAATTCACTTGGCCGCAATATTCTACTTCGAGGTATTCTCAAATACTTCATGGTTCACTTAACCAAACTTTTCATGTAAAATATCTCTTTAAGGCATAACAACTTAAAACATCTAACGCGAAGTTATTCCATGTTAATTTAAAACTTTCACTGCGGTGAACTATTTATGAATCTTGATTTCTTTTATTGCGGGTAAATGTAAACAACATGCACACAAGTAAAACTAAACTGGAGATGATGTGCGACTTGCAAAATACAACATTCTTGAGAAGGAAACATAAAACATAGACTTATATATTTACCACAGTAGACTGCGTAGCTCCTCAATTCATGGAAGTGAGTTTCACTGTCGACTTTTACATTCACAGAGCTTGGGCTCTTGTTATAATTCCCGGAAGCTTCTTCTCCTTTCACTCTTCTTACACACCTCTCTTTTAGTTTTAACTAAGAGCTTCTATTTATAGAGTTTTCTATCAACCGACTTAGGAATGCTTCTTATGGAAGCTACAGGATTGCATTAAACACTGTAATAAATTATATCCTAAGGTTTCTTGACTTGGATTGGTCAGTGAGCTAACTGACAGACTTACATCGTGAAAATCGCGATCCAACATTATATCTCGGACAGGTTCCCAGAACGTAGAGTTCGAATCTTGCAAATAAAAAATTCACCTGGAAGAAAAATGACAAGCCCGCGAGAACAACGAGGGATGCACATAAATAGTAAGCAGTTTCAATAAAATGGTTCACAAATTTAACAATCTTGGATGTTGATTAAACCATAAACTTTGATCGCTTTAATTTAATCCAAATATTTCAAAAATCTAAGTTGTAAAGCAACATCAAATTTTCAAACAATTTCTTGGGAAATCTATTTACTGTTTAAGATTAATGTGTACCTGGTCTTAGAAGGAGAATTCTAGGTTACCTACAATAATGGTTCTAGAAGCATAACAAATATTTTAACTTGATCAAAATGCATTGTCACTAATGCAGATTGAACCTTTGAAAGATGAATATTTTTCTTGCAGGTAGAAGCAATGCCTTCTTCCTCATCGTTGGCTCTCTTGGCCACAACTTCAATCATGTCTTGTTTGGAGGTATTGGTGTTATATGTGTAGTGCTCGACGAACTTGCACCCCATTGTTTCATCCTGCAACGCCTTTCAACACTTGTATGACCATAGAAATGAGGAATCATGTATTGGTCTCACCAATACTTGCCAGAATCTTGTCGACTTTTGCTTCTTCAACAACTCCAACAAGGGTTGCTGACAATTTTATGCTTTTCATTACCAGAGAAACATTCTGATTTTTGAAGGAAAAACCAGACGGGATTATAATTCACTTACCCGTTTACGTCTGTGATTGAGCTCTTTTGTCATAGTGGCCTTATCATTGAAGGCCATTCTTGTTGGTTGCTTGAAATTGAAAATTCGATGCAGATATCAATCATGCATTAATTTGGTTTTTAGTTTTATATTTTTTACTGATACATGCTCCAACAGTGCCTTTCCCCTGTGTTCAATTGGCCTAGGCTTCATAGACTTATTATTACCTCAAGACCAGTTTAAAGAGGGAGTGTAGCCGTATGAATAAATGGAATTAATGAATGAAACTGCTAACTTAACCACTAGACGAGTGAAGCTACAGCCGCTCAAACCCAAATTGGTGGAACCAGATATGAAACCTATTATGGCTCCGCCAAACCTGAAAAGGGCTATGATGACTATCAAATTGGCATGTAACCTGGAACAAGAAGAATGAGTCCTGTGACTGGTTAAAAAGAAACGATTTATGGTTCAACCGGTTCTCTTAATAATCACAAAGACATTGATTACAAATTATTCCAGACCATTCCACTCCACTGTAGATGGTGACACTATCTAGTTCGCCTCAATTTATCGGTCTATCCACACACAGAGGCGGTAACACAAGATCGAGCTTGTGCTAGGGGAAAATCCACCATGGTTCTGAGCATATTGGAAAGACTGCTGAAATTAGTGAAAGCCACCTGCTTATCCTTTCACTTGCCTAGTTACAAATGTTGAACTCCTATCGACCATGTGTCATCTTATGAAAGAGCGTACGGGGTGATGAAGCAACGAACACTTAGCACAGACATGGTTGAGGTTCAGTCTGGATAAAGGGAGTCTTTGAATACCTAAGCATGACTGAGCTCGTTGAAAGCAGAGAAAACCATTTAGGGAGCTTCATGTCAAGGTAAATTCCAACTAGCATGCATTTGGCTTCATAGTGCTCAAATTTTCACTCGAAATTGATTCCTTTGAGAGCTGATTTATTTTCTTTCACAGTAGATACCTTAGTCGCTCGCTCAAGTGAATGAAATATTTTGATCGCAAGCTATAAACACAAGTATGTTAGTACTTATATAATTAAGGGGCCTGTAATGTGGGTACTTACAATGCATTATAAGTCTAAAAATATAGATATAGCTTTATTTATTAAAAGTCCGAAAATACATAAATAGGCTCAATTACATTTTTAAAAATTTGAAAATACATAAATCTAGGATAACTTTTTTCATTAAAATGATTTTTAAATTTCTTTAAAAGGTATTATAAATTTTTTTTCATTAATCAATAAAAAATTTGTTTCTTTAATCAATTAAAAACTTAAATTTATGTAATGAATAGGCCCTTGATACAAGCCGTGCTAAACAATGATACCAACATGCCAACCAGCTTCCTACGCCTCTTTCGACTTGCGAGCTTTGCTTTCAAACTAGTATAAGAGACGTGGGTCTCAATCCTCATTCCTCCCGGGTTCTTCTTGGGTTCTCTGAATTCTGTGAAGGCTTCTCAAGCAGCTGCACACTTGACTTAGGATAGGAACTTGTTGCTTAGCAGCCGAACTTGTTTCCTATTGAGACTGAGGTTCTTTCTTTCTTGTAAAACTCCTTTTACATCTTTCAA
Organism: Larix kaempferi; assembly: GCA_027924585.1. Taxonomy (NCBI): domain Eukaryota; kingdom Viridiplantae; phylum Streptophyta; class Pinopsida; order Pinales; family Pinaceae; genus Larix; species Larix kaempferi. The sequence continues at coordinate 3,381,026 of BSBM01000804.1, read as the reverse complement.
GTTTGACTTCATGATACAACCTGGTTCTTGAAAAAGGTTCCACTTACAAATTCTTCCAAAACTTCTTCTATCATTCGATTAAGAACCTTATTAAAAGTGATCTCATCAACACCAAGGTAATTTTTAGGGGTTAAATTTCGCCAATTGACTATTTTTTGTGCTTTTTTTCAAAAAATAAATTCGTTATTTGATCATTTTTAGTTTCTAATATCGCCTATATTTACATAAAATATGTTTTTATCATAATATTCGCCAAAATTTACACATTTCAATAGTAAATTGTATGTTTCATATTTAATATTTCCCTACCTATCTATATACATGTTTTTCTCAATCCAAAATAATCACCTAAAATACTATACTCAAACATAATATTATAATACTTAAAAATTATCCTAATCAACACCATAAAAAATAGCTTGATCACCAATACCTTTATTACTTTCTTTAATATTCTAAAATGAATAGTGGATTTTCTGATCAAACCTCACTTCGAGATTCGCACCAAACCCTTTTACCTAGGGAACATGACACCCTTGCTTGAGCTTTCGCATGCCCGAGATCCATCGCCCTGCCTTAGACCCGCCTCAACGTGAAATTGTATATATTTATAGGTATATGACTTTTTAAACTTATCCTCTATACTTTTGTTTTGGAGATATGATAGGTATATTCTTGGAGATATCATAGGCATATGCTTTATATTACTTATATTTTGGTTTAGTATACGTAATCATTATTTTATATATATATATATATTATAATAGGAAATAAATAATTTAACATTAACAAGTATTTTATTTAAAATTCTTATGCTAATAAAATAAACTTATCCTCTATACTTTTGTTTTGGAGATATGATAGGTATATGCTTGGAGATATTATAGGCATATGCTTTATATTACTTATATTTTGGTTTAGTATACGTATTCATTATTTTATATATATATTATAATAGGAAATAAATAATTTAACATTAACAAGTATTTTATTTAAAATTCTTATGATAATAAAATAAACCGATGCAATTGAGAATAAAAGAGCATTTAAAAAAGTTGGTGCAAAATATTACTTTAAATAGGATGTCTATAAATTTAAACATTTTGATACATGTTGCAAAAGAGTCTATTTTAAATGTATAAATAAATATTTAAAAGATGTTTTTATGGGTATTTATTGTAAAAAAATAAAATTGGTTTCAACAAACATTATGGATGGCTTCTTTCGTGAAAATTACAGAAGACGTTGTGATTGTAATTAAAATGGCTTTAAAGGTGGAAATTATGGAAGATGTTATGGTTGTTGTCATGGTTGTAATTTCAACGTACATTGCAACATAATACCAACGTACATTGCTCTTAACATAATACCATAGCATCATAAATATATTAAAGTTATACTTTCTAATAAACATTATATACTTTATTTTTTTTATTATATTTATTTTTTATGTTTTTGAGGGGGATCATATATGTATCATTGAGAACTTATTATTTTGTATTTAGAGGTTATAAATATGCTAAAAAAAATTTCTTTAACTATAGTTTGAAATACATTGTATTAAATTAAATTTTTGAAAATGATATTTTTTATATTTTTATTGGTTGGAGATACTAACGTCTTCCTCGATTTTCCCTTCCGACGAGAGGGCGACAAGATGACACCATACTCATTTAAATGTCTTCTGGATTTGCACGAATCTCCTTAATGCCCTGGGCACCTGCCTTAGAAGGGCCAGCATAGGCCAGAGGTTGAAGATTTTTCTCAGCATGCTGGATCTGCCAAACAGAGTTGAAATTTTTTACGAAACTTTGACAGACATGGCATGATTTCTATGCTTGGCATTAGAAATTTGGTTTTCAGATGCTGGTCCAAAATTTTTCTCTAAACTCCGTTCAGTTTCGCTTCCGTTAGAAACCTCTTTTAATTCAACTTGACATCTAATGTTGAAGTCTCTGGAGATTTAATTGAATACTGTTTTGTCTGAGAATCAGACGAGGGTTTTGCAGCCTCAATATCTAAGCACTTTCCAGCTTCCATGGAGGAGTACTTAACTTGATGTTCTCGATACTCATCTAGCTCTGCCTTGGCCACAAAAACTAATGGAAGTAATAGAAAAAAAACGACGATTCTAGTGACCATTATGTATTTTCCCATGGAAAATCTGACCTGGTTCTCAATGATGATGAAAACCATGAGAAATCCTGCGAGAAACAAGGCAATATACAGAAAATGATAGAACCGATGTAGCTCATTCTCGTCATGTATTGAAGCTCTTATAGGGCGTATAATAAACATGAAAAGCAGAGAAGTAAGTGAAGGTAACCAACCAAAAAGAAGAATCAAGGATCCGGAATGATGTCCATATAATACATGATAGACTTGAGTAAAAATTGCTCCGCTGAGTCCCACGAAGCCCTTGAGCAAACCTAGAACACCATGGCTTTCAGGGATTCTTAACACAAGTAACCAAAGCTCCAGTATTTGCAAAAGTTTGAGAATGGGCTCAAAAATCATATTGCCTTGGATTTAATGCTCTTCGATAAGGTTCATAGCTTATATCAAGATATATTTTAGTCAATCTTTTGATATAAGTAATAAGACAATACATATATTGCATGCACAAAGCATGCAATATGTTATGCCAACAACCTGGAGGTTTGGCATGACGTTGGAATCGGACAAACCTACCATATCTAAGTTTAAGGGCTTGCAGGAAAGAATAATAAGACAAATACAATAAAAGGTGAGCTCCCTAGATTCGATCTCTTGACCAAAGCCATTAGAGAAGGATAATGAACTTGCTCTGCTCATCCTAAGGTGGTAGTTGATTGGAGAGTCGTTGGATTCTATCGTTGATCCCTCCGCCATGGATGACTTTGACAAATACGTGATGACATAATGTCGCAAAGCAAAGGTGAGCTCCCTAGATTCGATCTCTTGACCAAAGCCATCAGAGAAGGATAATGAACTTGCTCTGCTCATCCTAAGGTGGTAGCTGATTGGAGAGTCGTTGGAGTCTATCGTTGATCCCTCCGCCATGGATGACTTTGACGAATACGATGACATAATGTCGCAAAGCAGGATTTGAGCACGCCAAAGCCATCAGCTCGAGATCCATCAGGCCATCTTTGGTGTTCTAGGCAGTACAAATAATTACAGATTCACTATGCAAGAATATTTCATTCATGAAACGTGAAGAAGGATTGAATATGCAAAGATATATTTTAGGTCATACATATTAAGCTTTGTTGGGTTCTTCAATTTCTTTGATTTGATTGGGTTTGTTTGGCTTGAAAACTATGTATCACTGTAGGGTTATTCTTCGTGGATATTATATGGGTAGAGGCATCTATCAATAGGCAACCATGGCTGGTGCTGTGCGATTATATGGCTGATATGCCTTGTATGGATTTCTCTTTCTAGACACAGACCTGAAAGACCTGCTTCTCTCTTTCCTGGAAAAGCAAGGAAATGCCACATTTCAATGGAGAGGTTCGACAATTGGCTTCATGTTGGTAGAGTGGTCTCTCTTGGGTCTTCAACTAGATGATGCAAGGAATCCCACAATTCTCTGCAATCCATATACACGAACTTCCCTCCAACTTCTAGCCATGTCAACAATATTAATAACCGTTATCAATAAATGCTTGGTTTTCAATGACATTAATGCCTCCAAATATGTATAATCATTGTATTTCTTCGCCAATCTTCAAATGGTTAACTGCATAGGCATTTGGGATTACGTGTGCTTCATGCCATCTGACATTTCCTCTGGACAATAGATAAACGTGGTTTTTCACAATTTAAATGAAAGCTCGTGGATATGCCTTTGTTGGAAATGGGTGACCACTGATTCTCCCGATGACTATGTAATTGTCTAACTGAGTAACTAAGTTTGGTCAGTTATGAGTAACCGTGTAAGAAATATATTTATTTCTTGGATTCTCGTAGGAGATGTGTAGATTGAGTTGAGAGTTGTTGTAATCTTCATGTTCTGAATAATAAGAGGACCGATACCATTGCTTCGTGGATGTTTCCCTCTCGAGGGTTTTACCACGTAAATCGCTGCGTATATTTTATATGTGCCATTATTTGTTTTATGGTTTAATATCTTTCGTTGTATATTTTTGTTTATGTGGTTGTTTGATCCAACAAGTGGTATCAGAGCTTGGTAGGAGGCCAGAGAAAACGTTTATTTTATTACTTAGTTCGTCGTCCACGGAAGCGAAAATCATTACAAATTTATGGTTTAAAGCTGCAGAACGACAGGCATGATAATTCTCATTTTTCGCGGGTCCTAAGCATGGTGAGGCACAAAAAATATATAGCACACTTACAAAATTGAAACCGGTAAGAATTTTCGTGGCCTTCATTAATTGAGAAGCGCAAAAATCCTTTGTTCTTCTTGGTAAAGTTTGGTAAAAGCCTAAATTTTTTTGGGGTTGCTCTTAAATAATTCGCGTGGACCTTCTTTTTATTTATATTAAATTGTGGATTAAAGTGGGAGGTATAAAAGGTGGATTAAAGCGGGAGTTATAAGGTGAAGGTTTTATATATTTTTGTATTACTTATAAACCTTTATTCCATTATTTTTGGAATTTTAAAGTATTAAATTTGTTGACCCATAATTCTTTTTGAAAAGAGCTTGGTGGCTTGGTGTTTATTTGAGATATTGATCTTTTATAAAAATTTGATCCGGTTTTTTTGAGAAAATGGAGAAAACGCAGAGTGTTAAGTTTGAAATTGAGAAGTTCAATGGGAACAATAATTTCGAGTTATGGAAGGTCAAGATGAGAGATATGCTCGTGCAACAAGGGGTGGCAAAGGCACTGGCAGGGAAGACAAAGAAACCCACAGATATATCAGATGAAGACTGGGGGGAGATGGATTAAAAAGATCTCAGTGCTATTCGTATGTGCTTGGCCAATGATGTTTTATTTAACATCATGTCTCAAACTACAGCAGCGCGTCTCTGGACAAAATTGGAAAGCCTGTACATGACTAAATCCTTGACGAATAAAATCCTCCTAAATCAACAATTATTTACCTTGCGTATGAAAGAAGGTACAAAAAATTTTGATCATTTGAATGCATTCAATACTCTGATTTGTCAGTTGGCTAGTATGGATGAAAATATTAAATCTGAAGACAAGGCGATTTTGCTGTTGTGCTCTCTGCCTGAGTCTTGGGCACATTTTGCAACCTCTATCAGTTTTAGTTCTACTAAGTCTATTACATTCAATGATGTTGTGGGAGCCTTAATTTCTGAGGAAACTCGAAATAAATCTAGTCTTGAAACCTTGACATCAGAAGTAATGGTTGCTATAGGAAGAACCAGTGAAAGATGACAATATTCTAGGGGCACATCAAGATCAAAGTTGAAGGGAAAAACAGGTAAATTGAAGTGATGGTATTGCAATAAAACAGGACACCTTAAGAAAGATTGCTAGAAACGGAAGCAAGCTTCTAAGGAGGAGGACTCTACAAAGGAGGAAAACATAGCCGAGAAGGATTCATGTATGATCGATGAGGTATTATCTACATCTATTGTCTCACAATACCATTGTGACTGGTTAATTGATTCTGGATCATCTCATCACATTTGTTTGCATAGAAATTTGTATTCCACATACCAATCTATAGATGACAGGGTAGTTTATATGGGAAATAATGTTTCATGTAAAATTGTTGGGATAGGGAGTATCAGAATAAAAATGTATGATGGGACTATTAGGACTCTAACAGATGTGAGGCATGTACCTAAACTGAGGAAGAACCTTATATCAATGGGAGTTATGGATGATGTCGGTTACAAATTTACAGTTCAAGGTGGAGTTATGAAGATATCAAAAGGTATCTTGGTTGTCATGAAGGAAAACAGAGTTGGGAACCTGTATAAACTTGAAGGGAGGATGAAAATCAACGGTTAGGTCATACATGAGCGAAAAAGAAATGAAGGTACTTGCTGATTGAAAGTTGCTTCCTAGTTTAAAATCTATAGATTTGAAGTTTTGTGAGCATTGTATTTATGGTAAACAAGCTAGACAAAAATTTAAATCTGGAAAACACTCTAGTAAAGGTATCCTATACTATATTCATTCTGATCTATGGGGTCCATCTCCTAAAGTTTCTTATGGGGGATCATCATATTTCATCAGTTTTATAGATGATTACTCAAGGAAAGTTTGGATCTATTTATTAAAGAGAAAAGATGATTTTTTCGATATGTTTAAGCAGTTTAGAGCTTTGGTTGAAAAGAGCACTAGCAGGTTCATTAAAATTGTCTTGAAACATATAATGGAACCGAATTTACTTCTAAGGAGTTTGATAATTATTGCAAGAAGGATGGGATCGATAGACATAAAACCATGGTTTACACTCCGCAGCAGAATGGTGTTGTTGAACGCATTAACGGGACTCTTCTTGAAAGAGCAAGGAGTATGCTCAGTAATGCAAAGTTGCAACAAGAATTGTGGGAAGAGGCGTTGCTTACAGATTGTTACCTGGTCAACCGATCACCATCAACAACAATTGACTGCAAAATTCTAAAAGAGGTATGGACAGGTCAACCATGTGATTATTCTAATGTTAGAGTATTTGGTTGTGAATCCTATGCACTTATTCCGAAAAATCAATGTTCCAAACTAGATCCTAAATCAAGAAAATTGATCTTTGTTGGATATGGTGATGGCATTAAGGGATATAGATTGTGTAATCCTACTATCCACAAAATCATCATAAACATAGATGTAATATTTGGTGAACTTTCTCTATCAAATGTAGATGTAAGTAATGATTTGAAATAAGCTAATGTACCACAGTTACAACAAATTCAGTTTGATACTCATTCATCTACGGGGAGGAATCATGAGGATGTCCATGAGGTGGATATTCATGAGGACACTTCTCAGGAGGATGAGCAAGTAGAAATAGAGGAAATACCACAACAAACTCTACGAAGATATACACGGGACAGAAATTTTCCAAAGAGGTATGATTATTTTGTCACATATGTTGTTTTAATTTCTAATGAAGGAGAACCTGATAGTTATCAAGAAGCATTAGAAGTGTCGACAAATGGAAACTTGCAATGAAAGAAGAAATGGATTCTTTGGAAAAGAACAAAACATGGGATCTTGTGGAACTTCCTAAGAGTAGGAAAGTGGTTGGATGCAAATGGGTGTACAAATTGAAGAAAGGAGGTGATGACACTGTTCCGAAGTACAAGGCCGGACTGGTTGCAAAAGGGTTTTCTCAGAAAGCAGGTATTGACTTTCATGAGACTTTTTCACTAGTCGTGAAACTTGTTTCTATCAAAATTCTATTAGCACTAGTTGCATTACATGATTTGGAGTTAGAGAAGCTAGATGTCAAGACAACTTTCTTACATGGAGATTTGGATGAGGAAATTTTCATGGAACAACTAGAAGGGTTCGTTCAGAATCGCAACAAGAGTTTTGTTTGTAAGCTCATAAAATCATTGTATGGCCTGAAGCAGTCTCCCAAGAAATGGTACAAGAAGTTTGATTCTTTCATGGTGAGCCATAATTTTACCAAAAGTGAGTATGATCATTGTGTGTACTTTAAAAAGTTGGAAAATGACATGTTCATTATTTTGGTATTATATGTTGATGATATGCTTGTCGCAAGCAAGAGCATGTTTGAAATAAGCGGGTTAAAGGCTCAGTTGGCTAGTACGTTTGATATGAAGGATCTAGGAGCAACAAATCAGATCTTGGGCATGCAGATACACAGAGACAGGAAAAATGGCAAGTTGTGGTTGTCACAAAAAAGTATGTGGAGAAAATACTTCAGAGATTCGATATGAATAAGGTGAAACCTGTTAATATCCCTTCAGCTTCTCATTTCAAGCTTTCTTCGGGTTTGAGTCCTAATAGTGATGAAGAAAAGCAATATATATCTTGTGTACCATATGCTAATGTAGTAGGAAGTTTGATGTATGCGATGATAAGTACAAGACCAAATATTTCACATGCAGTTGGTGTTGTCAATAGATACATGAAAAATCCAGGAAAAGAGCATTGGGCAGCAATGAAATGGGTGCTTCGGTATACTAGAGGCACATGCAATTATTGTATCACTTTTGATGGTTGCAGTGATGAAGTCTATGGTTATGTTGATTCTAATTTTGTGGGTGACTTGGACAAGAGGAGGTCCACTTCAGGTTATGTCTTTAATCTTGTAGGTGGAGCTATTAGTTGGATTTCAAAGCTTCAGAATATTGTTTCTTTATCCACTACAGAGGCAGAATATATAGCTGCTTCACATACTTGCAAAGAGGCAATCTAGTTAAAAGGTTTTTTGGGTGAGTTAGGAAAGGTTCAGAACACTATAAAAATTTTCAGTGATAGCCAAAGTGCTATTCATTTGGCTAAAAATCCAGCTTATCACAGTAAGACAAAACAAATTCCTGTAAAATACCATTTTGTTATACATGTTATTGATGAAGGTGGAGTGGTTCTTGAAAATGTCCACACTCAAAAGAATAGTGTAGACATGTTCACGAAACTAGTTACTTTAGAGAAGATACGGTGGTTCTTAGCTTCTCTGGACTTGCAGAAAAGGTGATTAATAGAGCAATGAGCAAGGTATCAGGTAAATTGTTGTCAAGGTGGAGATTGTTGGAAATGGGTGACAACCAGCTCTCCTGGTGACTATGTAATTGTCTAACCGAGTAACTAAGTTTGGTCAGTTATGAGTAACCGTGTAAGAAATATATTTATTTATTGGATTCTCATAGGAGATGTGTAGATTGAGTTGAGAGCTGTTGTAATCTTCATGTTCTGAATAATAAGAGGACCGATACCATTTCTCCGTGGATGTTTCACTTTCGATGGTTTTACCATCTAAATATTTGCATATATTTTATGTGTGCCAATATTTGTTTTCTGGTTTAATATCTTCCGTTGTATATTGTTTTTTATGTGGCTTCTTGATCCAACATCCTTCCTCCTTGTTCTCTTGCAAATCATGAAAATTTGAGTCTCTTGAGCATAGCCTTTCAGCCCAGGACCCATATGATGGACGTCCAGTAAACAACCTCGCAGGTCACCTCTTAAATCATTCTACACTTTCCATTTCCTTAACTGTGCCCCGTTATTCATTGTGAATTCAACTTAAGCAACTTAAAGTATCGAATCATGTACATGTGAATGGTGCGTATGGATATTAACCTCAGTCTACATAAATATGTCTATAATATTCCTTTTATGTCTATAATTTTTCTTTTAAGGGTTATGTCTTGGGTATCTTTTATGTTTATATATCCACTTAAAAATCAATGGTCCCCTCAATAAGTTATCTACTCTATAATCTTTCTTTTAAGGGCTATGTATTGGGTGTCTTTTATGTTTATATATCCACTTAAAAATCAATGGTCCCCTCAATAAGTTTTTTTTTTTTAACAACAACAAGTGACAAGCTTTATATTAAAAAAAGGACGATCTTACAAAAATGGTGGGAAGACTGTACGCAAAAAGGGAGGGTTGTCCAGGCAAGCACCTCACATACCAATCTTTGCATTTCATACATAGCTACTATTCTTCGACAACAAATAAAATTAACAAACTGTCCTAGAAGCCGATTACATAGGTAATACATAATAAAAGGAACTATAGATATTCAACATGGAGATCCTGGAACAAAACCAGAATTCATTTGTCATTAAGGTGGCAAACCTTATCCTTGCTACCAGCTGTCGGACCCGCGTTTTCTTCTTCCATGCCAAGGATCACAGAGGGGCTATTTCGATTGTTGGTCTTGACTCAATCAACTTTGGCTTCAACTATCCTTAGGCAGCTATGAAGAGATTCGATTTTGCCAACCAACCCTTCGAAATAATCCTTCATTTTGTTGTTGTTGCTCCTAACCTCTGAATTCGAAATCTCGACAAAGGTGGCAAGCTGGGAAATGGCTTTCTTCAAGTCACTGTTTTCTCCTCTGAGCCAGCGAACCTGAGACTCAATATACTGCAAATGCAAGAGCACTCTGGGGGAAGGAATATCAGGCCCACGAAGGGACTCCAAATTCACAATTCCCCCATTGTCCCCAACCATGTTCATCCAAAGTTTGCCACTACACGGCTCCCTAGGGATACCACAAACATGGTGCAAAGAACCATCCTAGTTCTGGCATATACCCACGTCGAGGGGTCTCCAATTCCTTCCACTTTCATGCTCAAGACCGCAGTGGACATTCTGCGCAAAATTCCTGATGCTTTGCCCCTGACCAACGTCCAAAGGAGACCAGCGTCTACTAATCTCATCATTTTTGGAGTGCCCTTGATAAACATGTTTCTCCTGACTACTGTGAAAGCCTCGAACCTCATTGCCTCCATTACCTTGACCCTAAACCACCTCAAGGGCAGAGAGGTAACGTTTCATGTCGACTCCTCCCGAGTTAACCTGTATTTGCTTCCTGCAACAACAGCACTGCAACGCAAGGAGACACGGACCTGCATTACCACACTCCATGCTTAACCAAATAAAGACGATCCAACAAACAGCGCAGAGAAGAATGTTTTTTATGCTTAAACCGTCACCCTGTTCTATGTTATAGGCATTGGATTCCTTGTCGCCTGCACGCATTGAAGTCCCGCATGTGAGATAGGTGGATTCTGGCTGGGAACACCATCAAAAGTGCCTTGAGGACACGTGAGGAGATCCCAAGGAGATCTGGAGGTTGACCAAATTCATCCATAAGGTATTTGATCGAGTGAATGAAGTGGAAATGGAACTTGGAAGTAGGTTTGCGATGATTTTTGGCTAAGGCCCTGGCTTCCTTAATAACCAGAAGGTGTTACACAGAAATCTTCCACCCTGTGAGCATCAGCATTCTTTGGCCTGTAGGATCCATTTTAGTGACTCAGATCCATTTTCATCCTTCAGTGATACCATTTTACCCTATTTTTGTTCCTACCCACATGTTGCATCACTATAGCATGCGTACCCGTGAGTTGCATCTCTATAGCCCGCGGGTATCAAGTAAAATGGTAAAAACCACTATTTTATTACTTTTTACTCTCAAAAAGCGGTCATTGGGTGACCTTTGGCTCTCCATCTGCCCAAGTAACATCTCGATCAGTCCTTTCACCTGCCTTTGAGAGGACTATATATTGAGCACATCTGGCTTATGGACGGGAGGAAGAAGAGAAGAGTAAAGGCACTCTAGTGGATTTTTGCCCTATCTTGAGTCTACACTTTTTGATCATTGTAGTTGTGAACCATTTATGTTCACCTTCCAAACTCTTTTCTAGTTTGAGTTTGCCATTCATGGAGGATTGAAGTGTTGGAGGCACAAGTGGATCGATCTAGATCTTGGTTCAAATTGGTTGCCGGCAAGAGGTCGTATCACTTTTTACTTCTTCTTGTTCATTAATAGAAATACTCATATTCTTGTCCATTCATGGTGTGAATGTCATTTATTATACATTGGGTTGCATTTGCTTATGATATTATGGACCATTGTTATTGATAATGTTAATGCTATTTATATATCACATGTACTTGTTAGATATTGGTTGTCAAGACTAATTTGCAGATTACAAATGCTTGGACGTGCGCAGATTGAAAGCTCCAACAGGGATCTACATCAAACGTTGGATCAAGGTTGGTTACATTTCTCCATTATTTTAACATTGTCATTTATAATAGCATTGTTTTGAGAATTGAGTAGATTTCTGGTAGTCATCTGTCTGTTGCAGTATTCCCAAGCCATAGTGAGTTTTCTCCAATATAGAAATGGCGACTCCGCTGGGGAAAACATCCATGTTTCAGAAAATTTTCGAGCATTAGTCCATAATTAGAGTTGTTGTTTATCGAAGCTCTATGTCACTGATTGGCCGTTAAGATACACTGTAGAAAACTTGCTTTTTCTGAGCCTCTGGACTTTTTATTTGACCATTTGTTGTTCCTCACCCGCGGGCTAGCTTAGCTTTGCCCACGTATACTCGCCTCTGTTTACTCTACTGCTCGCGGGTACCCATAGGTATTCCTTCGACAGTAGCATGTAACTTTAGCTTTTGTTGGTTTATGGCTATTGGTTGTTGCTGGGTGAGTTTGGTTGATTCCTGAGTCTTTGTTGGCCTCTTTCTTGACTGTTTCATGCCTTGGTTGTGACCAAATCTCTTCGTTTCTCTTGGTTGAGCCTTCTTGGTTTTTTACCAATCTTTGGTTTTAGCCTCTTGGTTTCTTCCTTTTGAGCTCTTCCTTTTGGCTGAGTCTTGCTGTTTAGGATCTGCTGAGTTGTCTTAGTGATCTTCTCGGCACTTCAGTGACTGAATAGTGGGATTTTGCTTGCATTTTTTCATTCCATATATATTGAAAAAATATTCATTATTTTTTTTGCATTTTCCTTTCTGTTTATAAGAGAAAATACAAAAATATTTTATTTCCATGTACTGCATTTTGCATTGAGTGCTTGTTTCCTTCATTTTAGGTTCTGCTTGTGCATTGAAAAGATAAAAGTTTGCATATTTATTTTGGAATTGTTGGTTGATTTTGCATATTAGTGACATTGTTTTTTGGATAGATGAGTCTAGGATTGGACGATCTTGCATACTATTGAGTCTACACATCACTATTTTCACGACCATATCCCTTGAGTAATCACAACCACTAAAATTAACACTTAATCATAAAATTGATTAGACTTATTTTCTTTATAGGGTATACCAACTAGCATAGGTTTAGAGTCTTGGAATAGATCATTGTGAGTTAACAATCCAAGACTACTGAACGAAACATTAGGTGTTTGACTAGGGAGTGGAGGAATCCATGGTATAGATCGGTGTTCTCAGGAAAGCTCTACTCAAACCAGAGTTAAGCATGAGGTCACGAGAGGTTGGTTGAGGAGATATCCCTCTGATACTGGCTGAACGTGGGAGATATATCCAGGATTTTTTCGTATCTGGGGGTACCGGAGGTTCGTCCTCTTGTGATTCGGGCTTAGCTACCCTACCCATACGATGGATCCCACCTGCGACTGTCCCCCTAAGAATTGGTTATATTGCGGTAGACATAGTTTCCTTACCTAGGTACCGCACAGGGTACTTGCAGTGGTTATGCTATTTGTGTCCTGAGTCAGATAGGGATTGGAGAGCACAGTTGTGTTCGTGCAGTGGACTTGACCCTGTCGACATAGTGAAGCCTGGGTGTCTCTATAACTGATTATGTTACCTCCGGCTATAGTTTGGGAGTCTCAAGCCTCTCCCAAGCGAGACATACCGACTCTAGTGTCGGGAGCTCATTTAGCTACTCTGTCTGTCTGCTCTTGGATGTAGATTCTCTAGGTGCGTGCTTTTGATTTACTGTTTTTTATCGATAGTTTACCTTTAGGAGACGCTATGTCTATCTCCGGAGAGAACGTGGCATGGATCCCTACTCTCCATCGGTCCCGTCGTTTGGCTGGTTTAAAGCTAGCTTTGGCTACACAACGTATTACTAGAGGACGTCGGAGGGCTCCCTCTGAGTCTTCATATTCTTACGCGACTTACGTTGAAGATTACATGGCTACACATCCCGATATCAGGCAATACCTTTCTACTCCTTTGGGTAGAGTTGAACATACTTCCGATCCCCAGACTCCTCGTGAGGATTGGGGAGGTGATCCACCTGCGACTCAACCTAGTTCTATTTGGCCTAATCCACTTGATCGGGATCTGTTTGATCCTTCGAATCTAGATAATTATCTTTACGGGATTCCCGACTTAACTGAGGAGGAAGAATAGGACGAGCCTTTCATTCCTTCATTTCCACGCGATTCTAGATATAGGAGGCCTGAGACTCATGATGATTTCGGCCCTATGGTCAACCCCACCGCACTCTCTTTTGGTATGCCTAGTCACAATACTGTCGAACCTTCCACTATGGTTGGTACTCATGCTAGCACTAGTCAAAGTGTTAGCCATACTATACCCACTGGGGCACTACCCTAGCCGGGGGCACTACGTTATCCACCCACTCACATAGTATGGGGACTGGTCAAATTCCTAACCATGCTAATGTTGGAACGCGACCACCTCCTAGGAATACCCAACCTAGACTGAATGTTGTCTGAAACACGACTCGCCATCCACCACCTAATACACATGTCGCTACTCGTCAACCCAAGACCACTTTCACACATGATACCATTCCTCCCAACCACGAGGGTGGACACATACCACATAATTTTGCATCCACTATCGCTGCTAGTAATAGTAATGTAGGGGGTGGGAATATTTCCTATCCACATGGACATCACACCACCAACCCTGCTACTGGTCACACCCATATTAGACCTGGGAATACTTCTCATGCTTATGGTCATCACACGACTGCTCAAGGTAATCCTAATATTGTGGGTGGGAACATACCATACCATTACGGTCAAAACAACACGGTTCCCACTATGAATAGTACATACATGCCCCATACCCATGGTGGCAACCCTTACTACAACACAGTCAGTGCTGGCCACCAATATCACCCACTACCCCAATATGGTGCTCAAAACACACATATACCTGCTTACTCTCAAATGGGTCAGGCAGGGGGAGGTTATCCATCTTATGGCCATGGGCAAGCTTATGGGCCATCGGGTCCTCAGTATCAGCAGTTTAATCCTCATGGTCAAGATTTTGGTCCATCGTATAACACAGTTCCTTTCAATCAACCTTTTATGGGAGCTTATAATCAAGCTTTCCAGCCGCAACTCCCATTCCTTGCATGCTCGAAGCCCACGAATGATCCGGTGTGTCACGACCCTACTTGGCCCCCAGTCCCTACCAAGCTCCCTTCGGACATTCCAAATTTTGAGGGGAAAGGTGGTGGGGACCCCGAGGATCATGTCACGACATTTCACCTTTGGTGCTCCTCCAACTCTTTGAATCATGATTCCATTCGATTACGACTATTTCAACGCACCCTCAGGGGGGAAGCCGCGAAGTGGTATGTGGAGTTGCCCGGAAACACCTATAGGGGATTCAACGAGATTGATTTGGTTTTCTTAGACCATTTTCGATTGCTGGTTTGTTATGATACTGGTACTGAGTTGTTATCCACCTTCCGTAAGAATAAGGCCACACACATTTCTGACCACATTCAAGAGTGGCATCGGCAGAAGAGATTAGTGAAAGCCAACATTCCTCCAGAGTTCCTGTTGGAATGGTTCCTCAATTCTTTACTTCCATATATTGCTAAGGATGTTTCGATGTCCAGAATTATGACTGAGGAACAAGCTATCTTGAAAGTCTAGCAGTTAGATCTTCTTTATTCTCAGTCTGGCATTTTGTATGACATTATTCCTGACGCACCGAGAACAAGACATGAGCCCACGTCAATTCCTGGACCACATGCCAATGGCATCGTGGGGTCCACATGCATTCGCCCTGTAGACTTGGTAGCTAATCAAATACAAAATTTGTCGCTAAACCAGTCTGCACCCAGACAGGTTCACACCTTGTCCACTTCCACTCCGTCGTATGATGTACACAATGTGCAATCAACGAAACCGTCGGGTAACCAGCAACCTAGTGGTAAGAAAAAGGGGAGAAATAATCGTAGGGGTGGAAACAATGGAAGTAACAACAATAGCAATCGTAATACTCCTCGTAAAGAGAATGCCAACCCTCTTCGGGAAGGCGGTAATGCTGGCAAGGATCGTAAACCTAGGCGTAAGGTGAAATTTCCTTGCAAGCTTTGTGGGGAGGATCATCTTACTCACTTATGTCCTCGTATTGAAGAAGCGTTGAAGCATTTGGCACAGAGCCCAGCTGTGCTGAAGGATCACCTACCTCATCATCAAAATATGGCTTCCCATGACCCCACCACTGGTTATGGTACTAATGAAATGACAATTGTTGATGTATATGTAACTTCGGAATGTATTTCATATATATTTATTGTACCCTTATTAGAGATGTGTTATTCCTCTATAAGGAAGTGTCGTCATGTGGATTAACAAGTGTCGCAAGTGTGTGTACTTTCCGATGGGTTATTAGACCACCATGTGTGGGGTCAGCCCTGAAATATATATATTATAATGTGGATGTACCTAGCTAGACAAGTCGGCCCCATAAGGTCACTGGGCAAACAAGTTAGTATAAATAGAGATCATGTGATCTCTATTTAGATGATTCGGAAAAGTATATCTCTCTCACTCAGAAAGTGGTGCACTAGTGAGGAGGAGGATCATCTACTACTAGGAGACTATCTCAGTGTATTTTGGTTGTACTTTGGTTGAGCCATTGCTCTCTCTATCTTTGAGGAAGTTGTGGGGTTTTTCGCCCTAGGGTTTTCCCCACGGAAACTCTGTGTCTCTTGTCTCTCATGCTTTTGATTCTTGTGATGCTTGTCATATTGTGATTGTTATGCATTGATATACTGTATATGTTATTCTCTCAGTGAAGATCCTAGAGTATTGTGAATTAATGCTCAAAATTTAACATGGTATTAGAGCTAACCTGAGAAGAAGACATTTTGCAGTGACGGAAACTTGAGTTTCTTGTTTATTGGGTTTCTCTCCACAGTTTTTGGAAAATCAGTATAGTAGATTGACTCTACTCATCAAGGAGAATCTATCTGTCCAATCAGAATTCAATTCTGAGCATTTTCAGATTTGGCCCTAGAAATTAGGGTTTCCACAAAAATAGGCATTTCTGGAATTTGAAGACACAGCTGGAAGCTCCTTGTAAAAATCAAATTTTAGAGCTTTGGATCGAGATTTTTGGCTAGGTAGATCTCCGGGAAACTCAAACCCTAATTTAGAGCTCTCCCCAGTGAACCCGGGAGGACAAAAAGACAAATCTGAAGGGTAAAAATTTGTTGATCTCAAATTCTGAATGCACCAGGCTGATCAGCTCATCAAGGCGCATATTTCTATCCTTTTAGAAATTTGAAATTTACATTTTGAATTTTTAGGGTTTTTTCAACAAACCCTAATCCGGGACCAGATCCAATTTTCAGCATTTCAAGTCGTAAGACCTAAATCTTTTCTATTTCCATTTGAAGTACTCTTTAAGATATCTCATCACACCAAGCTTGAGGATAAGCTTGAAGGGGCTGATAACTTCCGAGCTTGGAAGTATAGGATTGGGTTAATCCTAGAAGAGAATGAGTTGGACTCATATATAAAAGAAGACATCCCTATCCCAGAGGATGAAGAGGCCAAGATATTGCATAAGAAGAACTTGGTCAAGGCAAAGAGAATCATTGTTGATTCTATCAAAGACCATCTCATACCCCATGTGTCTTCTCTAAAGACACCCAAGGGGATGTTTGACTCTTTGACCAAGTTATTTGAAGGGAAGAACATAAATCAAAAGATGACTCTACGGAATCAATTGAAAGGGGTCAAGATGTTGAATGGAGAAACCATTCAATCTTACTTCTCCAAGGTCTCTCAGATCAAGGAGCAACTTGAAGCTGTGGATGAAGTAGTAGACAATGGTGAAGTTGTTATGACCACTCTGAATGGCCTACCTAGGTCATGGGACTCCTTTATTCAAGGAATCTGTGCAAGAAAGAAATTGATCTCTTTCAGTAAACTATGGGAGGAATGCTCTCAAGAAGAAGCTAGACTTGTAGCTCGTGAGGAAAAGATGGGAGGTGAAGATCAAGCTCTCGCAACTCACACCAAAAGAAGCAAGCCCAAGAAGGAGCACTATCGCTACAAAAGATCCTATCAAAAGAATAAGAAGGATCTAAGATGCTTCACATGCAATGAGAAGGGTCACTTTGCTTCAAATTTTCCCAAGGACAAAAGGGATAATAACAACAACTTCAGTAAGAAGAAGAAGGGCAGCAAAAGAAAGTTCCATGCTCATGCTACCGAGGATGATGAACCTCCAAAGAAGAAGGCTAGGGCAGAAAGTGATGATGACTCATCAAGTGAAGAAGAGTATGTTCTAATCTCTGCTCTCACAGGTACTATCTCCCATGGTTGTAATCATTGGTTGATTGATAGTGGGGCTTCCAAACACATGACTGGATTTAAGGAATCTTTTGTGAATCTAACTAAACATGAATCACCCCATAAGGTGAAACTTGGGGATGATTATCAATACCCAATCAAAGGAAGTGGTGAAGCCTCCTACAACCTAGATTCTGGAAAATCTTTGAAGATAAAAGAAGTCATTTATGTACTTGGGCTCAAGAAGAACTTACTCTCCATCTCTACATTGGATGCAAAAGGCATGAGGGTTGCATTTGTGGATGGCCAAGTCCTAATGTGGCCAAAGGGAAAGACCATAGATGATGCAGTAGTGATTGGAGAGCAAGAGGTAGGATTGTATAAATTGAAGGGACAACTTGAACATGCCATGGTGCATGAATCCATGGAGCCAAGTGAACTTTGGCATAGAAGACTTGCTCATATGCACTATAGGGCACTTCCAATTGCAAGCAAGGCTGTAGAAGGTCTTCCTGAAATCAAGACCAAACATAAAGGTATTTGCAAAGGATGTGCAAAAGGTAAGAACATTAAGAAGGCTTTCCCAAGCAGTGAAAACAAGATATCCTGGAAATCATCCACTCAGATGTATGTGGTCCTATGTCATCCAGTTCTCTTAGTGGGTATGTTTACTATGTCTCATTTATTGATGACTTCTCTAGGAAGACTTGGGTATACTTCTTGGAGAACAAAGATGAGGTGTTTGATAAGTTCAAGGAATTCAAAACCTTGATGGAGAATCAAACTGACAAGAAGATCAAAACATTCAGATCCGACAATGGTGGAGAATTCACCTCTGGTGACTTCAAGAAGCTTTGTAGTGATTCAGGGATTAAGAGGGAGTTGACTACTCCTTATAATCCTCAACAAAATGGAGTTGCAAAAAGGAAGAACATAACTATCATGGAAGCAGCAAGGGCAATGCTGCATGACCAGGACCTACCTATGCATCTATGGGCAAAAGCAACTAGAATAGTTGTATATGTGCAGAACAGAACACCCCACAAGATATTGGACAACAAGACACCAAAAGAGGTATTTTCTGAGTTCAAGAAGATTGATGTCAGAAAGGATGAATATAAGTTCAAGGTTAGGTAATCTAGGAAGCAAAGATCAAAAGGAAGCACACTCCAATAGCTCCTGCAAGGATGCAGTTTTTCAAAGGGAGTCGACCATCTTCCTACATTCCACAACATAAAGGTGTAGAAGAAGCTACTTCAGCAACTCCTGCCAGGAAGCAAAGACTCAGAGGGAGTCCACCCAACAAAGAAACAAAGATAAGTATTTCAATTATCATTTCTTGCCTATTTTGTTTAAATAATATTTTGCTTATGTTCCTAGACTTAGGAGATGTATTGTGCATATTAGAATGATTGCATTAATGAACAGTATACTACTAATATGTATGTGATGAGTAAGTGGCCTATGGCACTGTACAACATTCCAGTGCTACTTATATGGAATGAAACCTCTTTTCTGACATGTTGGGAGTAGTGCAAACTCTTAACAATGTTCTGGTACAGACTGGAAGGCATCTAGAAAGTTGTGGAACATGGATAAATGTTGTATTGAAGCATTGGCTAAGATAACTGCATAACTACATAACATATTTCTTTATGTGTAAAGAATTTGTTTTGAAAATTATGAGATGTTTCTAATCATGCAATTTAACTTGTTTTGTAGGAAAGACCGCATATCTTCACCTACAAAAGAAGGACTACAACATTTGTTCCAGCAACAAAGATATCTATTGAAGATATTGAAGTTCCTAGGATCTGGGATGAAGAAATAGAATGCCATGATCCGTCGATCATGAAGATGATGTTTGGGATGCAGTCCCAAGAACTGACAGGGAGTCACATGTGTGCAGATTGAAGAAAGCCTTGTATGGCTTGTAGCAAGCTCCCAGAACTTGGTGTGATACAAAGAGGAAGCTTGTTGCTGAGTTCGATATGAAATATTTGGGAATGATGCATTATTTCCTAGGTATGGAGGTGTGGCAGAATGCAGGTGGGATCTTCCTTGGTCAAGGGAAGCACACAGTAGATATCCTGAATAGATTCAGGATGATGAATTGCAAGGCCATGGCCACACCTATGGCATCGAATCTGAAGCTTCTATGTGATGCTTCATCTGAGCCGGTTGATGTCTCTATGTATCATCAGATGATTGGGTCCTTGATGTACCTGATGAACACGAGACCATATATTTGCTTTGCGGTGAACATATTGAGTCAGTTCCTGACCGATCTGAGGAGTGTTCATCTAGTTGTTGTAAAGAATGTTCTGAGGTACCTGAAGGGTACAGTGGATTATGGGCTCAAGTATGAGGTGAATCAAAAGTTTAACCTGCAAGGTTATGTTGATTTAGATTGGGCTGGCAGTGCTGTAGATAGGAAGAGCACATCTGGGTGCTGCTTCAGTATGAGATCAGGTGTGATCTCTTGGTTTAGCAGGAAGCAGTCCTGCATAGCACTAAGTACAGCTGAGGCAGAGTATGTTGCAGCCTGTTTAGCTAGTTGTGAGGTAGTATGGCTACAGAAGCTATTGTCTAAGTTATTTGATCTCCCATTGGATGCTACTGGTATCTTCTGTGATAACCAGAGTTGTGTGAAGCTGTCCGAGAACCCAGTGTTTCATGACAGGTCGAAACACATAGAGATCAAATATCACTATATCAGGGATATGGTGCATAGAGGAGCTGTGAAGCTCCTATATGTTGCGACGAACGAGCAGATTGCAGATGTGTTGACGAAGCCACTAGCCAGGGTGAAGTTTGAGTACTTCAGAGAGAGGCTTGCTGTTCTTCAGATTGATGACACTTCGAGGAAGAAGTGATCGACACATTTGCTGAAGCCATTCCAAGCATGTTGGAAGGAGGATCCTTCACATGGATGTGGATGTAAGTGCTGGATGATGAGCATCAAGATGATGTTCTGGTTTATGCTAGATATGATCAGTTGGATCATTTATATGTATATATATGTACGCATCATGTTGGATGTTGGATATGATCAGTTGGATCATTTATATGTATATGTATGTACGCATCATGTTGGATGCTGGATATGATCAGTTGGATCATTTATATGTATGTACGCATCATGTTGGATGCTGGATATGATCAGTAGGATCATTTGTATGTATTTTGTATATGCATCATGTTGGATGCTGGACCATGTATCTGTATATGTATCAGGTGGATACATTGTATGATCAGGTGGATCATGTATGGTGATATGTATAATGTATTTGTATTTGTAGTAGGTGGATACATTGTATGATCAGGTGGATCATGTATGATGATATGTATCAGGTAGATACTTGGTATGCATCAGGTAGACGCATTGTATGATCAGGATGATCGTGGATGACGAGCTTCAGGATGTTGCTCCAGATGACATGCAGCAGGATGTTACAGTGATGATGATCAAGATGATCATGTGTACATCAGGATGATGTATGGTGAGTATCAGGTTGATACTCTATGGTCGTGGATCAGGTTGTGCATATGAGCATATAATTTGGCCCTAAGAGATTTGCAGATAGTCTTTCGAGGTTTTGCAAATGGCATGTAATTTGGCCCTGGGATATCTGGCAAATGCTCTTTCAAGGTTTTGCTCTGGGAGGACATATAATTTGTCCCTGGGAGATCTGCAAATAGTCTTTCGAGGTTTTTCCTATGGCATATAATTTGGCCATGGGATATCTGGCAGATGCTCTTTCGAGGTTTTGTCCTATGGCATATAATCTGTCCCTAGGAGATCCAATAGGTTGGGTTGTGTGCCCGTAATAAGTCCTGGGATGCTCTTGCGAGGTTTTTCCATGACCACATATAATTTGTCCCTGGGAGATCCTATCGGTAGAGCTGTGATCGTAACAGCCTGGGATGCTCTTGCGAGGTTTTGTGGTGACCACATATAATCTGTCCCTGGGAGATCCTATAGGTAGAGCTGTGTGCTCGTAACAGCCTGGGATGCTTTTGCAAGGTTTTGTGGTGAGGTCACATATAATATGGCCCTGGGAGATCCTATAGGTAGATTCGTGTGCTCGTAACAGCCTGGGATGCTCTTTCGAGGTTTTGTGACGCATGTAATAAGTCCTGAGGATTCCACAGTATGGCCAGTGATGACGAAGACCTATAGGTGGTGGGCCTACATCCAGTATGAAAAAGGACTGGCTCTGTAGAACTTCCTATGACGAGTAGAGTCAGAGATTGGTTGAGATAGTAGTAGCAATGATGATGCATCAATGACGATGATCCCGAGAAGAAGACTTGTCTAGCAGATCTATGTCGAGAAATACCTTCCTAGTTAAGAGGGAGTGTTGATGTAAATGTAACTTCGAAATGTATTTCATATATATTTATTGTACCCTTATTAGAGATGTGTTATTCCTCTATAAGGAAGTGTCGTCATGTGGATTGACAAGTGTCACAAGTGTGTGTACTTGCCGATGGGTTATTAGACCACCATGTGTGGGGTCAGCCCTGAAATATATATATTATAATGTGGATGTACCTAGCTAGACAAGTCGGCCCCATAAGGTCACTGGGAAAACAGGTTAGTATAAATAGAGATCAGGTGATCTCTATTTATATTATTTGGAAAAGTATATCTCTCTCACTCAAAAAGTGGTGCACTAGTGAGGAGGAGGATCATCTGCTACTAGGAGACTATCTCAGTGTATTTTGGTTGTACTTTGGTTGAGCCATTGCTCTCTCTATCTCTGAGGAAGTTGTGGGGTTTTTCACCTTAGGGTTTTCCCCACGGAAACTCTGTGTCTCTTGTCTCTCATGCTTTTGATTCTTGTGATGCTTGTCATATTGTGATTGTTATGCATTGATATACTGTATATGTTATTCTCTCAGTGAAGATCCTAGAGTATTGTGAATTAATGCTCAAAATTTAACAACAACGTCTTCTTCCAATACTAGTGGTTATGGATGTGTGAATATGGTTCAGTCAGAGGTTTGTGTTGCTACTCGTCAACGTGATTAGGGTGCACCACAACCGAATTTGGGGAATGAGCCTCCCCCTCCTCTTGATAATTCCTTGCATATCATGAAGCCTTCTATTATGCCACAGATACCGAAAGGTGTTCTCAAGCACTCCATGCATAATCCTAATGCTCGAGCCACCTAGAACTACTCCATTGTAGAAGATTTGGGCCAAACTCCGTGTGCCATGTCAGCTCTTGAAGTTTTGCAAGCTTGTCCTTCTCAGAGGCATGCCCTTTTGAGTGTGTTAGGAGTTCAGGATGGGGGAAGTCCTAGTGTTATCAAGTTCGATACTACTGATGTCCAACCTCGCTTGCCTTACCATGTGTCTTTTGAAATCCAAGTGGTTTTCCTTAAGAGCTTCATCAAACGTACTATGGTTGATGAAGGTGCTTCCGCATTGGTAATGTCGTTAACTTGTTGGAAAGCTCTTGGCTCTCCTCCTCTACTCGCATCTAGAACTACACTCACTGCATTCGACGGTAGATCTTTTACGCCGCATGGAATTATCCCTTCCCTTGTTGTCTCCTTAGGAGGTAAGTCCGTTCCTATTGAAGTCGAAGTGGTTGATGCGCCCATCGACTACAACCTTTTACTGGGTCGGAACTGGATGTACGCTATGAAGGCTGTCGCATCTATTGTATTTCGAGTTATTTGCTTTCCCCATGAAGGCAAGATTGTGATGATCGATCAACTGGATTATGTTGGCACTCCTTCCACAACATCTACGGGATCAATAGTCCCGTAAGTTTCTGATTCTTAGTCAGCAACTGGGAACATAGGTGTTGGAAAGTACCCCTCGTTGATGGGAACTTTTAACCATTCTGCACCTATGAATTTTATTGGAACCATTTCTGACAGTGCACCTCCTCCTTCGAATAGTATGCCATTCCGGACTTCCTATTGTGGTGATCCATGGATTTTTCCATCTACGGATTCTATGTCTAGAGACATTGCGCACGTCGGGATGTCTATGCCTTTATCTGTAGTGGAGATCACTTATTGTCACATCCAACAAACCACTGCAGATCCGGATCTCTCTTCTTCCCAGACAATTGAATAAGATCCCGTTACACTGCCAGTTTGGGTAGCCAACTCATCTTGCTCTCACGATCGCCTCAATGATACTTTTCCATCTGATGAAGCTGTCCTCGAAGCCATGTGTGGTACTGAGAGGCCTTGGGAAGATATGCACCATCGATCTTATTTCCTTCCTAACCTTGAGCTCATTGAGCAGGAGGGGTTTAGGATGACTCTAGATGAGATGGTTGGTCACCCTGTGGCTCTTTTGCAGTTGCATGATGTTTTCTTGGAGGGGAATATGGCCAATATTTCCCCAACCACTTCGATCAACATATCCCGCACTCCCGGAAAGATTGAGAATGTTTACGTTGGTGCCGATTGCACTCCTGAGGAGATTGCTATTTACACTGATTTGTTTACTGAACTCCGGGAAGCTTTCGCCTGGTCATATGAGGAAATGCCAGGAATAAACCCCCGCATTTTTGAACATGAGATTAAAACGTATCCTGATGCTAAACTGGTTCAACAACGCTTATGTGTTGTGAACC
This sequence comes from Larix kaempferi, assembly GCA_027924585.1. Lineage (NCBI taxonomy): Eukaryota > Viridiplantae > Streptophyta > Pinopsida > Pinales > Pinaceae > Larix > Larix kaempferi. The sequence goes on along the minus strand of BSBM01000804.1, from coordinate 3,356,505 downwards.
CTAGGAAGGCAGCGGCTATTAAGGCAGAGGTGGAGAAACTGCTCAAAGTTGGTTTCATCTACCCCGTTCCCCTTACCGAATGGGTGTCAAACCCCGTTCCTGTGGATAAGAAGCAGGGAACGATCCGTGTATGCATTGATTTCAGAGATTTGAACCGTGCATGTCCGAAAGACAACTTCCCCATGTGATTCATTGATCAAATATTGGATGCTTGTGCAGGAAGTGAGATTTTTTCATTCATGGACGGATTCTCGGGTTATAATCAGATTCAAATCAAACCTGCGGACCAACATAAAATGGCATTTATTTGTCCATGGGGAACTTTTGCGTACCGAAAAATTCCCTTCGGCCTCAAGAACGCCGGAGCTACTTTTCAGCGAGCTATGACCTATGCCTTTCACGATCTTAAGAAGATTATGGAAGTTTTCTTGGATGATCTTGCTGGCCATTCTCGCAAGAGAGTGGACCACCCCAAGCACCTCCATATGATTCTCGAACGATGTATCCACTACAAAATTTGATTGAATCCAAACAAATTCATCTTCGCTGTTAGGACTGGTCGCCTTCTAGGATTCATAGTTTCGAAGGAGGGTATTAGAGTTGATCCTCTCAAAGTTGAGGAAATACTTCAGTTGCCTCCTCCACGTAATCTGTTTCAACTTCAAAGCCTCCAAGGGAGAGCTACTTTTATGCGTCAGTTTATAGCTAACTATGCCAGTATTACTAAAGGTTTCACACGCCTATTGAAGAAAGACACACCTTTTATCTGGGATGAGCGAGCCCAACAGTCTTTTGACACCCTTAAGAAAGCTTTGGTATCGGCCCCTGTGCTTAGTCCGCCGGACTTTACATGAGATTTCATTCTTTATGTGGTCGCGTCTCAAGAGACTATTGGCATGGTCTTGGTTCAGGTAGATGATGCGCTCGTTGAGCATGTTGTCTATTATCTTAGTCGAAATTTAGTAGACGTTGAACTAAGGTACACCCACGTAGAAAAGTTGGCACTTGCGACTGTTCATGCAGTCCAGCGGTTACGGCATTACATTTTGCTTCAAAAAACCACTGTTGTAGCTCATATCAATCCATTTCAGTTCATGCTATCATGATGCCTTATCGGGGGTAAGTATAATAAATGGATTGTGATCCTTCAGGAATTTGATCTCGAGTTTGCTTCTACAAAATCGGTGAAATCATTGGTGTTCATTGAGCTTATGTCAGACCTTCCACGGCTTGATGAGGACGTCATTCATGAAGATTCCTTTGTGGATGAACACTTATTTCTTATCTCGACCGAGGACCCTTGGTATGGGGATGTCATTAGATATCTCCAAACTTTGAAGTTTCCTCCACATTATTCACGAGACGAGCGACGACGTGTGAGACATCACGCTAAAGATTATACTATCGTCGGTGACACTTTCTATCGTCGAGGAAAGGATTCCATTCTCCGTCGTTGCTTGACTCATGAAGATGCGGAATGGGTACTTAATGATTGCCATGCAAGGGCATGTGGCGATCACTTATCCGGGCTTGCTATAGCCCAACGTATTATGCGAGCAAGTTATTTTTGGCCTACTATCTTTAAAGATTGTATTAACACTGTGAAGAGATGTCACCCTTGCCAGGTGTTTTCTCGGAACATACACTCGCATCCAGCGCCCCTCCATCTGGTCATCACTGTCAGTCCCTTCACTAAGTGGGTGGTGGATTTCATGGATTGCAAACCAGCTTCAGCTGGGGGGGCATCATCATATTATTGTGGCTGTGGATTATTTTTCCAAATGGGATGAGGCCATGCCTACCGTTAAATCCGATGGTGCTACTGCAGCCCATTTCATGTTCAACCAGATTATCACTTGATTCGGTATCTCGAAAGAGATTGTCACTGACCATTGCAGTCACTTTCAAAATAAGATGATGGAGGATTTGTCTCTCAAGCTTGGGTTTCATCAAGAACACTCGTCTTCCTACTATCCTCAAGCGAATGGTCAGGTTGAAGCAGTAAATAAGTCTTTGAAGACCATTCTCCAACGTACCATCCAACAAAGCAAGACCAATTGGCATATCATGTTATATCCTGCTTTGTGGGCATATCGAACCGCAGTTAAGACTGCCACCGGGTTCTCACCATTCCAGTTAGTTCATGGTGTGGAGTCACTTTTACTGATTGAATGTGAGATCCCTTTGCTCAAGCTAGCCATAGAGCTCCTCCCTGATACAATGGAGATTGAGCAACGTTTAGTACACTTCAAGCAACTTGACGAACACCGTCGAGATGCCGCTGTGGCCATTGATGTTAACAAGCGTCGTGTCAAGGTTCAATATGATAGGTCTGTCCATCCTCAGCAATATGCTGAAGGTGACTTGGTACTCTTGTATGACCAAGCTAAAGAACCCCTGGGGGTAGGCAAGTTCAATCCCATGTGGAACGGTCCTTACATTGTGAGGTGTGTCCTTGAGAAAGGAGCTTATGAGTTAGAAGATTACGAGGGAGTTGTCTTGAAGGAGCCTAGAAATGGGCTCTACCTCAAGTGGTATTACGCTTGAACCTTTGGTTCGGGCTGATACTTTTGTACACTATTGTATAGTTTTTCTGTACATAGTCTAGGTTGCATTTTTGGTTGTCGGGTCTACTGATTAGCCTCTGTTTGATTGACAGATGTCAGCGGGATGTCCTACTTTCTTAGGTTTCACGGATGGTGCTAGCCGACATACGCAGCAACTTGTTTCTGCTGCCTAGGTTATCTTTTCACCTGACCATCTAGTTGTGTCCTCAGGAGGTGCTTGTCTCGGTCCTACATCTAACAATGTGGCTGAGTATATTGTCGTTGTTGAGCTACTTCGGGATGCCATTTCACATGGCATCCAATATTTAGAAGTCCGCCTGGATTCACAGCTAGTTATGTCTCAGCTGAATGGGTAGTACCATGTACGAGACCCTAGATCACTATGGATATTCCTTAAGGTAGGACTCCTAGAGAGACATTTTGTTTCCATTACATATATTCACATTCCGAGAAGTCATAATTATATATCTGATGCATACGCTAACTATGTATTAGATTGACATTTGTCACATTCATCATGAAGCACATAAATACAAAGACATTCATACATTTGTACCATACACACATATAGTAGAACCGAGAACCAAAGTTGTTTATATATAAATATGTCCAAAAATGGTAGTGTCATACAAGACTGGAGCCCGTAGCCCTAAAAAATATACATATAGATACAAAAAATGATGAGACCCTGGGATATCCACTCCCTCTGAGGAGTTCTAGCTACTGCCTCGATGGGATGTGTCTCATAGTAGTACTATACTGCATTGGCCATCTGCTGTAGTAGCCGCACCCACTCACCAAGAACACCCACTACCTGGTGCACCATAGCCTCAGGTAGTCGGGCTACCTCTATCAGTGGTACTCGGGCAACCATCCGTGATATGTTGCACCGCAATGTCTGTAGTGTGCGCCCTACTGCAGCATCTACTGCCACCTCATCTCTACCCCGACAACCATGTCTTGGAAAGACCTCGGGTCTCACTGGGCCTTTGTCTGCGAGCAAGCAGTCACCCATTAGCACATGACATTACCACCAAAAAGATTTTTTGCATTTCAAAATATAATCAAAAAATCCATAAAAATTTAAAAAACACAAAACCAAAAGAGTACTCACCGATGTCTCCGAAGGCTGCACCTGGTGGGAGCGGCATGTCACGGTCCTGTCTAAAGTCTATCCCCGCATAGGGGTAGTCCTCCATAGCAATCACTTGCCGGTTCCACCAGTGGAAGAACTCCTCAGTATATGGTGACGCCAGATAGCCACTACCCTGTAGTGTTAATATCTCATCCCACCAGGTCAGGGCTGGATCTCGGAGACTGTGAGGAGGGACATCCACCCTCGGGCTAAGTCCCAGAACCCTCTCAAAGAAGAAACTGCAGAGGATGCTACCATACCCAAAGTTTTTGTCCTTCCCCTCTTTGCATTCCGTCAGTTGTGTCTTCATAAACACCAGCAGAGTAGTACACCAGTCAAATATAGTACACTGCAAGCATTGTAATGCATAGAACATCACCGATCTGGATGCCTGATGTAGTGCTTTGGATCCCATGATCCGCACCAGAGTTGCCATAATGATCTTTGTACTCAGATCCACTATGGAATTCACCAACACTTGACTTCCCACTGGTCGTGTGTTGGCGGGACAATACCACGCTATGTAGTCTTGCACAATGATCCCACCACCTACGGTCCGTGACCGAAGACTTGCCACCTACCCTCTACAGGACAAACCGGTAATGAAATAGATATCCTCTACTTCCAGTGTTAGTGTTTTCCCATTGAGGATGAAGTGTTGAGCATCCACATCCCAGTAGTTGATCAAATGACGGAGTAGTAGGTTTTGGGCCCTTAAGCCCCCGAGACTCTAGTATTTATATAAGCCACATGCTTGCAATGCTTGTTGTGCTTGCAAATCGTTGCGCACGGCCTCATCTACCTGGTCATGCTCTCTCTCCCTCCACTCTAGAACCATCCTGGAGTGCAAAGCAAGAGATTTTTAGTCAGTTTCATGCTTAAAAACTTCTTCACATCCATATCTGCAGGCTATATTGTAGACAGGTGTGGGTAGATGCAGGCAGTTAGTTTTTTGATTGCGCATTTTGTTAAATTTTGAGCATTAATTCACAATACTCTAGGATCTTTACTGAGAGAATAACATATACAGTATATCAATGCATGACAATCACAATAAGTATGACAAGCATCACAAGAATCAAAAGCATAAGAGACAAGAGACACAGAGTTTCCATGGGGAAACCCCTAAGGTGAAAAACCCCACAACTTCCTCAAAGATAGAGAGAGAAATGGCTCAACCAAAGTACAACCAAAATACACTGAGATAGTCTCCTAGTAGCAGATGATCCTCCTCCTCACTAGTGCGCCACTTTCTGAGTGAGAGAGATGTACTTTTCCTAATGATCTAAATAGAGATCACCTAATCTCTATTTATACTAACCTGTTTTCCCAGTGACCTTATGGGGCCGACTTGTCTAGCTAGGTACATCCACATTATAATATATATTTCAGGGTCGACCCCACACATGGTCGTCTAATAACCCATCGGCAAGTACACACACTTGCGACACTTGTCAATCCACATGACGACACTTCCTTATAGAGGAATGACACATCTCTTATAAGGGTACAATAAATATATATAAAATACACAGATGAAATACATTCCGAAGTTACATATACATCAACACTCCCTCTTAACTAGGAAGGTATTTCTCGACACAGATCTGCTAGACAAGTCTTCTTCTCGGGATCATCGTCATCGATCCATCGTCATCATCATCGTCACTGCTGCTGCTATCTCAACCAATCTCTGACTCTACTCGTCATAGGAATTTCTACAGAGCCAGTCCTTTTTTATACTGGATGTAGGCCCGCCACCTGCAGGTCTTCATCATCACTGGCCATACTATGGAATTCTCAGGACTTATTATGTGCGTCACAAAACCTGGCTACAGCATCCCAGGCTATTACGAGCACACAACTCTACCTGTAGGATCTCCCAGGAGCACATTACATGTGACCCATCACAAAACCTGGCTGAAGCATCCCAGGCTATTACGAGCAAACGGCTCTACCTGTCGAATCTCCCAGGAGCACATTACATGTGATCTCACCACAAACCCTGGCTGAAGCATCCCAGGCTGTTACGAGCACACAGCTCTACCTGTCAGATCTCCCATGAGCACATTACATGTGGTCCACCACAAAACCTGGCTGAAGCATCTGAGGCCTTTTTCATCCTGTCCAGATCTCCCAGGAGCAAATTACATGTGGTCATGGAAAAACCTAGCTGAATCATCTGAGGCCTTTTTCATCCTGTCTAGATCTCCCAGGAGCAAATTACATGCCATAGGACAAAACCTCGCAAGAGAATCTCAGGATGTTATGGGTACACAACTCCGACCTGAAGGTATACTAGGGCACAAATTACATGTCCTCCCAGAGAAATGTCTCGAAAGAGCATCCCAGGCTGTTATGGGTACACAACACCGACCTATAGGATCTCCCAGACATGCTCAACTGCACAACCTGATCCACGGCCACAAAGTATCATCTAATATTCATCATACATCATCCTGATGTACACATGATCATCCTGATCATCATCACTGCAACATCCTCCTGCATGTCATCTGGAGAAGCTTGTCATCCACGATCACCCTGATCATGCAATGCATCCATATGATGCACACCAAGTATCTACCTGATACATATCATCATACATAGTGTATCCATCTGATACATAGATACATGATCCACACAATGTATCCATCAACATACATGATCTACTTGATCATACAATGTATCGACCTGATACATATACAGATACATGGTCCAAGCATCCAACATGATGCATATACAAAATACATACAAATGATCCAACTGATCATATCCAGCATCCAACATGATGTGTACATACATATAAATTATCCAACTAATCATATCCAGCATCCAACATGATGCGTACATACATATACATATAAATGATCCAACTGATCATACAAAGCAGAAACTAGAACATCATCCTGATGCTCATCATCCGGCGCTTACATCCACAGCCATGTGAAGGATCCTCCTTCCAACATGCTTGGAATGGCTTCAGCAAATGTGTCCATCACTTCTTCCTCGAAGTGTCCTCGATCTGAAGAACACCAAGCCTCTCCCTAAAGTATTCGAACTTCACCCTAGCTAGTGGTTTCGTCAGCACATCTGCAATCTGCTCATCCGTCGCAACATACAGGAGCTTCACAACTCCTCTCTACACCATATCCCTGATATAGTGATATTTGATCTCTATGTGTTTCAACCTGTCATGAAACACTGGATTCTCGGACAGCTTCAGACAACTCTGGTTATCACAGAAGATACCAGTAACATCCAACGGGAGATCAAATAACTCAGACAGTAGCTTCCATAGCCATACTACCTCACAACTAGCTGAACAGGCTGCAACATACTCTGCCTCAGCTGTACTCAGTGCTATGCAGGACTGCTTCCTGCTAAACCAAGAGATCACACCTGATCCCATACTGAAGCAGCACCCAGATGTGCTCTTCCTATCTACAACACTGCCAGCCCAATCTGAATCAACATAACCCTGGAGGTTAAACTTTTGATTCACTTCATACTTGAGCCCATAATCCACTGTACCCTTCAGGTACCTCAGAACATGCTTTACAGCAACTAGATGAACACTCCACGGATCCGTCAGGAACTGGCTCAATGTGTTCACAGCAAAGCAAATGTCTGGTCTCGTGTTCATCAGGTACATCAAGGACCCAATCATCTGACGATACATAGAGACATCAACCGGCTCAGATGAAGCATCGCATAGAAGCTTCAGATTCGATGCCATAGGTGTGGCCATGGCCTTGCAATCCATCATCCCGAATCTCTTCAGGATATCTACTGTGTACTTCCCTTGACTAAGGAAGATCCCACCTGCACTCTGCCACACCTCCATACCTAGGAAATAATGCATCATTCCCAAATCTTTCATATCGAACTCAGTAGCAAGCTTCCTCTTAGTATTTGTAATAAATCTGTCATCTCCTGTTACAAATAAGTCATCCACATACAGGAGTAGAACCACAGGATTCCCTTTTTCAACCTTGTAGTAAAGGTTGGAATCCGCTTTACTCTTGGTAAAGCCCAAACTAGATAGGAAACTGTCCATCCTACCATACCAAGTTCTGGGAGCTTGTTTCAAACCATACAAGTCTTTCTTTAATCTGCACACATATGACTCCCTGTCATGTATTTCGAAACCGAGTGGCTGCTCCACATATACTTCCTCTTCAACTACACCATTCAAGAAAGCAGTCTTGACATCCATCTGGTGTATTTTCCATTTCATCGTTGCATCCAGGGCAAGTACTGTTCTGATGGAAGTATACTTGGCTGCAGGTGCAAAAGTTTCTTCATAATCTATTCCCTCTTTCTAAGAGAATCCACGAGCTACGAATCTTGCCTTGTATTTCTCCACACTACCATCTACAGCATGCTTGATTTTGTAAATCCATTTCGAAGTCACAACAGACTTCTCTTTAGGTCTTGGGACAACATCCCAAACATCATTCTTCATTATTGATTGATATTCCTCAACCATGGCATCCTTCCATTCTTTCTTTTCCATTGCTTCTTCATAACTGGAAGGCTCTTTGTTCATAATGTCACAGAGTAAAGCAACATAGCTGGTATGTGATCTGGTTCTCTTCTTTGCTCTGTGTTCCTCTTCTGGAATTCCAAATCTTTCTGCATCTTGAATGAGCTCTCTAACCCATGCAGGTTTCCTCTTGTGAGATTTATCCTCATGGGGTGGATCTATAGGTTTTTGCGGATCTTCAAACTCACGAACAACTTTTGGAACTGCTTCAGTCATGGTAGTGTCTTGAAATCTAGTTTCATTAGGTTCTTCATAAACTTCAATCGGTGACTTCCTTGATTTGATGAATGCTGAGTTCTCATCAAATGTCACACCCCTGCTGACATCAATCTTCTTGAACCCTGGAAAATATATTCTGTAAGCCTTCAAGCTTTCACTGTAACCCACAAAGATACCCTTCTTTCCTGAAGGATCTAGTTTGGTCCTCTTTTCCTTTGGGACATGAGTGAATACTGGACAACCAAATATTCTGAGATGGCTGACTTCAGGTTTCTTACCAGAAAAGACCTCTTCTGGTGTCTTGTTGTCCAATATCTTGTGGTGTGTTCTATTCTGCACATATACAGTTGTTCTAGCTGCTTCTGCCCATAGATGCATAGATAGATCCTGGTCATGGAGCATTGCTCTTGCTGCTTCCATGATTGTTCTGTTCTTCCTTTCTGCAACTCCATTCTGTTGTGGATTGTAAGGAGCAGTCAACTCCCTCTTAATCCCTGAATCACTGCAAAGCTTCTTGAAGTCACCTGAGGTGAATTCTCCACCATTGTCAGATTTGAATGTTTTGATCTTCTTGTCAGTTTGATTCTCCATCAAGGTTTTGAATTCCTTAAACTTATCAAACACCTCATCTTTGTTCTTCAAGAAGTATACCCAAGTCTTCCTGGAGAAGTCATCAATAAATGAGACATAGTAAACATACCCACTTAGAGAACTGGAAGACATAGGACCACATACATCTGAGTGGATGATTTCCAGGATGTCTTTTGCCTTGCTTTCACTGCTTGGGAAAGCCTTCTTAATGTTCTTACCTTTTGCACGTCCTTTGCAAACACCTTCATGTTTGGTCTTGATTTCAGGAAGACCCTCTACAGCCTTGCTTGCAATTGGAAGTGCTTTGTAGTGCATATGAGCAAGTCTTCTATGCCAAAGTTCACTTAGCTCCATGGATTCATGTACCATGGCATGTTCAGGTTGTTCCTTCAATTTATACAAACCTCCCTCTTGCTCTCCAATCACTACTGCATCATCTATGTTCTTTCCCTTTGGCCACATTAGGACTTGGACATCCACAAATGCAACCCTCATGCCTTTTGCATCCAATGCAGAGATGGAGAGTAAGTTCTTCTTGAGCCCAGGTACATAAAGAACTTCTTTCATCTTCAAAGATTTTCCAGAATTTAGGTTGTAGGAGGCTTCAAAACTTCCTTTGATTGGGTATTGATAATCATCCCCAAGTTTCACCTTATGGGGTGATTCATGTTCAGATAGATTCACAAAAGATTTCTTAAACCTAGTCATGTGTTTGGAAGCCCCACTATCAATCAACCAATCATTACAACCATGGGAGATGGTACCTGTGAGAGCAGAGATCAGAACATACTCTTCTTCACTTGATGAGTTATCATCACTTTCTGCCCTAGCCTTCTTCTTGGATGGTTCATCATCTTCGGTAGCATGAGCATGAAACCTTCATTTGCTGCCCTTCTTCTTCTTGTTGGAGTTGTTGTTGTCCTTCTTGTTCTTGGGACAATTTATGGCAATATGTCCTTTCTCATTACAGATGAAGCATATTCTTCTTTCCTTGAAGTGATGTGAAGATTTCTTGGAGTGAGATGGCTCTCTCTTGGACTTCCCTTTCTTGGTGTGAGCTGTGAGAGCTTGATATTCATTCCCCATCTTTTCTTCTCGTGCCACAAGCCTTGCTTCTTCTTGTGAGCATTCTTCCCATAGTCTACTGAAGGAAATCAACTTCTTCCTTGCACAGATTCCTTGAATGAAGGAGTCCCATGACCTAGGTAAGCCATTCAGAGTGGTCATGACAACTTCACCATTATCTACCATTTCATCCACTGCTTCTAGTTGTTCCTTGATCTGGGAGACTCTTGAAAAATAAGATTTAATGGTTTCTCCATTCTGAAACTTTACCCCTTTCAATTGGTTCTGCAGGGTCATCTTCCGATTTATGTTCTTCCCTTCAAATAGCTTGGTCAAAGAGTCAAACATCTCTTTGGGTGTCTTTAGAGAAGACACATGGGGTATGAGATGGTCTTTGATAGAATCAGCAATGATTCTCTTTGCCTTGACCAAGTTCTTCTTATGCAATACTTTAGCCTCTTCATCCTCTGGGATAGGGATGTCTTCTTTTATATATGAGTCCAACTCATTCTCTTCCAGGATTAACCCAATCCTATACTTCCAAGCTCGGAAGTTATCAGCCCCTTCAAGCTTATCCTCAAGCTTGGTGTGGTGAGACATCTTAAAGAGTACTTCAAATGGAAATAGAAAATATTTAGGTCTTATCACTTGAAATGCCGAAAACTGGATGTGGTCCTGGATTAGGGTTTGTTAGAAAAACCCTAAAAATTCAAAATGTGAATTTCAAATTTCTGAAAGGATAGAAAGATACGCCTTGATAAGCTAATCAGCCTGGTGCATTCAGAATTTGAGATCAGCAAAGCTTTACCCTTCAGATTTGTCCTTTTGTCCTCCCGGGTTCACTATGGAGAGCCCTGAATTAGGGTTTGAGTTTCCCGGAGATCTACCTAGCCAAAAATATCAATCCAAAGCTCTAAACTTCGATTTTTACAAGGAGCTTCCAGCTATGTCTTCAGATTTCAAAAATTCCTATTTTTGTGGAAACCCTAATTTTTAGGGCCAAATCTAAAAATGCTCGAAATTGAATTCTAATTGGACAGATAGATGCACCTTGATGAGTAGAGTCAATCTACTATACTGCTTTTCCAAAATCTGTGGAGAGAAACCCAATAAACAAGAAACTCAAGTTTCCGTCACTGCAAAATGTCTTCTTCTCAGGTTAGCTCTAATACCATGTTAAATTTTGAGCATTAATTCACAATACTCTAGGATATTTAGTGAGAGAATAACATATACAATATATCAATGCATGACAATCACAATAAGTATGACAAGCATCACAAGAATCAAAAGCATAAGAGACAAGAGACACAGAGTTTTCATGGGGAAAACCCTAAGGTGAAAAACCCCACAACTTCCTCAGAGATAGAGAGAGCAATGGCTCAACCAAAGTACAACCAAAATACACTGAGATAGTCTCCTAGTAGCAGATGATCCTCCTCCTCACTAGTGTGCCACTTTCTGAGTGAGAGAGATGTACTTTTCCTAATGATCTAAATAGAGATCACCTGATCTCTATTTATACTAACCTGTTTTCCCAGTGACCTTATGGGGCCGACTTGTCTAGCTAGGTACATCCACATTATAATATATATTTCAGGGCCGACCCCACACATGGTGGTCTAATAACCCATCGGCAAGTACACACACTTGCGACACTTGTCAATCCACATGACAACACTTCCTTATAGAGGAATGACACATCTCTTATAAGGGTACAATAAATATATATAAAATACACAGATGAAATACATTATGAAGTTACATATACATCAGCAAGCTTGATGCCCTACTCACGACCCGCATACTTACAGCCCGCAGGTAGCGCTGAAGCCATTTAGGGCTTTGCCAAACAAAATATCCCATCGACCAAAATTGAAATGAAAACACTTAAATGAAAGGTATGGCAGTGACCACTAACCTGCTCCAGACGGTTCGTTGAACGGTTGCTCGTAGCTCCCACAATCGATGCTTGAAGTTTCAGGTGCAAACTTACCACTCAACTCCAAAATGGTGAATAGTGCAAATGAATTGAAAATTATTAAATTTTATTACTATTTATAATTTTCTGGGCCCACTTTTCTATAGTTTTGTCCATTTTGGGCCGTTATGAACTAATATCGTGTCATGGAGTAGTGTTTTTTCAACAGATTTCCTCGGCGAGAGTTGTTATGATCCATTTCACACCTACGGCAGGTATATTTCACACTTGTCATATAGGTTAGATGCCATTTCCACATGCATTATGCATTTGACTTGTTGACTATTTTCATAAACCCTAGGTGCAACCCCGCTTTGTGACTGACACGGAACCTTCACACTGTTATAGAAGTGTCGTCATGAGGCGGTAGGACTTTCCCGAACATGGGTACCCTAGTTAGAACCCCCTTATGCATTTTGGTTCCCATACCGTTGTTTGTCCTCAGGATTGGGAGTCCTTTGTAGTCACACCATGACATTGCGATGAAGACTCATACTCTACTTTGTCTTATGCTGGCCATCTCCCTTAAGGACTCCCCTCAGTTATATCATGTTGTGATTGCATTGCATCATCCTGCTTGCCGCTTGAGCCTTGTGCCAGCTCCCGCTTACTCAATTGTTAGCCTGGTGCCTGAGCACTTTCCCTGTCGAGCCCTGCAGAGTTTATATATTTTCCCTTCACAATTTGATGACCCTTTGACGCTGAGGGAACACACCCCCGAGTGTCCACATCCTGCACGCACTTCCTTGCATTGAGCATAGGTATGTTCCACTGCTTGGGACTAGTCTGCTAGCTATTTAACACTCATTCCCTCACTTGTTGTACTATAAGCAATTTTATTCTTTTTCAAGATTTTTCCAAATATGAAAAAGACAAAAAAATCAAATATTCCAAAAAGTTGGACGAGATTATGGTCACTATTTCTTGTTGGAAACTGTTGTGTCGCCTTTAAACAGAGCATTCATTCCACTCCGTATATTATGAGTTGGGACTATAGTTGGGCCTTAGGAGTTGTACTTGTTTCTCAGTTTTCTCCACCAATTGGTTAAGCTTCCAGTCATTGTGGAGCCCTCTGTAATGCCTCCTACATTGCACAGTTTATGTCAAGTCTATGTTACCTGAGTCTATCCATCTGCTCATGCTCTTGTTCAAAGGAAGTCCTGAAACCAGTGTCGACCACTCCTCAGATATCTTGACTATTGCATGTCGGCCATCCTTATTGAGTCATTCCGCTTCTCCTGAGATCTTCCAAATCTTTCAGCATTGCTGGTACCTCGTGCTGGTTGATGGGGGATGCCTTAATGCCCTCCTTCTAGCGAGTCTCGTTCCGTCGACTTCAACTCATCTATTCTGGGACTTGAGGCTTAGAGTTCGGTTGAGTACCTTGAGGCTTGCAGTCATTAGTGGCAGGTTCTCTCGCCATCGACAGTTTTGGGAATACATCAATGTCCCCTGATCGATGGATTCATCCTAGTGTTTGACTTCAACCCATTTATTCACACTCTGATGATTGTGATTTGTGCCTTGATGCCCATTTTCATTATCGGTGCGTCATCTCGCGTCTGTTAACGGTATACATCAATGACTGGTAATCAGACGATGTCTCATCAAGTTTGACCCCAACTCCTTTATTCACTTGATGGGACTTGCACTGTCGAAGACTTGTGTAGAAGGCCCCAGGCAATTGTGGCATTTAGTATGCTACATATGACTTTACATCTGAGATATCACCTCTCAGATTTCAGCAGTTTGTACCTCTAGTTTGTACCAATTGTCTTCTTTTCAACAGAAGACCATATCTTACTGTAGAGGGATCATGGTTATGATCACTTATGACATGTATCTACTTATGTACTGCCTATTCATGGCCATTGTATTAGATTGTTGTACTATACCGACATGTATCCAGAGATACTATTGTATTATGACGAGTGAGTTGTTCTTTCCACTTGTGTCTCCATCACTCCACTTCTAAGTTTTATAATGTATTTCGGCCATCGTAGCACATTTCGGTCTCTGACCTCACACATTAGGGGGCATCTGTTACACAGAAATCTTCCACCCTGTGAGCATCAGCATTCTTTGGCCTGTAGGATCCATTCAAGTGACTCAGATCCATTTTCATCCTTCAGTGATACCAGTTTACCCTATTTTTGTTCTTACCCGCATGTTGCATCACTATAGCATGCGTACCCATGAGTTTCATCTCTATAGCCCACGGGTATCAAGTAAAATGGTAAAAACCACTATTTTATTACTTTTTACTCCCAAAAAGCGGTCATTGGGTGACCTTTGGCTCTCCATCTACCCAAGTAACGTCTCGATGAGTCCTTTCACCTACCTTTGAGAAGACTATATATTGAGCACATATGGCTTATGGACGGGAGGAAGAAGAGAAGAGTAAAGGCACTCTAGTGGATTTTTGCCCTATCTTGAGTCTACACTTATTGATCCTTGTAGTTGTGAACCATTTATGTTCACCTTCCAAACTCCTTTCTAGTTTGAGTTTGCCATTCATGGAGGATTGAAGTGGTGGAGGCACAAGTGGATTGATCTAGATCTTGGTTCAGATTGGTTGCCAGCAAGAGGTCGTATCACTTTGTACTTCTTCTTGTTCATTAATAGAAATACTGATATTCTCGTCCATTCATGGTGTGAATGTCATTTATTATAAATTGGGTTGCATTTGCTTATGATATTATGGACCATTGTTATTGATAATGTTAATGCTATTTATATATCACATGTACTTGTTAGATATTGGTTGTCAAGACTAATTTGCAGATTACAAATGCTTGGATGTGCGCAGATTGAAAGCTCCAACAGGGATCTACATCAAACGTTGGATCGAGGTTGGTTACATTTCTCCATTATTTTAACATTCTCATTTATAATAGCATTGTTTTGAGAGTTGAGTAGATTTATGGTAGTCATCTATCTGTTGTGGTATTCCCAAGCCATAGTGAGTTTTCTCCAATACAGAAGGGAATCTCCTATGGCCACTAAATCATGAAAATTTGAGTCTCTTGAGCATAGCCTTTCATCCCATGACCCATATGATGGACGTCTAGTAAACAACCTCATAGGTCACCTCTTAAATCATTCCACACTTTCCATTTCCTTAATTGTGCCCCGTTATTCGTTGTGAATTCAACTTAAGCAACTTAAAGTATCGAATCAAGTACATGTGAATGGTGCATATCAATATTAACCTCTACATCAATATGTCTATAATATTCCTTTTATGTCTATAATCTTTCTTTTAAGGGCTATGTCTTGGGTATCTTTTATGTTTATATATCCACTTAAAAATCAATGGTCCCCTCATTAAGTTAACTACTCTATAATCTTTCTTTTAAGGGCTATGTATTGGGTGTCTTTTATGTTTATATATCCACTTAAAAATCAATGGTCCCCTCAATAAGTTTTTTTTTTTTTAACAACAACAAGTGACAAGCTTTATATTAAAAAAAGGACGATCTTACAAAAATGGTGGGAAGACTGTACGCAAAAAGGGAGGGATGTCCAGGTAAGCACCTCACATATCAGTCTTTGCATTTCATACATAGCTACTATTCTTCGACAACAAAGAAAATTAATGAACTGTCCTAGAAGCTGATTACATAGGAAATACATAATAAAAGAAACTACAGATATTCAACATGGAGATCCTGAAACAAAACCAGAATTCATTTGTCATTAAGGTGGCAGACCTTATCCTTGCTACCAGCTGCTGGACCCGCGTTTTCTTCTTCCATGCCAAGGATCACAGAGGGGCTATTTCGATTGCTGGTCCTGACTCAATCAACTTTGGCTTCAACTATCCTTAGGCAGCTATGAAGAGATTCGATTTTGCCAACCAACCCTTCGAAATAATCCTTCATTTTGTTGTTGTTGCTCCTAACCTCCAAATTCGAAATCTGGACAAAGGTGGAAAGATGGGAAATATCTTTCTTCAGGTCACTGTTTTCTCCTCTGAGCCAGCGAACCTGAGACTCAATATCCTGCAAATGCAAGAGCACTCCGGGGAAAGGAATATCAGGCCCACAAGGGGACTCCAAATTCACAATTCCCCCATTATCCCCAACCATGTTCATCCAAAGTTTGCCACTACACGGCTCCCTAGGGATACCACAAACATGGTGCAAAGAACCACCCTAGTTCTAGCATATACCCACGTCGAGGGGTCTCCAATTCCTTCCACTTTCATGCTCAGGACCGCTGTGGACATTCTGCGCAGAATTCCTGATGCTCTGCCCCTGACCAACATCCAAAGGAGACTAGTTTCTACTAATCTCATTATTTTTGGAGTGACCTTGATAAACATGTTTCTCCTGACTACTGTGAAAGCCCTGAACCTCATTACCCTGACCCTGAACCACCTCAAGGGCAAAGAGGTACCATTTCATGCTAACTCCTCCCGAGTTAACCTGTATTTGCTTCCTGCAACAGTGACACTGCAACGCAAGGAGACACAGACCTGCATTACCACACTCCATGCATAACCAAATAAAGACGATCCAACAGGCATCGCAGAGAAGAATGTTTTTGATGCTTAAACTGTCACCCTGTTCTATGTTATAGGCATTGGATTCCTTGTCACCTGCACGCGTTGAAGTCCCGCATGCGAGACAAGTGGAGTCTGGTTGGGAATGCCGTCGAAAGTGCCTTGAGGACACATGAGGAGATCCCAAGGATATCTAGAGGTTGACCAAATTCATGCATAAGGAAAACCCAAAGTTTAAATGGGCGCTTGGAGAGCTAGAATAACACATACATGAGGGGATGCTAAGGAACCCAAACATTTGCAAGGTGTTTTCCATTTTTAACAACAAGACCACAGTTTAAACCAGCATCGATATTAGCCATGGCATCGGCTTGCTAATTGTTAATCCTTAGGATGTGAAAAAGGGAGAGAGAGATAAGGTCTTTGATCAAGTGAATGAAGTGGAAATGGAACTTGGAAGTAGGTTTGCGATGATTTTTTGCTAAGGCCATGGCTTCCTTAATAACCAGAAGGTGTTACACAAAAATCTTCCACCCTGTGAGCATCAGCATTCTTTGGCATGTAGGATCCATTTTAGTGACTCAGATCCATTTTCATCCTTCAGTGATACCAGTTTACCCTATTTTTGTCCCTACCCGCATGTTGCATCACTATAGCATGCGTACCCGCGAGTTTGCATCTCTATAGCCCGCGGGTATCAAGTACAATGGTAAAAACCACTATTTTATTACTTTTTACTCCCAAAAAATGGTCATTGGGTGACCTTTAGCTCTCCATCTTCCCAAGTAACGTCTCGATGAGTCATTTCACCTACCTTTGAGAGAACTATATATTGAGCACATATGGCTTATGGATGGGAGGAAGAAGAGAAGAGTAAAGGCACTCTAGTGGATTTTTGCCCTATCTTGAGTCTGCACTTATTGATCCTTGTAGTTGTGAACCATTTATGTTCACCTTCCAAACTCCTTTCTAGTTTGAGTTTGCCATTCATGGAGGATTGAAGTGGTGGAGGCACAAGTGGATTGATCTAGATCTTGGTTCAGATTGGTTGCCGGCAAGACGTCGTATCACTTTGTACTTCTTCTTGTTCATTAATAGAAATACTCATATTCTCGTCCATTCATGGTGTGAATGTCATTTATTATACATTGGGTTGCATTTGCTTATGATATTATGGACCATTGTTATTGATAATGTTAATGCTATTTATATATCACATGTACTTGTTAGATATTGGTTTTCAAGACTAATTTGCAGATTACAAATGCTTGGCTGTGCACAGATTGAAAGCTCCAACGGGGATCTACATCAAACGTTGGATCGATGTTGGTTACATTTCTCCATTATTTTAACATTGTCATTTATAATAGCATTGTTTTGAGAATTGAGTAGATTTCTAGTAGTCATCTATCTGTTGTGGTATTCCCAAGCCATAGTGAGTTTTCTCCAATATAGAAGGGAGTCTCCTATGGCCACTAAATCGTTAACATTATTTTCCTTTGCAACGTCAATACCTTTGATCAAGGCGATCCACTCCGCATCATTGTTTGTCTTCCTTCCAATCCCCCAGGCGAAATCTGTCACTCTGTTTCCGTCGGAGTCCGGAAGGACTCCCCCCGCACCTGCCAACCCAGAATGGTCCCCTCAATAAGTTATCTACTGTGTTTTAAGGTTTTATTCATGGAACTTCAACCTTATAAGCTACTTGAAGAGCCTAATGCTTCATTTTTCTCCATGACTATGGTTACATCATTACACCAAGATTTAGTGCTTAAAATCTCCTCATGGTACCAATATCCCCATTGTGAGGCCATGGATACCTTTCCTTAATTTGTAATATTTTTTTATAAAACTTATTTATAACTCTAAAATATAATATTTTAATTAATAAATTAACAAAATAATTAATAAAATAATAATTTAAAAAAAAAAACAATTATAACCATGTAAAATTTTACGTGTTGTTTTGATATCATAAGCAACAAATAATAGTTTTTTTATGAAATGAAAAGGCCAAAACTTATTATGAATATTATGAATTTGTTAGCTCGACGAACGATGGAGTTTTCAAATAATCACACATTTAAATAAAAAGTTGAATTCACTTGTTCAATGTTTATTTATTTATTTTCGGACAGTATTTGTTGTGATACATCGAATTTTATTATGTTTGGAGTTGTTTTCCTACCTCGTCATCGACCTCCCATTGTTTGTCTAATTGTGCAGCTTGCTTTACACAATTAGTACTATTTAAAATATAATGCCAACCAAGTTTTGTCATACGATATTTATTTTTCTAATGAATTTCGAAAAAAAATTATTTTTTTTACATCAGTGACAAGTCCAACGTTTATCCACCTCAGTTGTTGGACATCTTTTTTATCAATGCGGGAAAAGTGTATGTCATAAACAAACAAAATAAACCATACAAATAAGTAATATTACAATTTATATGTATGCATAATTATCCATGACAATCGTAAGGATGGTAATAAGAATGGTCGCTCTGATGGTAATAATTATCCATGACAATCTTTTATAAATTAATAAAACTTTTTAGTGTTGTTTTGAGATATTAAACTAACGACCAATATAGTTTTGAATTGGTCAATGGCCACTACCCTATTTTTCCTTCAAGTGCGTGGACCTTTTGGTGTACCCAGATTGAAGACAACGGGGGGACGTCGCTATAAGAGCTTCTAAGTATGAAAACATTGGTATCTTTGTTTAACTCCTACAGAGGAGGACTAATAGCCCGACCCCCTCTCATATGCTCTCACACGGTCGGATTTGGGTGAGGAATTTATTAGAGGGCGTGCCTCCCTCTCATCCTTGTTGTTGTCGTTATTGTTTTTTAATTAGGGTTATCGTGGAGGGCCATAGCTCCTTGTCGTTGCCCAAGGGAATAACTCTTTCCTTCCCTATCAAGCTCAATGTTTACCACATATGTTGTGTAGGTTATCCCATGGGCCCATGTGTGGTTTGACTCGCCATGTGGCTCAATGCTTGGGGAAACGCTAGAGGCTGTATAGCTTAGCTGGTAGAGTGCAACGCTCTTAATCTTATGGACGTGTGGTACTTGGTTTGTGCTTGTCTCTTGGATTTGTTAAAAACATGGAATGGCAGCTTGGTCCATTAAGCCTCAATTAGTGTTTTGCTTGGTCCACGTAATTATTTTATTTTCCTTCACTTACCCTCCTTGTTATTTCTTAAGGGAACCTATCGACAATGGTGTTATCTATATATCCATTGGAGATCATCAAAGTCCCAAACCCTACCACCCCTAATGAAAACTTGATCTTTATGAATCACCATAATACCGTAGTTAATAGATAAGAATTGTTTGCTCATAAATGTAAGAGCAGTGAATGCATATTACCATCTCATCCTTGATCATGACAGTCAAAAGAATTTGATTGTGGCCTTATTGTCTCAAAACTAAATGTCCCCACCACTACCCATGCTCATGCACACCATTAGAGGTGGGTTAGTAATAGTGGTAATCATTATGTAGTTAATTGTTGTTGCTTGGTCTCATTTGTTGTGTATTCTTTTTAAGATACACTAGAATGCAATATTACACCATTGAATTGTGTTGATCTTATATTAAATCATCCACCTATAATGTAGATTTGAATCCATATACTTTGTTCTAGGATGCAAAGGGATGCCTTCAAGTTTAAAGCTACTACTAACATAATCTCACTGTTCCTTACTAATCATGCAATGGTTAAGTAGGTACTTCATATGAAATGCTTCCATTTATGTGTGGCACATTCAATCAAACTGGATACTACAATACAATAGGTCCTCACATCCCTTCAATCTCTAGTACATGGTTACTAAGATGTGTTTGACAAGCCTCAAGGTTTTCTCCCGTAGCACAAGATCATAAACATGGACCAATAAATTACATGGACCAATCAAAACACCAATGATCTAATACAAGAGCAAGTTCCAAATGAAGAGTCATCAACCAATCAAAACACCAAAGATCTAACACAGGATTAAGTTCCAAATGAAGAGTCATCCTTTGATGATATTAATAAAAATGATCTAAGACATGAACAAATTCCAAAAGAATAGTCATCTTTTGATTCCAATGAAAGGACATACAATATTAAAGTCAAAAGTTAAGTATATAATAACGAAAACATGAGTGGAGCCAAGAGCCAAGTTTCAAATGAACAATCATCGAATGATTTTAATAATAACAAGAAAAGACATATAATATTAGAATTTATCAGAACTTAAATTAGTTTCATATTAACGTAATCATATGTTCTCCTACTTTGCTGGGAACCCACGTGCTTTACCTAGTTCTCCTTATTTGACCCCACACAGCAAGTAAGACATAAGCAGTAAGGGCAAGGCTTGTCATTTTATGCATGCCTTTGCACAAATAGCTCCTTCTTTCGCTAATAGCTTCTTATCATTCCTCCTACATCATATGTTCCCTCGCAATAGCAAGTGGCAATGTCGGGGACATTGCCAACTCGTGGCTCTTGTTAGATAATATAATGTATATTGCTTTTAACATAATATCATATTTAAAAGAGAGAATTCATTACAACATTTTAGAGAAAATGTCATTTAAATTATTAATTTATCATTAAAATGATTCATTTTGAATTCTTTATTATTTTGTATTTTTTTATATTTTACAAGTAATTAGAATAATGAAATTATATTATTTTTAATTGATGAAAATCATGATGGTGATTAATGTCCATACACCAAATTTGGTATATCAAAAATGATGATAATGATGATGGTGATTAATGACCATAGACCAAATTTGTTCTATCAAACCTTAAATGAAAAGACAAGATAGAGATGATTTGTTTTGTTTTAAAATATTATTCTTATGCTCAAAAAGCTTAAAGAGAAGTCGCCATAAATTTGAGGAGTTAGAAGGTTAGAGAGGTCAGTATTGGAGAAAAAATTATGGAACTGATATCTAATGTGGGTGTAGACAGGGAACTCTAAGAGAAAGTGAATTTTCATCTTTTAACATCGCTAACATTAAAACTATTGTTACTTCTACGTTCAAAGAGAAAATGTGGTGTAAGGAAGATTTATAGGTTAAAAGAAAATTATGATATTATAAAGAGATCATAAACCCTGATCTTGAGGATCAAAATTATCATTCTATCTTTATGAGCTCAAAGATAAAAATTAATATCGCCAAGATTAGAATGATCTCTCATGAGATTCATAGTGAAACTGGGTGCTGGACTACCCCTAAAACATTGTGGGTGGAAAGGATTTGCCACCTTTTCCGCAATGTGTAAGTGCCACTAGCTAGATTGCCTATCCAAAATAGTTTATCAGGTTCATTTATTAGTTTGATATGGGCCTGTTTTAATCTGGCTATGAACATGTTCCATTGTTGATCACAATCTCCCTAGAATCCCAAGATGGTAGTGGTTCATCTACCCTTATTCCATAGGTCCAATAAAGCCTCATCTCCCACCTGCGACATGTGAATTAGTCCTCTTTCGTTTAAATGTGCCTTTAGTGGATCAGAGAGGAATCTTCCTTGCCCACATCCTACCATGGCTAACTAAGCCTCCATTACCCACCATCCAGGCTAGATATGGATCGATGATAGAAAAATACTGCACTAAAACTTTCCAGTGAATTGATCCCTCCTTGCATGCTTTTTTTTTCTCTACGAATCCAATCTACTATCATACCCATCCTGATGTATTTTGCAACCATGATTTTATGTCATTGACCATTACCTGTTATGAGCCTCCAGACATACTTGGCCGCCAAGAAGCAACTAAAGAAAAATATGTCTTTTAGTCCCCATCCTCCTTCACTCTTGGACTTGGCCAAAGACCACCATCTAGACCAATGAAGGTCGTTCTTATCCTTCCCCCTCCACAAAAAGTTGAAATATAGTCTTATTACTTTTTCCAAAATCCCCTTCAATACACTTGCTAGTATATGCCAGTAAATCGACATTGCCTCCAAAACTGCTTTTACGAGGATAAGTCTACCCCCTCTGAACAACCACTGATTGCACCATAAATTTATTCATTTTTCCATTTGTCTGATCAGCCAACCTGATGTAGGAGCATTGGGGCCTAAGTAGATCAGTTGAATTTAGTCGACATGAAGAAGGTTGACCAGAGGGAGCGCCGAAGACCACTTGTGCGAAAGAGCAGATTAGCTATCAAAGTCAATAAGTCGAGCAGGAGCAGTTGGTATACGACCGACAGAAGCAGCAAAGGTCGAGAGTCGACAGGATGGGTCGACAGACGACAGGATGAGCCGAGGCATCGATGGTTGACATGCGCTGAACCGCGGCACCGACAGGTTTGGGCATGAGCCAAGCGAGGAGGAAGCGGCGGACTGGCGAAGCCTGAAGAGTGAGAAGGGAAGCCGACAGGTATGTCGAAGGCTGACGGAAGACAGTATGGTCGAGGCAGTGACATGACCGACTACTGTAGTAGTGTCAAAAGGATGTGCAGAAAGTCAAGGAGAGTACTTGGAAACAGTTCGGAGTTGCTAAGGAAGTTATGAGCAGTTATTGAAGGTAGTTGGGATCGTGATAGATGTCAACACAAGCAGAGATTGTGCAGCACAACAGAGGCACTGACAGTTGCAGGTCTGCAAGATCTGAAGAGATCGAGAGACAGAGGAAGCATGTGTCGGGGGTCGGAGTGATCTCAGGAACAACAACAGCAGAGTAGAAGGCTTGTGCACAGGAATAGAGAGTTAGTTCAATTGGAAACTGGAGAAAGAGAAGAGTTCGGGGAAAAGATTGGTAGATTGGAGAGAACAGTCACACGTCTTTCGAATGCAGAGAAGATCGAGCCATAGCTCAGATTTCTGTAGTGAACCAGGAGAGGGTGAAGATCGACACACTGAGATAGCACACAGTTACTTATGTATTGTAATAGGCTGAGGCTGACAATAGTTAGTATTTACATTCCTTACAGTTTGCATTGTAAGCGTTTCGGTAGAAGTAATATAAGCCAGCTTCTAGCATCCTGTTTACATCTTGTCTATGTGAACGCGTGTGTTGTGTGTAATTGTTAAGCAAGAACCTTTGTCATAAGGTGCCTTGCGTCACAACCCCAATCCTCTTTCTTATACCCATTAGGCTTCACTGAATAACCTAAATACTTGATCTACATGTGCAATTCAACAATTTTAAAGCCCATAATGTACTTGTATCATTCCATTCATTATAAGGAGGACATCATCCACACTATACCTTGTTATATCGCTCCATTTATTATAAGGAGGACATCATCCACACTATACCTTGTTGTATCGTTCCATTTATAGTAAGTCAATTATATACTAAGTCACTTGTTTCATATGTATTGTAAAATTATTTATATATTTTTTTAAACTATTTATAAAATATACATAATTTATAATTCAATCTTCTGAAAAAATTTATAATTCAATATTTACAAAAATTGATAACAAATTTAATTTAAAAATAAAAATAATATAAATATAAATACTAAGTCTAATTTCTATGTCAATTATTTAAATAATATAAATATAAATACTAACTATAATTTCAACGTTATTGTTAAAATATATATAGTTAAACTAATAAAAAATACACAATTTATAATTCTAGATTTACGAAAAGTCGATAACAATAAAAAATATATTTATAAATAATACAAATATATATACTAAATCTAGAATGTCTAGGTCAATTTTTACTAAAGACAAGAAGCAAACAACAAACTAAACTAATAAAAATACAAAATTAATGATAAAAATATAAATAAGAAATTAATATTTAATAAAATATAGATATAAAAATAAACACAAAAGTCAATATTTAAGATAGACTGCCATGATTCCTTGAAAATGAAGCTTTCAAACAGAGGAAAACCGGCTTTTCCGAGGGTCGAGTCAATCTAACTGGAATTCAAAATTGGAAGTGGTTGCTCGGGCCCTCGGGATGCTCCAGGGATCACATATTGAAGAGAAACTGTGAAAAATGCGATTGAATTTCTTAATATGGCCGGCCGAAAAGGAAGACCTTCATCTACGAAAACTCATTCATTGAAAACCATATTCCAACTGCCACGACTACTCTTCATTTCTCAGTTTTGTCCCTCACGACCATGAATTACAGAAATGGTAATTCACAGCTCACAATTCTTCTTCTGAGAACTTTCCGATAATATACATATATGCTCCTCCTTCAATTTGTCAACATAAATTACAATATAATCGAATCAAGTTGCAAGGCTTCTTCAATTCCCATTGGCTAACATGTCGGAATTTCGATCGGGTCAAAGCATGCAAGAAGTCATTATAAAATCTTTCCTGCACGCACTTCCTGCCCAACAACAAGAACAGAGTAGAAGAAGATTGCTGCCGTTGAGCCAGTAAACCAGTTAGAATTAGCAAGGCTCTCTGTTGGCTCAAAGTCTCTGCAAATTTGTTCTATTTGCTTTTCTTAATGGAATGCCCAACTTTGGGCTTTATTTGTTCTTTAATATTGTTTACATCTCTTGGCTTTCAGAATTCAAATGGGCAATCCTACAGTTTGCAGATGTATCATAAATATTCTCATGAAGTAAAAGAGTGGATGACTAAGAGACATGGGTTAGATACAGATGGTTGGCCTGTGGAGGGAAGTAATGAGTATTACAGAGCACTGTATCATCATGATTTTGCTCGCCATGGTCGTAAATTGGCCGAATACCCGCTTCTTACATTTTCAGAAGGGAACGAAACATTCAATTATCTACAGCTGGGGTTGTAAGTTCTGTTATTTTTGTCTATTAATTAAATTGCATATCAATTTGGAATGAACCCAAAATAAATTATGTCTGTTGAAACTTGTAGGACTTCAGAAGGAATCAATTCATTTTCCAATAGATCATAGATATGATAATCCATAGATATTGTACAATTAAAGCTTTGGTTTTCTAGTTTTCAAAGGTGTTATTGAAGTTCAAAATCAAAATTACTAAAGCTCCCTGTTATTGTAATTCATTCGGTCATCAGACTCCTAACTTACTGTTCTGTGGTCTGGGCAGTTTGTTCTACAGCTGGGTTCAAGTGGGCACTCCCAAAGTAACCTTACTGGTAGCACTTGACACAGGGAGTGATGTATTCTGGGTGCCTTGTGATTGCCAAGCGTGTGCTGATACTGCTGGAGCTGCCTATGGATTTGTATGTATTGCATTTTCAGCTTTTCCCTGTTAAACTTCTGGTATTCCTTAAATGTTTTGATTTTTTCTTCATCATCAATTTTGTTCAACTGGACTTGTTGTGAATCCACTTAGACTATGGTTTCTGAGACTAGATAGACAAATTACATGAATGATGATATTTCAGTCATGGGCTATTTTGTCCATCAGTTTGTGTTTTCACCATATAGAAATAAAAATCAATAACGGTATCTGATTGTATATTGTTGGTTCAGTTTCTCCTTCCACAGCTTTTACTGCATTCAAAATATGTCATGTTGTTTATTGTTCCCAATCTTGCATCAATTGCAGAAATGCAAAGACAAGCAAGAGCCTTTCCTATTACCTCTAAAGAGCCTTTCCTATTGCCTAGAGGAAGAACAGAGGTCAACAGGGTATATCCTAGTGGCATTGCTTTCTAAACTTGACAGGGCGGTTTGGTTGATTGATACTATTTTCTTTAATAGACTAACACCCACCAGGGATTTTAGTTTTTTTTCCAAAATGTCAAGCATCTAGACACTCATTTCAATTTAAAACACTTTATTACATAAGAAACAGCAGGGTAAAAGATTTATAAGAGCTACTTCACAGATTACAATAAAATTATTTGATTCATCATATTCTTGAAACTGGAATCTGTCAATCAATTCAAACTAAAACCTTTGTTTTTAACCATCTTTTCATGAAGTGGTTGACCTAGCCTTGAGGATTTGGAGGTTATTTTAATAATTAAATCCACTTAATATAATTTACCAGGAGAGGGTTTATGTGAAGTCTAAATACTGTCTGAAGGTTTTAAGTCACAGATTTCTAATACTGATTACATTAATGAATCTCAGATTTAGCAGGGAACGAGTCCCCAGAAATCCAACAGGTAGTAACCTAATCCAAATTAGATAGCACTGAGCAGCAAAGAAGATATGTAAATTTTGTATTTCTCTCAATTTTCCCAAATTTTTCCTAGTTTCTGTGTTTTCTGAATTTTCCAAGTTTTTCGGGTTTGATTTTACGCTTGCGAAGTTTTTTCAGCGTTTTCCTGATTTTCCAGATTGTCTGAGCTGAAAACCCCATGCATTTATTCCGGATGCCAAGTTTTGCAAGTATGAAATTTAGTGTTTTTTGTGAAGACCAAGATACTAGGACATTACATTTAGTATTGTCTTTACTGGTCAGCTAAGTTCCATATGTAATTGTATGGTCAGCTGGGATCTTAATTGGAATTATATCTTTTGTCTATTATATATAGCAATGAGACCTAGTTTTATAGATCATCTCATCTATCTTGTGCATTTGATACATTGTAGAAGGAGGTTGCCCCCTTAAAGAGGCTTCTTATTCATCTCTTTATTTCATTCTCAAGGTGTTGGGTTACTCTTTTTTTCTATTTTTATGCTCTTCTGGGAATTTGATGCATAATATTTTTTTTCCAATTGGGTATGATCACCTAGTACTAAAGTTTGTGTTATTTGAAAATGAAATTTGTGTCAACTTTTGTGCCAAGTTTAGTGTCAACAGTAGCGCCTAATTTAGCGTCAACAATAGCGCCTAATTTAGCATCAATTAATGGGTTGCACCAGATTTTGCATCTAGTTTTGTGCCAACTTAAATGTCAATGCTTACTGTTGCACTTTCTTTAATTCCACGCATTGAAGCAATGGCTGCATCGGGTTTAGCTTCTAATATTTTGCTTCCACTTTAACATCTACCATAGCATCAACTTTTGCTTCTATTATAAGTTCCAATGTCACACCACGTTTTACTTTCATTATAGCTTCCATGTTAGCACCATGTTTGACTTCCACTATAGCATTGAGTTAGGATTCCACTATAGCACCCAATTTCACTTCCATTTTCTCACCAAGCTTTGCTTCCACATTAGTGCCACAATTTACTTCTAATTTAGTGTCGAGTTTTGCTTCCATTTTAGTGCCAAGTTTTGCTTCCATTCACCAAGTTTAGCATCCACTTTAGACTCAGGTTTTTCTTCCATTCTAACCTCATTTTGTGCACTAGATTTAGATTTTATGTTAACATGGCCTTATTATACTCATTTTTTTAATTCTAATTAAGTTAATGAAGTATATCACCTCACATCTAACAACTTCCAATATATATAAACAAAGTAATACCAATAAAATCATCATCATCATATTTAATTAAAACAAATGAAAATATAATGTCAAATATATCATCAGATCATCATCGTCATGTCATAGACATCATTATAGAATAATAAAAGAACAAGTCAAATACATATACAATGTAATTACAAATATCATAATATACAAGTTTTGTGATCTCATGTGTCATCATGATATCTCAACAACAATCCATGATGCAAGTCAGTGTGATCGAAGATATAATACTCATCTAGATTTTAATAAAAGCTAGTATACATCCCCAGTAGCACGGGGAACATAATGATCATCAATGTCATAATGATCAACCTCATGGGATACCACCACCATCAAATTTGACATCATTGTCATCGTCATCTTCATCATCATCATCATCATCACAACTTAGCTCTGAATCTCAAGGAAAATTTTAGGGGCGAAATTTAGCCCCTGGGCTATTTTTCCATGTTTTTTGCCAAAAAATATTCACCAATTTGCATTTTTTGAAGCCTTGTTTCGCCCAATTTTGATGGGGTTAAATGTTTTCACTCTAAAAATTACCAAATTATTATTTAAACTATATAAAATCCTAACAAATTGAAATATTTTTAGAAAAATATCGCCAAATATTTTAAAGTTGTCATTTTAAGAATTGGTAAGATTTGCCAAGTTTATACACTTTTAAATAGGTATAGATCCTTGAAATTTTCCTTGGGCCTCTGATCCAAACTCAACATAGTTTGGATTATCACCAGTTGGAAGTAGATTAAAGGTTATCCCTTTAACTTGCATTATTCTATGAACACCTTAAAACCATAATCATTTGACACACCATATATATAGTTAGGAAGATCATGTTACTACCATTTGTTACTACCCAAACCCTTGCCTCTTGTGATAAACCCCTAAATCACAAGTACGTCCTTAGCGGAACTACGAGGGGCTACCCAATGTCACCACAATAGTTCCCTCACTCACTTTAGGCCAGCTCTCTCCTGACACAAAGGGGAATCCCTACAAAACCCTAATCCAAGCTAAGGATGGTCACAAAGAAGGGAGAAAGGCTTAGGAGAAAAAAAATGAATTATAATCTATACTTTGATACATTTCAGATTCATTAATAGCAAAGGAACAATTGAATTTATAAATTTTTTAGAGGTGGTTGAGAGTGAGATTAGTGCCTAGAACAATGTTGGGCATATGGAGTCTTTAGGTAAGCAACTATAAGCTTCTTTCTAATGAGAAAAAGATTCCATGTAGCTGAAATTAGCAACCTACAATGCCCCTCTCTTTGTTGTCGACTAATGTAGAAATTCATTGTGGAAAACCCTAATTGAGGAGATATTCCAAACATCAAAGTGGGTGTGTTCATTAATGGATATGAAAATCTGTAACTATTTCAAATTAAGAATAAATATACATCCCAACAATTTCCAAAAATAAAACACAAAGGAATCCAAGGGGAATGTTCCACAAATTAGATTTTCTAAATAAGGAACAAGGTTACTGTTAACACCTCAAAATAGCACACATGCGACATTTCAGCAATTCGTCCAGTAAAGGATCATCAACATAACGAATGCATCTCACCACAGGAATCCCCAATAGATCCAAAGCACAGTACGAGTCCACAAGTGCCCAGAAATAGTCAAAACAAAGGGTAGTGTGGGTATTACACAAATTACTCGTGCTATAACGCACGTTATCTAAACAATATCCACTCTACACCCACGCGACTTTTCTTTTGATAGTCGTGCTACTGTCAAAACGACAAGACCACTTACTTTTAGCGGTGCATTGAAAACTCAATCCTCTCCAAGGACCCCAATTCGGCTCCTCACACACTTGGTGGCATTAATCAGCCCCCCTTGTGTACCTTGGAACCAGTTCATGAAGGATGAGAGTTCACATTTGGATCTAGTTGTTTGTTGGCCACCTCTTGGCCTATAAAAGAAATCCATTCGATTCATTTTGTGGAGAGAAATTAGAGCAAGGTTATGCTGCTGGATTTGAGTTGGAGCTTCCTCATAGCCCACCATTTCCTACCATTGTAGGCATTTCCAAGCTTGCTTGCCACCTACCATCAAGGGGCAAGTGTTTCTCTCCATTGTTCTTCCACCTACTTAGCATTTAGTTTGGACAAGAAAGGACTCCCTAAGGGACATTGTTGGCTTCCCTTGAAGCCTTCACCTCCTAGGTGTTGTACAACTATTCCATTGGGAAATACAAGAGTGGTTTAGCATACCTTTGGTTGTTGTTGGATTTTGCATCTTTCCCCATCTCTTTTTTTTTTTCATCAATATTTTAATGTTTGAATGTGAACTACACTAAAAAACTCTTGCAAGATCACTTGGAGGAATACCAACCATCCAAAAGGGGATCCAAGGACTAAGGCCTTGAAGCAACCTGCAAGGCTTAGCCCCTCACCAAGTGGAAGAGTGCACTTGAGCAATTTTTTTCATAAAAATTATAATGGCGACCATACTTATTTTTGTTCATTTCTTTTTAAACTAGGTTTTTTTATGCTAAGAATCTATATCTGGGTGTTGTTCACTTGTAGGAGAGCAGGTATTCCACCTCTTGCTTCCAGAATTTGGCCCCATCATGGCCATAGCTTATTTTTTCCCGCAATCCTGCAGTTCCATGCGTCTCTACCGCGTTGATAGCACGGATTCGACTCTGACAGTCGCGCACATAGCGCAGGTTACCAGTGCTCATCACACCCACGTATAAGGTTAGTGCGTTACCCGCACTATAGAGCGTCTATTTTGTATTAACCCGCACGGTACACATGGCAGAGTCTGGTTTATCCACGCTACTATTATTTATTTTATTTTTATCTGCATAGCTTAGTTTGGAAACCCAATTGCTACTTACTAGTGAACTTAAATTAAGGCTAATTCACCCAATTACTTAATGTGTAATTAGTACACATAGACCAATATTAGGAAGTAAAGAGTACATCTCTCTTGAAACTTAACTAGTTAACCAACTTTGAGGCTTTCAACGGGCTCCATTGTTGTCACTAGTATTCAAGACCATTTCTTGTTTATGCATCAAATCGACATGTTGTTTTTAGTAATATTACTAATGTAGAAAACACTTTTTGCACACAAGCAAGGACCTAAAGACACTTGTCGCCCGAAGTATGCTCTTCACCTCACACTTCATGTGACCTTGGTGAATTAGAAAAAAGGCGAGGAGTGTGAAATACCTCCATTGCACACTTGTCTATTAGGTAGATTAATTCGATTTTGTGAAGCACCATGAGCATCTCTTAGAGTTAAAAGTATATATTGCTTGATTTATTCTTTTAGTTAGTTTGCCGACGGAATCATTTGTTTTTTCTTTTTATCACATGTGTTTGCTCCACCAACACACAATAAGAGGCCTAAAGACTCTTCCAATCCAAAATATGCTCTTCACCTCGCACTTCATGTGATCTTGGTGAATCAGAAAGGTAGGAATTGTGAAATACCCCTCTTACACTCCATAAGTAAAACATACAAACCCCTTAAAATCAACATTGTAATTGTCTTAACCAACTAAAATCCTCCACAGGAGGTCACAAGACAATATTTTATCTAGGTAGGATTGATTGGGCTAGGCATCCATTAATGCCCACCAATCTAGTTTCGTTAGGAATATTTTGAAACATAGCATTGTTGTCCTTTAGGGTAGTTACAAAATCCTTTTATAAGCAAGTGTTAAAAAAGAACCCGATTCAGAAGTGCATCGTGACCAAGGAGGTGAACACCGAGGTATAGCTTCCCTGCTCTCCCCTACAAGCCACTTAGCTTGTTGTAGGGAGATAACACTATACCGTGCAGGCCGAACCACTGATGCACACTTGACGCAAGGTATCTTTGTGTCCCAAATTAGGATATCATCAAGGATCAATTGTGAGTGCAATTGACTCCTGAAATTAGATATTTCCATTGGGAGGTGTTTCCAAGTCTTCTTGATTGGATCATTCTCCTAATCGCCGATAAAAATAGCTCTTTGTTACCTCCATTAGTCGATTGGTGCGTGGATACCATTATCACCATCAATTGTGCTTTTGGGAGGCCCGGTTACATTTGAGAGGAAGGATGTTAGGTCTTCTAGGGAATTTACCTTTATTTTCTTTTTAACTATAAGTTCACTAACTCGTAATAAAAAGAGCCTACATGTGAGAACGCATGCACTAAAACCAACATTGCATATATCACTCACTTATCACACCATTTTGCATCTGTTGTGGTTGGCATATTTTTACATTTTTTCAATTGTGTTTATTTCACTATCACTCTCATATTGACACAAATCCTTCACCATTGAGGAACAAAACAACATCTTGAGACAATCTCGTAGACTGCAAGGCCCATCCCCTCTCTCGAGGGCCTTTTTCACATCTGCTTCTCGTGATTCACATGGAAGGAACCCAAGCCAGGGTCATTCCCAGGCAACATTGATAGGATCATCTGGTCTAGCCTATGACTTGCTAGGTGCATTTTCTCACCTCAAAGAATCTATTAGTTACACCACTTCGTCCCCCATCGAAAGTAGTATCTCGTTGGCTTCTCTTCAAGGAGATCCCTCGGTTCCCTTTGACCCATCCTCTCTCATAGGAGGTCAACCATTGTTTACAAAACCACCTGGGTCTCCCCCTTGTGGAAATCACATCCCAAACAGAATGGCAAGACCCATTATCCCTACCTTACCATTCATGGCTAGTTTAAATCTACCCGATTTGGTTAAACTAGCAAATGATCCTATTGCTCATGATGCGACATGGACGGCTATGCCATACAAGCTTCCTTCCTATATTCCCAAATTTAAAGGAAAACAAGGAGATGGTCCTGCCAACCACGTTATGTCTTTACACATATGGTGTTCATCTAACAACATAGTGGATGACCCCATGAGGCTTCCTCTTCTAGCGCACCCTCACCGGAACCGCAACAAAATGGTACGTAAACCTAGAAAGTGGAACTCATTCCACATGTGAAAATTTGGCCACTGCATTTATCACGTACTTCAAACTACCCATTCGACATGATCTAGGCCTCAAAATTCTCACCGAGTTTCATCAAAATACTTCCACCCACATTGCGGATCACATCCATGAGTGGCGTAGATGCCACACACTATGTAAGATCGAAATACAACCTCCCTTTTTGTTGGATTCGTTTATCAAATCTCTCCAACCCGCCATAGATAAATATTCCGCCACCTCCATGCCACAAATCAAGGAAGAGGCTATTTTGAAAGCACAACATTTCGACCTCATATATGCACAGCCTGGATATCTTTACACAATCCTCCCTGATTCCCTACTACATCGGTCATTGGATCCTACACCTTCGGGCTCGTCACATTCAACGGATGGGATGTTTGGGTCCATTTCCCATTTAGGAAAGGTTCCTCCCACCGCATCAGTACCATTCAACATGGTTCCATATTACCCATCCATGCCATGTACATCGGTACCCCCTACACCAGTACCAACACCATCAATTGGTCAATTACAATATGGACCATATAGTCCTACATACCCAAACGTTAGCCAAACAATGATGGTTCCTACACCGCCATTAGCGTCAGTCGCTCCTACGTACACCTCTTACAGAGCGCAAAAGAAATTTGTCCCACCGTTGGGATATAATCTGTATTACCCTTTCCCATGCCCAACTGGTTAGTAACATTCCCCCCACATGGGGGTTAACCTAGTTCAACCTACTTATGTTCAACAAGCTCAACAATTTGAGCAATTGAACACTGCAAACCTCCAGAATCCACAGACTTAGGGGAAGAATAAAGGTAAGAATAGATAGAAACAATAGTCAAGGCAAGGAGGAAATCCCCCTCCCCAGAAAAACCAAAATATAGGTGATCCAAATGCAGGGACTAACAAACCCCCCAAACAAGGGAAGAATCCTCCCTTGAGAACCAATTATTGTTGTTCCATTTGTGGCAATTATGGTCACTACACACATCATTGTTCTCTTCTCTACGGCTGCCAACAGTTGGTGTACGCTAAAAAGAAGATAGTGACGAACCCTCCTCGGGAAAGGAATCCTCCCCAACCACAAACAACAATGTTACAACAACCCTTCACCAATCAAGGGGAAATTACACAAGAACAAGATCCTTGTCCACTTAGTGATGGCTCTTTCGAAAATATCTATTTTTTGGATATAAACCTCCAGATGTGAGCCAAGAGTTATGATGGGCCTTCCACCTCCCAAGTGGAAGACGTTCCTATCCCCTTGGGGGTCCCTCTACAGATACCACGCCTGAATATTGAACAAATCCCACGGATTCTGAAAGTACCACTCAGGTGTACCCCTAGTAACACCCTTATGAAAGACACCCACAATTACAACATTGTGGATGACTTGGCTCAATCCCCTACGGCTATGTCCACATTAGAAGTATTACAGTCTTACCCAACACAACGAAAAACATTACTCAATGCACTTGGTGCGGTCGACCCATCTGACTCGCACATAATGACCTTTGATATTGACAAAGGTGACCTGTGACTACCATCATCAGTCTCATTTCAAGTTCCAGTCATGGTTAAAAACATCATGATCCATCGTTGTATCATCGACGAAGGCGCATCCACTTGTGCTATCTCTGTAAAAGTCTAGAAATAATTAGGATCCCCCGAGTTGGTCCCCTCATCTATCGCTCTTTGCGCATATGATGGGATACCATCCTAACCAAGAGGATTGTACCAAATGTCCCCATAGAGCTAGGGGGAAAGATGGTTATGATCGATATTGAAGTAATTGATGTTGAGCTCGACTACAACATCCTCTTGGGGCATAGTTACATGTACACCATGAATGCGGTAGCCTCCTTAGTCTTATATATCATGATGTTTCCCTTAAATGGGAAAGGAGTTACCCTCAACCAGCTTAACTACTATGACCCTAATACCACAAGCAATCCCGACAATGTCCTACCAACTATACTGGGCGATGATCAACCATATGTTTACATCGCTCCCAGTATGTACAAGGAGTCCAATTTGTTAAGAGCGTATTCGAGACCACCACCAAAGATCCCCGCATCTATATATGGTCTAATGTGCACAATATTCACCACTGAAAATGGAGCCGCCTCCACCTCAACACAATCATCAACACCATCACTAAGTCATGGCATTGAACAAACATGGAGTCCATGGTGACACCAATTTTTCAAATCCCCTTCTTGTATCCTCCCACAAGTGTACAAGGGACGTCAGTTATGGCTCAGTTAACTTTACTCGGGCTAAATTTGGGAATTTCCGTGTGGTACCTAACACCACCCTTCCCATAAATGGCTTCCAAGCCAGTCGCCCATTACGGGTTTGTCCCTGTGTCGACTAGTATGGCTGCAAGGCTAGTAACACGACCAGTTACGACAACCCAAGCTATAACATCCACAACTACCCCACAATCATTCGTCACTGAGACCGTCAATGTTGGCACCAAACAACCCAAGTTGAAAGGTCCCCTATTACCAACCCCTAAATCTAAATTGGGAGAAATCGTGAATCCTAATGTAGGGGGTGTTACCATTCAAACTAGCAGGCTAGGCTTGCAAGTGAAATGCAATCACATAAGAAACTTGGACTATTGTCACCTTTGTCCAATATCCTAACTTATTCGAGATCCAATGTTGTCCCAAGGGGAGATCCCTTTAATGTACCTTCCAAGTAGATGTCAAATTCCTTCCAAACACCTTAAAGCATAGATCAATGCCTCTAATGGAGTCAAACATAGAGTAATAGAGAGAGTTAGGATGGTGCTTGTATAGTAGTTTTGGCAATTGTGCAAGTCTGTTTAGGGTTAAAAAAGATAGGTCGAGGATTTCATGCCTGAAATTTTAGGGTCGCGGGAATTTAGGGCCAAAATTTTGTGGTCGCGCGAATTTAGGGCTGTGAGAATTTAGGGCTATGAGAATTTAGGGCCGAGATGTTAGGGCCGCGTGAATTTAGGGACGAAATTTTTGGGTCACGAGAATTTAGGGCCACGTGAATTTAGGGGCGAGATCTTAGGGCCAAAATTTTGGGGTCGCGAGAATTTAGGGCCATGAGAATTTAGGGGCGAGATTTTAGGGTCAAAATTTTAGGGAGGCCAAAATTGAAGGTTTTTTTTAGGATTTTTGTTATAAAATTGTAGACTTAATTATAACCCTAATTCTACCATGAAAATGCAAAATTACACATGAACATGCAAGTTTAACCTAGCAATAATATTTACAAAAATTCAAACTAGGGTTTGATGTAGAGAAAATGAACAAACGTAGGGTTTTAATGGATATTACCCCAAACCCCAGCCTTAGAGGAAGGTGAAAATCCTTCCTATTGGAGGTAATTCTCCTTGCTACTAGGTTAGGACTTCTTGAAACAACCTCTAGGGTTGGTTTCAAGAGTCTAAACTATGGCAAAGTTGGAAATCCAAGGCCAAACTTTGTAAAAACCTCCTCTTGGGAGCGCTTTTAGTATGCAATGAGGATAGAATAGTAGGAAAAATCCTTATTCAAAGAGAATGTATCCCTAGGGATACCATTCAATCATTCAAGATGAAAAATTGACCTACCATTCATCAAGCAAACCTTAAGAATGTAAAAGACTTACTTGAGCATGAGTTATTCCAACCATTCTAACATCCACAAAGCATTAGCAATACAAAGAAAGCATCCAACTTCATCCAAGAGAAAGAAGAATCATCCCTCCAAAAGGTGCACATCACTTCATATGACCCTTGTAGGGTAAAAGAGTAGCATAATGAATTTTATCCCATAAGTTGTGTGTAAAAATGAAGTGAGGAGATTTTATTTATATGATCTCACACTCACTTTTTACAAAATAACCAAGCTTATGGTTTAAAATGTCAATTTAAAATCAAAACATGTCAACTTAAAATTATAACATAAAATAATATAAAATAATCAAATATGTGAGTAACTTGGGGAATTTTCTTAGAGTTTACACAAAAATTACTAAAATAGATAAAATTGAGCAAATCACTTTGAACTGAAGGTTGGAGTAGTGAGGGGGAGAGCGTCATGCCCCATATAACCCCAACAGTTGTGAAAACCCCTCAACTCCCCCCCCCATATCAAGCAATGTAGGCTTTGTACAAGGATGACAACATCATGACTAGGAGACGAAGGAGAGAGGGCACTACAGTGCAGATGGATCGAGAGGGTTTGGACGATGACCTGGAAGAGAGACATAAGCCTCAGTGCTGAGAGAAACACCACCAGAATGATAAAACAGGTGGGGGGTCATGTGACCCAGTGACCCACCTCTAGGATCCCCAGACACCAATCTTAGGGATTCAAGCCCTTTCATGAGGCAGTCATCAATGCCACTAAGCCATAGTACTCCCAGGATAGGAACCAATAGGGCATGGCCATAAAATGCACTCAAAAATGCTGGAAGAAACCCTTCCTGTTAAAAGAAATGACCCTCTCTCCCTAGGGCACGACTGAAGGTACGTTGGTATTGGTACCATGTAACAGGGGGCATCAACCATCAAGATTTGAAAGCCCTAGTAATGATCAATAATCCCAGTTAGAGGGTCACACTGCCGTGTGCTCTTTGTAGGAAGCAAGGCCACGCAACCAATCTATGCCCCACTCTACCAGAGATATGGAATCTGCTTAAAAATACCATTAGCATTACCCAAACCCCACCAACAATGAAAGGGGGCACCCCTCCCTCACCCGCATCTAAGTCCAAAAAATTGCATTAAAAACATACATGTTCCATTTTTTCTCAGTATGGGAACTATACACATCATTTCCCTGACCTCCCTCGCTATCGGGAGGCCTTGGAAACTATTTGCCTCATCAAACCCT
Source organism: Larix kaempferi (assembly GCA_027924585.1). NCBI lineage: Eukaryota > Viridiplantae > Streptophyta > Pinopsida > Pinales > Pinaceae > Larix > Larix kaempferi. The sequence goes on along the minus strand of BSBM01000804.1, from coordinate 3,318,737 downwards.
TGGAAGATACCTTTCCTTCCTCATCTCCAGAGGAGGTTCCTATCAGCATAGGTACAATCGTGATCTCGACTAGTCCCTCCCCATGGTGGGTCGATTCCATACCCGACCAACAATTGCTGTGACATCCACAAAGCCCGACCAATGTTTTAAATCATACAAACACCACTCGAATGTGTCTCTCATGCAACTTAATGTCTCACCACTCATTCCAATGCCCTATTATTTCTGCATTTCACACTTTTCAGACAACCCGAAGCCAATTAGATGATAACCTCACCCCGTGTGGAACTACCCTCCCGACAATAATTGAAGAGGATACCAAACCAACAGAGCATAATGGGGACAAAAACATGTCACGTTCATTATATACCGCGATAGATATTGATCCCCCATCACCAATCTCTCATGAATATCTAGACCCCTTAATCCTCCCTCAAGACGAAATCCTAGCACCCACCACAACCATCCCTAAATACCTTGGAATCCTGCATCTCGATTCAATTTCTCTTTCTTCCCATAATCAAAACCCGAGGTATTCAAACGAGGATATACTAGAAGAATACATATTCACCATAGATGAGGAGATAATCGAGACCATGAACACTACCGAAACCCCATGGGACTCTTTCCATCATAGGTCCTTAGTAGCAAGCAGGAAAGAACCACAAACATTGTCCACTGAACAACAGTACACCATTGAGTCAAAAGAATTTTTTCCCCCAAGTCACATAGATTGGTTAAAAAATGCTATCCCTTCCCCAAATGCATTCGAAGATGGTAGCGTTGCCAATATATCCCCTACCATACAGGTTGATATCTCCATCACACCAGGAGTTGTCGAAAACATCTCTATCGGGGTTTCCTTCTCACCATATGAAATTATTGATTTCACCGCTATATTTAAAGAGTTCCGCAACGTATTTGCATGGTCCTATGAATAAATTTCGGGTCTCAACCCAACAATTATCGAACATCACATTGACACTTGGCCTGATGCCATTCCCGTATGACATAAACAAATCCCCGTACACCCTTCTAAGGCCCCCACGATCAAAGTCGAGGTCGAAAAACTCTTGCAATACAGATTTATTTTTCCCATCACTTACACATAATGGGTATATAACCTCATCCCGGTTAAAAAAAAGTAGGGAACTATTCATGTCTGTACCTATTTTCGAGACCTCAATTTAGCCTGCCCCAAGGATAATTTTCCCATGCCATTCATCAACCAAATTGTTGACTTATGTGCTGGTAGTGAAATGTTGTCCTTCATGGATGGGTTCTATGGATATGACCATATATGCATCCACCACCAGGATCAGTATAAAACTCCATTTAGTACACTATGGGGCACCTTCGCTTACAAAGGCATTCCCTTGGGTCTAAAAAATGCTGACGCCACTTTCCAGGGAGCAATGTGATATGTTTGTAATGACTTGGCTCACATCATCCTTTCCTTTTTAGATGACCACACAAACAAGTCCAAAAAATGATGCAAGCACCTTCAAGACCTTCGTACTATCTTCACAAGATGTCGCAAGTATAATATACGCTTAAACCCCCTCAAGTGTGTATTTTGCGTCACCGCCGGTTTCCTTTAAGGATTCATTGTTTCCAAAAATGGTATCACCATCGACCCGCCCAAGGTTCAAGCCATCTTGGAATTACTAGCACCACGAACACAACGCTAGTTGCAGAGTGTCCAAGGTAAGGCCAACTTTCTTCATCTTTTTGTTCCCGACTATCCCACTAAGGCCCATGGAATTTTACGGCTTCTTAGAAAATATTTTCCATTTAAGTGGGATGACTATGCCCAAGTTGCCTTTGATTCCCTTAAACAAGCATTGTCATCATCCCCCCTTCATCATTGGAAAGTTTCCCTTGATCCACTCAAAACTGTGGGGACTCCTCCCATCATCAAATCGGTCTCCCGACACACAAAAAACTGTGGTGACCCCACCAACATTCGTTATGTACAAACAGCTCCCGCATCACCTCACATTGCAGGAACACCATATTATTTTGGTAACAACCATTGGTTTCCTTTGATCAGTGTATTTGAGTCCCCATTTTTTCAACATTTTTTTTGTCAGTTACCATCACCATCCATTTTTTGTCAGCATCAAATCCCTTTCACTCATAGTTTGCCTCCTTTTGTATCAATATGTGCCATCTTGAAAGAAAAAGCTGCCATCCCAACTCCCCATGATTACATCGATCAAAGGAAGTTATCAACCCCACGCTTATCAACCAGTCTTGTGTCAAGGTCTATCAGTCCATTAGTCGGTTACAGTATAGTCCCAATTCCTAGGGTAGGAATCACATCCTACCGTGTACTTCATCTCTCACCGACATCAAAAAACTATATTCCAAGAGTTGTAGTAGTTGCATATTGTACCCTAGGATCCCTTTCAATCACTATAATGGATTAACTCTAACTTGGTAGGGAGAGTCATTAGTGCTTTCTAACTAGATGGTTTCCCCTATGCTCGACGTCAACACATCATCGCATCAAGGGGAGATGTACTTTTGAAGGTAACAATGTTCACATTTGGAAATCATGATAACAGTCTATTTGGTATGGTAAATCCTTCAGGAATATTTACATACCAGTTTGGTTCCCACGATAGTGGGTTCATCATGGTCACCAGTAGTCCAACTTCTTCAATATTTTGCAGCAGTGCCTGGGAAATTTACTCTAACATGGATCGAAGATTCCTTCATCCATGTCCCATCAGGATAGTAGAGTTGACACCTTGGTCCTCTATCATTGTAATCACTTTGACATCATTTCACGAGCATGGGTATGCTCTCCTCATTTGTATAAAAACTATTCTTTATTTCAGCTCCAACGGTCGTCACCAACAATATTCCCCCATGGGAGACCTTACTTTTTCCACGCATGCTTCATTCTACAGAATAGGAGAGAAACAACAAGAAACATGATTCATTATCGGCTCTATAGTACCCTTTGAACCTCATACATCAGGGGGCATCTGTTAACGCCTCAAAATCGCACACATGCAACATTTCAACAATTGATCCAGTAAATCATCGTCAACATAAATAATGCATCTCACCATAGGAATCTGCAACACATCCAAAGCATAGCATGAGTCTACAAGTTCCAAGAAATAGTCAAAACAAAGGGTAGCGCGGGTATTACACAGGTTACCCGTGATATAGCGTAGGTTATTTGAACAATACCTACGCTACACCTGCATGGATTTTCTTTTGATAGATGTGATGCTATCCAAACGGCGGGACCACTTACTTCCAGCGGCACTTTGAAGACTCAATCCTCCCCAAGGACCCCAATTCGGCTCCTCACACACTTGGTGGCATTAATCATCCCCCCTTGTGTACCTTGGAACCAGTTCATGAAGGAGGAGAGTTCACATTTGGATCTAGTTTTTTGTTGGCCACCTCTTGGCCTATAAAATAAATCCATTGGCATTCATTTTGTGGAGATCAATTAGAGAAAGGTTATGCTGCTGGATTTCAGTTGGAGCTTCCTCATAGCCCACCATTTCCAATCTTGCTTGCAACCTACCATCAAGGGGAAAATGTTTCTCTCAATTGTTCTTCCACCTACTTAGCATTTAGTTTGGACAAGAAAGTCCTCCCTAAGGGATATTGTTGGCTTCTCTTGAAGCCTTTACCTCCTAGGTGTTTTACAATTGTTCCATTGGTCAATACAAGAGTGGTTTAGAATACCTTTGGTTGTTGTTGGCATTTTCACCTTTCCCCCATCTCTTTTATTTTGTTTTCAACAATATTTTCATGTTTGAATGTGAACTACACTAACAATCTCTTGTAGGATCACTTGGAGGAATACCAACCATCCAAAATGGGCTCCAAGGACTGAGGCCTTGAAGCAACCTACAAGGCTTAGCTCCTCACCAAGTGGAAGAGTGGACTTGTGCATTTTTTTCCATAACAGTTACCATGAATTCATCCCTCCCTACATATTTTATGCAAGTATTGGCAGCCATAATTTTCAGCAATTTGAATCCAAGCACATATCCCACAAGCTTGAAAATAACTTTCAATAGTATTAATCCATAGTCTCAAGGGTATTCACAAACTTTCAACAACCATGACAATAGGAGGAGATTCTATTATATAGAGATCTAAGCTCAAAAAATTCTCAATAAAATTACAATATGCCAAAGAAAAAACCTAGATCTATCCTATGGAGGAATAAACAAATAGTATCCTCCAATTAACAAATGATAAGTAAAAAACCCTAACAACAAAATAACCCAGTAAAATGGACTAGCTAATGGGGGTGCCACATGTTATACTCTAGTGCAATATTTCCTCCTTGAACTTGTAGGTTTGACCATGTCAATACATCCATTAAATTATAAATAATATCATCCAATGATGTGTCCTCCAAGGATCATTTTAGCCTCTAACATAGTAATAAAATACTCCACCCAAGGGAGAATCCCTATAGAAAAATGACTATGGTTTTAGGAATGTGTGCAAGTGTAACCACCCTTTGCCTCTATCAATGTATTACAATCATAATAATGGTAAGATCCTCAAGAAAGTGGGTCAAAACCCTAGATCATCCCATGATTACTACGAATAACATAAGGGAGTTAAAGTGCTCTCTCCAAGGGTTAACTGGATCATCCCCAAAGAGCAGGTACCATTTATAAGTGTGACCACCATCCATATATCCATTATACTTATCATCAACAAGTGGAAAAACATCAATATGTGTACCCAAGGTGGCCAGGTACACACATGCCAACACCAAAGATATCAAAGATAAAATAAGAGGCTAGGGAACTACCTTAAAGGATCAACAAACCTTGCATAAATAGTAATTCATAGGAACATGTACAATAGGTCCACATAAGGAACGTCTCCACTAGTGGACAAGTCAACATGCCACAACCACCAAATAATATAAAATCATCAAAGGGATAAATGCACCCTAGATAAATGTGCAAGGATTCTTTGTGACACCTTGACTTGGCTATGTAATATAAAATCTCCATGAAAAAATGCACCTTTGAGAAATGTAAAATGGGACCACATTGATTAGGAAAAACAACATAAAATATTCCATGGAGGTTGCACCCTGGAAGAGTGTGCAAAAGTAATTATAATCTCCATTAGACATAGGGTCTCCAACAATAAAATAACCCTCCAAGAAAAATGTTCCTTAGGAAAATGTGAAAAAGTAGTTCGTCGCATGTACCCACCCATCTCCTCCAAGAATTATCATAAACAATATTTCTTAGATGATTGTGGAAGGAGAAGTCTCCCAAAATAACATAAACCACTCCTGAAACCATATGTGCCAATGTAGAGAGACCTAGAACAATGTTCAAGCAAGTTCCACATGTCTCCACATGTGTGGCAAGATGTCAACAAGGAGAGAACTTTGATCCTACCCAACAACCAATCATAGAATGCCATGTCACTATCACATCACCAACATTCTCATGGGAATTCATACCATCATCTAAAATGAGTTCAAGGTTGACCAATTAGAATAATTAATTAATAACCTAAGAGAAACCTTGGGAACCCATGCAAAACATATCCAACAACCAATCCAATTATAGGAGCAATAATCAACTAATAATACTTGAGGAAACTATTGACAAAATAAGTGCCTAGTGATTAGGGTTGTATCACTAACAAAGTAGATTCAAAGAGAAGTAACTCTACTTCCCAAATTCAATTAGTTATAAAGAAATTGCACATTAAAAGTAATTGAGAAGTACCTTAGGCTAGTCGGCTAGCCTCCTTGTTGAAATTTTCAAATCCAAGCAATAATCCCTTCTACAACTCCAATCCATGGAAGGGCTTATTTCTCTTTTAGGAGAAGTCTTAGTGATTCAAAGGAATCATAGGGATTGTAGCATATTTCAGGAAATGTTCAATCTGATAATTCTATAACAAAAAACCCTTATTTGATGGGTATCACTCTCCATTATTGGGCCATGAATCAAGTAAATAAGCACAATATGCAATGTAATACCCCATGCCTCTGTATATGTGAAAGAATACCAAAGAGAGGGAGAACTCCTCGTCATCAAGAAATCCATCTCTAGGAGAATGATAGCTTATCATCAAAACACCCATACCCTCCAAGGCACTCATACACCAAGCTCAACATAAATACCAAGTCATCAATGGCACTCCCCTACTACACATTAATAATATAACACCATAATCACAAAGGAATTGGACCACCATGGAAATGAACATATGTATAAATCACTCATGTAGGAAATTCATGAGCCATGATGGATAGTCCAACCATGAATAACATACACATCATCTAATAAAATATTCCATTGATGTTGTTGGGCCTGGCCCAAATAAGCCAATTTTGTGCAAGACAGTTTTTGGAGATGCGAGGATACAACGCAACAAAGTATCGAAAGAATAAGAGAGACAATGTCGTGAAGTTTACTACGTTGCGGAGATACAATGCTCCGAAGAGCCAGATCCATGAAGATCCAGCAAGGCAGAAGTTTTGGACGGAAGACGGTGTAAATTCTAGTGAGACCAATCGGTGGTCTAATTTTGGTTAAGATACTCCATGATTTCCAACAGGCGGGTAAGGAGTGGCATGAAAGGAAAGTGATCGGTCGCACGAGCAAAGGAAACACTACATGAACTGGCCAAACAAAGTCATTAGAGAAGGAACGACGGGCTGAAAGCGACCCATCAGCATGCGCTCAACAGAAGGGCTGAAAGCGACGTGACCACGCACAGAAGGATGGCCACCACGACGAATCACTATCAGAGCCTAACAGTCCTAGTTAGCGGGGTAACCGCACCAGAATTTGGGAACCTTAGGGTTTTTGAGCCCATCATGAATGTAAAGACGTGACCTAAGGGAATGATCTATATAAGGGCATATTTTGTAAGGGAAAGGGTTAATGAATAAAGTAATCTTCTTATTGCTTATTGTTGAATATTGATCTTTGTTGAGAGACTCATTGTAAAAGGATCTGCAGCTATGTGCGTAGAGAGCTATTGAAGAAAGAAGAGAGTATGCAGCTGTGTGCGTAGACTGGAACTATTGTATCCATCCCATTGATAATATAACAACAGTTCTTGTGGATGTAGCTCCCATCCTGGGGGTGAACCACATTAAATCCTTGTGTTATGTGATTGATTATGTGGTTGCATCTGTATATTTGCTTCTGTTAAATGGTTAAGTTCATGTTTATGAGTTCATGTGTTCTTGCTTTTATATGTATTCTCCATAAGGATAAAGATGGGAATAATATGTTAAGTATCGACACATGTGAATGAATGTTGAATGCACAAGTATTTCTAAGTCAGATGAATGCATGAGTATTGGGTAACACTTAGTCAACGAAGTTTGTATAGTGCGAGTCCCCGAAGCGCAGCACCGGAAGTGCGCAGTCATCGCAGATCATCGTATTGTCTAAGTCTGCAAAGTTTACAATTAGATGCATGTGAATGTATAAGTTTACACTAAGTTAAGTATATTGAAGTTGTGTGATTACCGAAGAGGAAGCGCAGTCCATTGTTGCACTGTCCTATTGTTAAGCAACCATCCCACATCGTGCAGTCCTTGGATGCGTGATAGTGTAAGCATTAACCGCAAAGGAGGAGAACTTCGTGCTATCCACCACCCCATTGAAGCGCACATCACCATTTTGTGGAAACCTGATTCTGCAACCTCCCCATAACTTCGCCTCGGGTGAGACCTCAGTCTGCTCGCAGACTATTGCCGAAAGCACTGGTGAAAAGGGATTTTGTTGGTTCCCTGAAACGCACAAAAACTGGGTCTATCTACCCCTCTGAACTTAAAGAACCTAAGCAGAGCCAACAAATGGTTCCGTTGTCGTGCTTGAACTGGTGATGAGCACCGAAAATTGGAATCCTGAGAAAACAAAAATATGGAATTGGGTGGACAAAACAGAAAGGGATTTTTCCAGAAAAGAGAATAGACATCCGCGTCTATCTGACATAGAGTGGTTAAACAAATACTTGTGGGTGGATATTCATTAAATTTTCTTCGCAACCTTTGGAAACGAGTTGCACGAGTGGTTGTCAACACTCACAGAGTGAAAGAACTGTTTCCAAGAAGGCGCACCTACCGAGTGGAACCCAGATCTTATTCAGAGGCTTAAAGAAGTAGATAGTCCACTCTCATGAGAAGTCGACTTTTGGGTTGACAGTATTCTAGAAGGCTTCGTGACAGAGTTCGTTGTGGACACCTTGAAGTCCTACAGCACAGCAGAAGCCGAGTTCTTCAAAGGTTTCAGAGGTAAGTACCTCAACAATATGATTTTATATATCAAAATGCTTTTAGCTGAGAAAGGAGTCTTAAGAATGCAGTAAGATTCATAGTTTCTTTGAGTTTGTAATGGTCGATAATACTTACACTGATACAGAAGAAGAAATCCATATCTTAAGAAGTGGTAAAAGATATAAGGTTAGTACAGAAAAGAACCTTAAAGAACATGAACTCTGCATAGAAACTAAGTTCCAAGCTGAGACTAATAGCCAGACAGCACCTCCATCAGTGACCTATCATCCCATTACACCTCAGAACCCTCCAGTTGCAAATAATGCACCTCCTATTCCACAGAATCCGTCAGTTCAGACTCCTCCAGTTGTTAATATTCCCAATCCTAACAGCGTCAATACTAGTAACACCGCAGGAGTGAATACCCAGAACATTCCATGCAATAACGTCCCTAACACCACTCAGAATACTGCGCCAAACACTACACCACCTAGAAGGAGAATGACTAATGATATTAAGCCGTCGATATTTAAAGGAACGGGTCTAGAAGACCTTGAGCAACATTGGTTTCTATGTGAATCCATGTGGAGTGTCAAGCAAGTCCAGGATGATGTTGTTAAGCACGCATAGCTCGTCACTACATTCAAAGATACAACATTAACTTGGTTCATGAAATATTCTGTCAAACAGAATAGAACCCTACAAGAAATAAAGGATGCTCTCTTAAGAGAGTTCAAGAAACCGAAGTCTGAATCACAATGTATAATAGAAGTAAAATAAATTAAACAGAAAACAACTGAGACAGTATGGGAATTTGACCAAAAATTTAAAACACTATTAGATCAAGTCAGTTTCAACATAGCACCACAACAGCACCAAGAGTGGTTCATAGTTGCGATGTTTCCCGATATCAGATTACTGTTGATGCAACAGAAGGTTGCGTCGCAGACAGAAGCCTTAGAGATTGCGATGAAGCTAGAAGCTTCGTCGATAGGAGAAACAAGTCGAGGAATGATCCAGATTCAAAACCAATTAGCAACATTAATGTTACAACTTTAAGACATTAAGAAAGGAAAGCAAGTTAGAGGAGATCTGGTGTACAAAATGTAGAGCAGAGGGACACTCAAAAGAACATTGTCTAGTTTTCAAAGAATACATTGATAGTGGAGCACCAAATCCACTAAATCGGCAACAAAAAGGACCCTGGTGTGAAATCTGTCGATGCAAAGGACATCAACCAGAGGATTTCTATTTGATCTAGAAATGTGTGAGAACACCAAAGAATCTATATTGCAGTTTCTGTAAGTCAGTTGGACATGATGATTCCAATTGTAGAGCATACGACCTGATGATAGAAAGAAAGCACGATGTCTATAGAGTTCAAGAAGAAACACTGCAACACCATGAGAACGCGCAGTATGATCAAGGAACATATAGAGGCCATGGCGGATTCTGCAGAAGAGGAAGAAACATCGGATAAGCATAAGGAAGAGGAAGAGGTCATATGATTTGTTATAACTGCGCTCAGCCTGGCCATCTTTTTAGAGATTGTACAAATGCTACTATTACATGTAGATATTGCAAATCTTTTGACCATGTTATTGAAGCATGCCCGATACTGCAAGCGAAGATGCAAGAAAGAATAACAGAAGCACCAAACCAAAATGTTCAGATGATCGCAGCAGAAAAAAGGGATCTAAACGTCAATGCTGTGACACAAAGTGGAGTCACGACTGGAAAAGATAAAGAACCGGAAGCTTCGACTTCTAGAGAACACCACGCTAAGAAGACACCTATTGATGGGGTCTGGATAAGAAAAGCCACTAGTAAAACACCTTCTTTCAATCTAGAAAGAAACAAGGAAGTCTTCATAGAAGCATGAGAAAATTTCAAAGAACCAGCACCTGTAAGTACGAGAATCCCATTGCGAAGTGAACCAGCTCAGACGAAAGATATGCCAGCAGTGTATGATCAAACGAGTACCGCAGCAGAAATAGGGACTTCTGTTCCGCAGTTCCTACAGAGTTGTATGAAGCTGTTGAAGAGCGAAGATGCTTTGGTGGAAATCCAAAATTTGTTGAACCACTATGAACAGTGGAGTTGCACGTGCAATGCTCATAGCACAGTTCACCACATCAAAATCCATAAGAGAACAGGTCAAGAAATGAGTCTAAATGCACAAATTGGAGATTATGAGATGGATGAGATCATCCTTGATCTAGGATCTAAAGTAAATTTCTTGACCAAGCAGACATGGGTACAGATGGGGAAACCAATGTTTTCATGGTCACCCATACAGTTGAGACTATCAAATCAGCAGAAACTCATACCCTTTGGAACACTAGAAAATGTTCTTGTAGACATTGACAGAGTAAGAAATTCAGTAGACTTTGAGGTTATTGAGATCATCGATGATAGTAACCCATATCCAACATTATTGGGGATAGACTAGGTGATGGATAACCTCACGATCATTGACTTGAAGAAAAAATAGATGATATTTGAAGGGGCAGATATCAGGTTCATCGCACCCTTGGACCCTTCACAAGGACCGAGATACACTTAGCCGATCAAAGAAGAATGCAGAGCTCATGATCTAGATTGCATCGATAAGATGACAATAAATCACGCCAACTACATCAATCCTACAACAGATGGAACACTTAGTTGGCGCTGCGACAGTTCTTGCGTATCAGACCCCGACGCAGGACTGGAGAATTGGCAAGGCCAATTGCATGAAGTATCTGCAAGAAGATGTGAGTAGATCACCAAATCACTACGCTGGATTGGAACAAAGGTAATTCCAATTCCCACTTATGATGGTTCAACTAACGTCTATATATTTTTGCAAGAATATACTGTATCAATTTCAGCTGAACATGGCATACCAGCATTGGATATAGCACTTCGCGCTACACCTACCAGATGGTGGGCCGTGCATAAGGACACTTTGACCACATGGGATCAGTGCAAACATATGATGCAAATCATATTCACAGAGAAAGCTGCGCTGACCATGGTGAAGTATAATGGACAAATAGATCCAAGGGATCACATAGAGACTTGTTCGCAAGCATGGATAAATAGGCCACAGATAGAATGGGTTCATCTGTTTGTGCACACACTAGAGAAGATTCCAAAGAATTGGTACACAGACGCTGAACTTCGCAGAGGAACCACAGATTGGCCTATTTTAACTACGAATTTCTAGAGAACCTTCAACTTTGAAGATGATTGTATAAGCATAAATGAATCTCTGCGGGTTATTAAAGAAATGATATTTAGAGAAGAATGCCCGAGTACAAATGAGGCATTAGAGGTCATCAAAGAAAAGATGTTTGAAGACGTAAAAGTACCTGTGAACCTACAGCCAGAATGGGAAAGAACAAGAGAACATGCCCTTGAGTGTTATAACCTCACTGAAGATGAAGAATATCCAGAAGAGAGCGATGAGGAGGATCCGCACAATGTTAAAATACCTGAATCAGAGGGAGCGCACAATATAGAGGGACCTCCACTAGAAATTCCGGATATGAGCGGCCCTGCCAAGACGAAAAAAGTTAACATTGGCACAAGCGAAGAGCCAAAGTTTGCATCCATTGGAGACTACTGGGATGATGCAACGGTCGCATAGATCGCAGACCTTCTAGATGAATATCAGGATTTGTTTCTGACAAAGTTCACTAAAATGAAAGGAATTTTGGGAGACTTGGGAGTGATGAAGATACCTCTCAAGCCAGGCGCAAAGCCTATCAGACAGAGACCTTATAGACTGAATCCTAGATACAAAGAATGAGTCAAGGAAGAAATCGACAAGATGCTTGATGCAGGGATCATTGATCTAGTGGAAGAATCTGAGTGGATAAGCCCTATAGTTATCCAGGACAAAAAGTCAAAAGGAGAAATAAGAATCTGCGTAGATCTGAGGAAGCTGAATCATGCTTCGCTACATGACCCATTTCCTACTCCATTTATAGATGAAGCACTAGATAATGTTGGAGGAAATGAGACCTACTCAATTACTGATGGATTCTCTGGTTACCATCAGATAAGAATTGATTCAACAGATAGGCATAAGACCACTTTTGCTACTAAATGGGGCTCATATCAGTATACAGTTATGCCATTTGGATTAAAGAATGCACCTGCTATTTTTTCTAGAGTTGTTGTAGCTGCATTTAAGGAATTTATCCATAATTTCTTAGAAGTCTATTTTGATGACTGGACTGTCTTTGGTTTATTGAAGAACCACTATGAGAACCTGAGAATGATGTTAGCTAAGTGCAGACAACATCAAATCTCCTTGAATTTGAAGAAATGTATTTTCTGTGTACCCTATGGTATACTTCTAGGACACATTGTCTGTAAGCAAAGCTTGATGGTTCATCCTGCAAAGATCGCAATGATTGTGAATCTTCTAGAACCTAACTCAGTTAAGCAACTGCACACAACTTTGGGACATACTGGATATTACAGAAAATTTATCAAGGGTTATGCGTAGATAACCGCGCCAATGGAGAAGCTTCTGAAGAAAGAAGCGTTGTTCATTTGGAATGCAGAATGCGAGAAAGGACTAGAAACACTAAAAGAGAAAATATTAACTGCACCAATCCTTGTGTTCCCAGATTAGAATAAGCCATTTCATGTACATGTTGATGCTTCATCTATAACTTTGGGCACTGTGCTTTCTCAACCAAGTGAAGGGGGCATTGATCACCCCATTGCATTTTCAAGCTGAAAGCTATCTTCAGCCGAAAAGAACTACATGACCACAAAAAGAGAAGGTCTAGCTATGGTTTACACACTCCAGAAATTCAGACACTATTTGTTGGGTGTGCACTTCTCCATGTACATTGACCATTCAGCTATGAAGTATCTGATCAATAAGCCAGTGTTAGGGGGAAGAATCTGTAGATGGTTGTTACTTTTCCAGGAGTATGAATTTGAGATCATTGTTAAGCCAGGAAGACTAAATCTAGGACCTAACCATCTCTCAAGGATTGAGTCAGGTGAAGAACCAACTAATCTTGAATACAATATGCCTGACACGCAGTTATTTTCCATACAGATTGTAGATGAGTATTTACAAAGATATCGTCGAATTTTTTATTACAGGATTGGAACCCACAAACTTTACTATGCATCAAAAGAAGTAGCTGGTCGTTAAAGCAGCAGACTTCACTATCATCACAGGGAAATTATACAAGTTGGGATCCAATGAAGTGCTGCAAAGATGCATGTTAGAGCATGAGAAACTGTTTATTTTGGATGAGGCACACTCAGGTGTCTCAGGAGGTCACTACGCAGGAAGAGCTATTGCGCAGAAGATATTAAGAGCAGGGCTATGGTGGTCAACGCTAGATAAATATTCAAAGGAACATTGCCACAGTTTCGATGTTTTCCAAAGAACGAGAAAGCCATCGCGAAGAGATGAAATGTCGTTGAAACCACAATTGACACTACAACAATTTGATAAATGGGAAATTGATTTCGTGGGACCTATCAAACCACCGAGAAAAAGAACTGGTGCAAGATACATAATAACCGCGACTGATTATCTCACCAGATGGGAAGAAGCTAAACTAGTGAAGGATTGTAGTGCAATTACTGTTGCACAGTTCATCTTCCAAAACATCCTTACTAGATTTGGATGCCCAAAGATTTTAATGAGTGATCAAGGAACTCACTTTTTTAACAGAACTGATGAATCCTTTACTGAGGAGTTCCACATCTATCATCAAAGGAGTAAACCGCACCATCCTCAAGCAAATGGAACTGTTGAGGCATTTAATAAAGTACTGGAGAATGTGCTGACAAAATTATGCAATACAAACAGAGATGATTGAGATCTGCGCATTCCAGTAGTATTATGGGCTTACAGAACAACTTGTAAGAATTTCACAGGCCATACACCTTTCATATTGGTCCATGGACAGGAAGCTGTGATGCCTATGGAGTACATTGTACCAAGATTAAGGATTGTTGCATTCACAGACATGGCATATGAAGAAACATTGCAAGAAAGGCTTCTACACTTGGTTGGATTGGAAGATTATCGCTTCATCGCAGGATTTCACTAGCAAGTTCAGAAGGACAGAGAAAAAGCATGGCATGATCACCATATCAAGCACAAAATATTCCAAGTAGGAGACCTTGTCCTCCTATATGATAGCAAGTTCATGAAATTTCTTGGAAAATTTAAAACGCATTGGCTTGGCCCATATACTGTTATGCATGTTACTAACGGTGGCGCAGCTCAGTTAGCCACATTAGCTAGAGACAACCTACCAGGATTGGTTAATGGAAGTAGACTAAAACCCTACAGGGATAGTCCTACTTCGCAGAACACTCAGTAGAATGTATTTGTGCAGAGAAGATAGAAAAAAAAAAAAACAAACATAGAAAAGAAAAGAGAAGTAGAAATGCGTCATTGCGAAGTTCAAAAGGAAACCACGTAGATAAAAAAAAATAGGACGGACACGAAGATCAGCATGAAGAAAAGTAGCACTGCGCAGGGAACCACACTGCGAGTGGTGATAGCAGTCTACGCAGTTCGACGCAACTCCTCAAAATAGTTGTTAGAGCTGAAAACTAGCTGTTATACAGTGATTTTATCGACGTTGCTTGAGCATTTAACGCAAAATTAGCCATTATGAAGCAGTTAATGAGGGAAAGGACCCAAATCCTCGGTGGATTTAGCCAACGAGTATAACCATTAATGTTTATCTAGTTGTTGATGGGCGCGGCTAAGCCTAACTATGCCTATAAATAATGTCAACATTGGACTCCTAGGTGTTACCGAAACCTTGAAATTTTTTCGCATGACATAGATTCAATCTGTTTACAGTGAGTGCTAAGCAATTCCGTGAGTTTGCAGAGAAGTTCCAGTGAATGTATCACAATTCCATCATTGATCAAGAATCCACAGTCGAGCAGGTTGTGAGGGATTTTAAATAAACCATCCTTGAAGGGTTGATGAGAACCCCTGCTAAGAAGGTCGTCACAGAACAAGGCCAAGGTTCACGACGATTACCACGACACTCTGCACCAATGCAAAGAAAGGGTAAGGAACCTGTAGCTGAGAAATTCAAGGCAAAGGTAATGGGATCCAAGCTACCAGAAGTTCCATCAGAGGATAGAGAGCTTCCATTGGCCTTAACCCCAGAGTATATTTCACCAGGCGCAGCAAATGCATCGGTGGTAAAGCTTGCTAGAAACGCAAAGTACGAGATACCACTTCTGCCCATGTATAAACATGTAAAACTAGAATCAAATATGTTGGGTAAGCTCGTAGATTGTAAGTTCGAAGACTATGACTTACATCAAATGAGGAAGGATCCAGACGAGCTGAAATACCCACAATTCCAGTCAGACATATATATGTGTTGGAAGATGGACGTGAAGAACAACCCGTTGTTGGTCGCACAGAGTTGGTTGTCTGAAGTTATGGAATCAGGCCTTCTAAACTTGTTGAGGCTTCCACACTTCGACTGAAGTCTGGAACTAAATGTGGTGGTGCGCACACTGATATCGTGCACACACCAAGGTTACCTTTGGTTGGACAGAAATGTCGACCTTAATATAGACCTGATCCATTGGATCACAAGGTTAAGCAAGCGAGGCGAAGACCCTAAGAAGTTCTTTGTCAGCAAAACCAAAGACAAGGAAGTTGCCACGCAGATGAAGGAGGAATACCAGATTCCCAAAGGCAAAAGAGGATTTGTCACAGATGACTTAAATGATGATGCTAGAAGGTTTGTAGTACAACTACTCACAGGAAAAATATTATGCAAGGCACGATCAATAGAAGTACTAGCAGGTGAAATTATCCTCGGTGCGAAGGCAGCGCAGGGAGGCAGATTCAACCGGTGTCAATACTTACTGAACGAGTTTCTAGAAGATGTCCGCGAAACTCAGGTCAATGACACTGCTTTCCATTACAGTTGGTTAATGGTTTTGATTTCCTTTGTGGGATGGAAGGAGCCAAGGCACTATGTTGGTCTCACTGGTAACATCAATGACTGCCGAGGAACTAGATATGCAAATCTCTTGGTAAATCTACTACCGAAGCGACAACGCACTTCAAATGAAGTATTCCTTACATACTACGAGCAGCTGTGCGATGTCATTGTTCGGACACCGCACATCTCCAAAGAGGGAACATCCAAGTGTATTTGCACTTTAAATTTTCGTGCTGACATGCATTCCATTTATATTTCAGCAAAGGCATAGAAAAAGAACCCAGAATTGTTCCAAGGGAACTATCACATGGACGAAGTGGATATCGACCTCATTATGAAGGAATGGCTAGATGAATCGAAGGTCGAAGGACCTATGATCATCGATAGTGACTTAGATGAAAGTAATCCAATACCAATAGCGATTGTTGAAGAGTCACTAGCAGGAAAAAGGAAGGAGCCTGGATGCTCTGTGCAAGACAAAGGAACAAAGAAGAAACCGAAAGAAACAAAGGAGCCATCAGAGACAATGTTCCACGATGATGATTATGACCTCATCGCGAGCAGAGTAAGCCAATATCTTGACAAGGCGCTTTCTCTCAAAGACAGCAAGAATGAGGAGATTCAAGTAAGTCTAAAAGAGAATCTCACAACACTGCAAGGCATAGCAGCGAAGATGGAACAAGTCCAAAAAGACTTGGTTCGTGATTCTGACTCAGAGGGAAGATTCCAGTGCCACATCGCAGCAGAAGACAAAGCCTTTGGTTTTAACCATGGTACCAAGACCGTGCATTGTCAGAATTGACCCGCTAAATGTAATATTACCGCGCAATGAATTAGCTTCAAGCACACAGAAGATAGAGAAAATGGATATTGATATCGCGATGCTACCCCTCGAATGCCTGCATAATCTGCACCTCCAGGTTGTGGAAGAAATACATGATAGATATAGGGTAATTCTGAACCAACACCGGGACTTACATGCAAATTATAAACAGTTGCAGGAAGCAAGTGCAAAGAAGGATAAGGCACTTGCAAGCGAACATGAGCAACGAAGAAGAATAAAGTAGACTGCCGCTTCAGTCTGCGCAGAGACACCAGAGTGTGACGAGCAGCCAGAGATCGCAGACACTATACTTGAGATCAGCTCGGTAGCGAGCGATCTTAAAGATGAAATGAAGGACATGGAGATAGAAGACACCACCAAATCAGACAGATCTTAGAGCATCAGAAATGAAAGCTGCCGCGGAGAACATATCCGATGAAATAGCTAAGTGTCAGAGCTTGCTACATGAAGCAACTAGAGCATGGACTGCGTTGCAAGAGGACCCTCAACTGTTGCAGATCCAAACAAGATTACAGGAAAAACAAGTAGCGCTAGAAGCTCTGAATGCCGAGATGAAGAATTTGCTGCCAAGGGAGAGACTTCCCCGATTTTACGAAATCAAATACCCGAAGAGGGAACTTCAAGTCTTAAGAGAAGAAGAGGCAGAAACAGGGGAAAAGTCACAGCCCCTGCAAGAAGAAGCTCATGCAATATCGCAAGAGATTAAGGAGAAGATGATAGAACTTTGAGATTCAGAGAAAACAGTACAAGAACATACTTAGGAACATCTAACACCGGATGTGTTTGATATGGTTAAGGTAGTTGAACAAGATGTTAAAGAAATGGTTGTGAAGCTAGCTGTAACGTACCAGGAATTTAGTGCGAAGCTAGATCATCCAGGAGAAGCACAGCGTAGCGAACCTATGGTGAGTGGCTCGGGGATGAGCCACATGTAAGTGTTAGGAGCCTGTTGGGCCTGGCCCAAGTAAGCCAATTTTTTGCAAGACAGTTTTGGGAGCTGCGAGGATACAATGCAGCGAAGTATCAGTAGAATAAGAGAGACAACGCCGTGAAGTTACTGCGCTGCGGAGTACCAACGCTGCAGAGATACAGCGTTGCGAAGAGCCAGATCCATGAAGATCCGACAAGGCAGAAGTTTTGGACGGAAGACAATGTAAATTCAGACCAATCAATGGTCTAATTTTGGTTAAGATACTCCATGATTCCCAGCAGGCGGGTAAGGAGTGGCACGGAAGGAAAGTGATTGGCCGCATGAGCAAAGGCAGCACTACATGAACCGGCCGAACAAAGTTGTTAGAGAAGGAACGACGGGGTGAAAGTGACCCGTCGGCATGCGCTCAACATAAGGGTTGAAAGCGACATGACCACGCGCAGAAGGATGGCCATGATGACGAGTCACTATCGAAGCCTAACAGTCTTGGTTAGCGGGGTAACCGCACCATATTTTGGGAACCTTAGGGTTTTTGAGCCCATCATGAATGTAAATACGTGACCTAAGGGAACAGTCTATATAAGGGCATATTTTGTAAGGGAAAGGGTTAATGAATAAAGTAATCTTCTTATTGCTTATTATTGAATATTGATCTCTGTTGAGAGACTAATTGTAAAAGGATCTGCAGCTGTGTGCGCAGAGACCTATTGAAGAAAGAAGAGAGTCTGCAGCTGTGTGCGTAGACTAGAATTGTTGTACTCTTCCCATTGATAATATAACAACAGTTCCAGTGGACGTAGCTCTCATGCTGGGGGTGAACCACGTTAAATCCTTGTGTTATGTGATTGATTATGTGGTTGCATCTATATATTTGCTTGTGTTAAATGGTTAAGTTCATGTTTATGAGTTCATGTGTTCTTGCTTTTATATGTATTCGCCATAAGGATAAAGATGGGAATAATATGTTAAGTATTGACACATGTGAATGAATGTTGAATGCACAAGTATTTCTAAGTCAGATGAATGCATGAGTATTGGGTAACACTTATTCAACGAAATCTATATAGTGCGAGTCCCCGAAGCACAGCACCGAAAGTGCGCAGTCATCGCAGGTCATCGTATTGTCTAATTCTGCAAGGTTTATAGTTAGATGCATGTGAATGTATAAGTTTACACTAAGTTAAGTATATTGAAGTTGTGTGATTACCGAATATGAAGCGCAGTCCGTTGTCCTGTTGTTAAGTGACCATCCCGCATCGCGCAGTCCTTGCATGCACGATAGCTTAAGCATTAACAGCGAAGGAGGAGAACTTTGCATTGTCCACCATCCCATTGAAGCGCGCATCACCCAGTTGCGGAAACCTAATTCTGTAACCTCCCCATAACTTCGCCTTGAGTGAGACCTCAGTTTGCTTGCAGACTGTTGCTGAAAGGGCCGGTGAAAAGGGGTTTTGTTGGTTCCCTGAACTGCATAGAACCTGGGTCTATCTACCCCTCTGAACTTAAATAACATAAGAAGAGCCAACAGATATCCCTTGCGTCAATCAGTTGCCTCATCTAGTTGAAAATCATTGATGTGTACATGATAAAAATCACAAAAAATAGGGCCTTATATGATATGAGATGTAACACTTCCATGCTCATATATTATTGTAGTGCCATCATTCTCATAAATCTACATTTTGTGAGGCTAACGGTGAAAATTGGTCGGCATTGGAATTAGATTAGCCTTCCAAAACCTTATATATTGTGGCAAAGTGAAAAATTTCCTTCCATGTGAACAACATTATTTCCAATTTCTTTCATATCCACAACATTTTTCCACTTTCTAAACGCATTTTTGATCCGTAAACTATAGGCTCATAGCATGACTATCTCACTAGAAAATATCTCTGTGGAAAAATAATTAAAATCCTTCTTTGCAATCAAAATTGGGTTGATTAGTTAATGAAAACCACAATCATACAAAATAACGTTTTTATTCATCCTCCAACAATTTAATACGACCATAAACATTTTATTCATCTTCCAACAGTTTAATATGCACTCAATATCAAAAGGAATGTGTCTAACACTTCTAGATTCACCCGAGAGTGATAAAAAATGCCCCAATATTTTTAAATCCGTCCAACACTATTTTTAAACTCCCTAAACATCAATAAAAACGTCCATGCATCAATGGACACAACCAAGCATGACTGAAGACACCCTAGCATGTATAAATTCACCCAACACTCTTTTTAAATGCCCCAAGAATCAATAGAAACGTCCATGCATTAATGGACACAACCAAGCATGACTGAAGACGCCCTAGCATGTATAAATTCACCCAACACTATTTACATTCACCTATGAGGATTTAAAACTTGCCCGACTTGATTTAAATTCATCCTGGCAAGAAGATAAATTCATCCAACAATGTAATTTTTCCCCATAGATAAGTGATTCACTCAAAAAATTAATAATAATGAATGGACTACAACATTCATACACATTTGACACAAAGATGGTCCTAGAAACCTAATGGGAAAACCATCATTGTATGGGGATTTTTATTACTCAGAATATAAATATAGAGGGGTGAGTTGTACACAAAATCGATGTATTATTACTCACTAGAAAATACCAAATTACAAATGGCCATGGCTCAGAGACAACTTCATTGTTCATGGACTAGACCCTTGACTCCTCATCCACCAATCTTAATGCAAGCTTCCATCTTCAAACTCTCATTGTTTTTATTGACCTCTGTCGTCTTTCTCCTCCTCTCTTTCCTCCAAGGATGAAGAATGTACTTCTCTCTTCCAGCCTTCAATTTTTATTTGGCTAGCCTCGGAAGGTGAACCATCACAATGGTTCACTTCAACTTCCAAGGAAAAAAATGGACTTTTCTCATTTTCCCAAAAGCAATTGATGTTTAACAAATTATTACAAGAGGGGATTTCTTTTAATGAGGATCCAATTCAGATCACACCTCCGCATTGGGAGAATTTTGGTCCCCAAAAGATGGACCATGTAGGAAATGGAATCACATGGCATCCACTTGCTTCTCCGTATCCACCACTTCATCGATGCAGAAGGTTCCTTGTTGCTTGCTTGTTTTCCCCTTCTTTGTCGATAGAGGAAACTCATATTCTATCTCCCTTTATGTGATTTGACAAGCTATGCCTTATCACCCTTGACCAAGCGATATTTTTTTTCTATCCTATAAAAGATAGCATCCCTATCCCAAAGGTATGGGCTACCAAGCATCACTTTGCATGAATCCAATGGTGCAACTTCACATTCTACCTCATCAACATAGCTAGCATTAATGGAAAACGTGATTTTACATATACGAGGGAATCTCATAATAGATTTCCCTTCTAACCATGCTAGTGAACTTGGTTGTACTAAATCATAAGTTTCCAACCCAAGCTCATCAACTAATATCTCAAAAACTACATTAATTTGAAAACCACTATCAAACAAAGCATTTACCTTCTATTTCTTCACTTGAAATTTGATTTGAAAAATTGTGTTTTTGTTTCCACTCGAATTTGGTTGCTGTAATGTGGTCCAACTATGGCTCCATCAATATCAAAGATGATTTCTACCAGTTCTTCTTTTTTCTTGGTAGTTGCCTTTGTCTTTCTCTTGGACTTATGCCACTTTGGAAACAATTCCAAATGAAGTTTCCAACACTTCCCATTAGTGTGTCCATCCACATCGCAATGTTTAAAATGCTTATGAGGATCCCCTTTTTTTCAGTTTGTGGATACAATATTTTTATCTTTTCTCTTGTTGGTTTCTTCTTGTCCTCGGTGTTACTATCCCTTTTTGGAGTCTAGCTTAATATAGATATCCTTATTGCTTTCCTCATATACACTTTTCACACTAAGAAGCTGCAACTGCCTTCGTATATGGACAAATAGTCCTCCAAGGTACTTCACCACCACTCCCAGCTCTTCCAAATAAATCTCCAACCTAATGGCTTGCTTTCGAAAGTATAAATTTACACTCCTTGTCCCCATTCTTTTCAAGTGTATTTCCATTTCATGAGTTGCTCTTCTTCATAGCTGATGGAATAGATTTGTGATTTTAACAGTGCTTTGAAGTCTTCCCATTTAGTAACCTTGGGATTCTTTCCTATCCCCAATGCATCCATATATCTCTCCCACCACAACTTTCAAAGGGATATTGGAATATGAATAAAAAAAATGGATTTTACATGAGTCTTTGGGTTATTTGCTTTTATCTCTTTCTTGATGCACCTTGTACTGTTCATGCTCAGTCTCTATTGAGGTTTCTTCCCTATTCTTTTCCACCAATTGGATGACCAACACTATGAGTGTGTTAATGCTTTTCTCCTTTTCTCCAAATGAGACAACCTAACATCAAGGTCCTCCTTTTCCTCATGAGAACTTTCGGCCATGTTCAGTTTCCTGCTCCTTTGTAGGATTGGCAGCAAAGTCTCTTCATTTTTTTATATTTGCGGCAAGTGATTACCATACAGGTCTTCTCAAGCTATCTTGGGAACCTACTCTAGTACCAATGATCCATAAACTATAGGCTCATATAAAGAAAAATAATTAAATTCCTTCTTTGCAATCAAAATTGGATTGAACAGTTAATGAAAACTGCAATCATAAAAGAAAATTTATTCATCCTCCAACAATTTAATATGACTATAAATGCTTTAATTATCTTCCAGCAGTTTAATATCCACCCAATAGAAAAAGTAATGTGTCTAACACTTCTATATTCACCCAGGAGTGATAAAAAATGCCTCGAAATTTTAAAATTCACCCAACACTATTTTTAAACGGCTCAGGAATCAATAAAAACATCTAGGCATGACTGAATACGTCCTATCATGTATAAATTTTCCCAACACAATTTTTAACTTCCCTATGCATCAATAGAAACATCCAGGCATCAATGAACACATCTAGGCATGACTGACGACCGCCCTAGCATGTATAAATCTACCCAACACTATGTACATCCACCTATGAGGATTTAAAACTTTCCGAACTTGATTTAGATTCGTCCCAACAAGAATATGAATTCATCCAACAATGTAATTTTGCCCCATAGAGAAGGGATTCACTGAAGAAATTAATATTTAATGGGCCACAACATTCATACACATTTGACACAAATATTTTCTCAGAAAACCAACATTGTATGGGGATTTTTACTGCCCATAAAATAAATATAGAGGGGTGAGATGTACACAGAATTAGTGTATTGTTACTCACTAGAAAATACCAAATTTAAAATGGCCATGGCTTAGAGACACCTTTGTTTTTCATGGACAGGCTCCTTGACCCCTTCATCCCCCAATTTTCAAGCAATTTACCATCTTTAAGATTTCATTGCTGCTACTGATCTCTTCCTTATTTCTCCTCCTCTCTTTTCCCCAAGAATGAAGAATGTCCTTCTCTCTCAGAACCTTCAATTTTTATTTGGTATGCCTTGGAAGGTGAACCATCACAAGGGTTTGCTTCAACTTCCAAGGAAAAAAATGGACTTTTCTCACTTTTCCAAAAACAATTAATGTTTAACAAATTATTACAAGAGAGGATTTTTTTTAATGAAAATTCAATTCAAATAAATTTTTATTCCTTTTCATCATGAGAAGTCTCTTCAATGCAAGTGGAACAAGTTAAAATGATTCCAAGTCTTACCCAACTCATCCCCAAATAGAAAGTAGCATAGATAAGTGTTACCATTATCCATATAGACATTATACTCATCATCAACAAGTGGAACAACCTCAAACTATGTTCTCAAAGTGGTTAGGTACACACATACCAACACCAAAGATACCAAAGAATATAGAATAAGAGGTTAGGGTGCTACCTCAAAGGCTCAACAAACTTGTCATAAATAGAAATCCATAGAAACATGTGCAATAGGTCCACATAAGGGAGTTCTCCACTAGTGAACAAGTCAACATACCATAACCACCAAATGATATAAAATAATCAAATGGATAGATGCAGCCTAGATAAATGTGTAAGGAAGAGTCTTTGGGACACCTTGACTATGATATATAATATAAAATCTCCATGAGAAAATGCGTGCTTGAGAAGTGTGAAATGGGACCAAGTTGATCAATAAGAATAACATAAAATATTCCATTGAGGTTCTTCCCTTGAAGAACGTGAAAAATTATTTATGGACTCTAATAGATATAGGGCATCCATCAATAAAGTAATTCTCCAAAAGAAGTGTGATCTAGTAGAATGTGCAAAAGTAGTTAGATGCACATGCAACCAGACATATCCTTCAAGAATTACCATAAAAAACACTAGGATATTGTGCAATGAAAATCCTCCCAAAACAAGAGAATCCATATGAAAATACCATGAACAACTCTAAAATCCATATATGCAAATGTAGAGAAACCTAGAACAATAGAAAAGCAAGGTCCACATGCCTCCACATGAGTGAAAATATTCCAACAAGGGGAGCACTCTACTACCTATACCCACATACCAATCATATAATTCCATGTCATTGTCACACCACCAAGATCCTCATGGGAATTCACACCATCATGAAAAATGATTTCAAGTCCCACCAATCAAAATATGAATCAATAGCATGAGTGAAACCTTAGGAACCCATGAAAAACATACCAAGCAACCAATCCATATCTAGGGGGCAATAATTAACAAATTATACTTGAGGAAAACCTTAGTTGATGGGTATCTGTCATGTCCCCTCAACAATGAACATTGGATCAAGATCCTAACCCAACCAATCCCTTGCATTGAGGAGACAACTTCAGTATCATGGGGTTAATTTTTGTATTCCACGCATTTAATTAATTAGGAGTGTGCAATTAATTTTATCCAAAGTTTATTATGCACTTGGAATATTTGATTTTGATGCATTTAATATTTTTATGATGAATAAATGAGGATAATTCTCCGCTAGGGCACATTAGTGGATAAGGTTGATTGAGAGGAGACTTGAGGAAGAAGCTAAGGAGAAAGCACATAAATCTCGAAAATCAGAAAAAAAGGAAAGAAAGATGGAGCAAATCAGAAAAGCATAAAAAAAATTAGGAAAAGCAGCATAAAGCAAAAAGAAGCACAAAAGCAGAAAGCAAGAAAGTTCAGAAAATCCAAAAAAAACTAATGCAGAAAGTGAAAAACCAAACATAAAAGGAAAAATGAGGAAAGCAAAGCAAAAAGGAAAAGGTACGAAAGCTAGCTTTCCTTATCCACTCAAGGAGGGCGCATTAGCTAAGGATAATTTCTCCTCAAGTCACCCACTCTCTATAAATGAACCAATGTGCACCACATTCACATCTTTTGTCATTTTGATGTTTGGATTGAGAGCAATTGTGCCTCAGAGACTTGGGAGATGTGCCCCTAGTCGAAGTTGGGAGATGTGCCTCTAATTCCTGTGAAAGGATGATGGTATTCAGCCATTATCACTTAGTTTATCTGTAGTTGATGTAGATTATCAAGTCAAATTTTAAGTTCAGAAGAAGTCTCATTCATTTCATGGTTTGAATCTCCAAGCTTCCTATGGATTTCTAGAGCTAGATATTGTGTAGAAGATGAGAGGTGTTTCTATATTGTATTGAGAGGCCTCTTGGTCCATATCTGATGTAATGACAGTCAATGTAAACCTATGCTATCATTCATGTCAATTAAAATTACAAAAGTCTGAATTATTCTCATATTTCTCCACCCCCTATAGATTTGCATAGAAATTGACTACTTTTCAGACTATTATGAATAAATATATATCCAAATGAGTTTATTTATTTTCCTGATGTTAATTAACATGTTATATGACCCAATCCATGTCTGATTTGAATAATTCGTGAGCCTTATCTACATGTTTGGGAGTTCCTAAATTTGACTAGTTTTGTAATCCTGAAATGCAATTCTTCTTGTATCTTTGTGGATATTTCTCAGAACTTCCTTAAACTTGTTTGAGCGACCTATGACTGTGTATTAACTGATATTTCATGATTAGTATCCTCCCTGATTCAGAAAAATCCATCCATAGATTCCATTCCAATTTTAGAGGAATACTAGTTTGTATATGCTGGGGTGCCCAAGAGAATTTGAGTATATTTAAGCCTAGATGATATTGAAACATCATTGGTCCCAATACTTTGTGTATAGGTATTAAAAAATATTAGAGCCTACCTTCCTTCTAGAACTTTTGATCTTGTCCACCCTCAGTCAAACTAGCTCCCTAAAACATTGTTTTCAATTGATTCTTTGAGGAAGAGAGTTTTTGTATCACTAATCATAGTTGGTAAATTATAGTGGTATTGGAACATGGTCCTCCTCTGAACCTACTCTTGAATTATTTCTATGATTCCAAGAAGATATTTAGATTCCAAGAAGAAGGGTCCTTTGTCAGAAGGAGAAGAGGAAGAGGAAATAAATTATACTGAAGGGAAACTACAAGGAGAGTCAGACATGTCTCACAATGAAGACAAGGAGGAGTTCAAACTCTTTGTTCAAGGCATGATCAAAGGATTGCAATACATCTCTCACAATATTGTTCAATCCAGCAAGGAGACCAGAGAGTTCTTAGCTCAGTAGCTAGGAAGCAAGATTGCAAAGGGAAGAAACAATAATACCCCACATGGAGAGAGGAAGAGCAGTGGTGGCCATATTTTCTCAAAAATTAGGCCTCACAATCACCTTGAAGAATTCAAGATGGAATCTCCAGCTTAATCAAGGCCTACTATGCCCAAGTTTACTGAAGATCAAAGAGAGGAACCTGAGGTTCGAAATGGAGGTCTTGCTTCATGGGAAGACAAATATGTTGAGTACCCTACATTGAATGAAGAATGCATTAGAGATTTACCATTCAAAGACTTTTGTGATCTGCAGTACAAGACCAACCCAAGAGGAGGCTTCCGAAGGAAAAATTGGAACTATGAGCTCAGAAATGCTATTGGTAAGATTTCTTTACCTTATTTTGATGGTTCACAAAAATGTACTACTAACTCTTGGATTCAGAAGCTTGATACATATTTTTCAATTGACTCATATGGCTGAGAGAGATTCCATCAAGATGGCTACTCTACACTTAGATGGAGAAGCAAATGACTGGTGGTTTCATGGCTTAAAAACTCTTGGTCATGATCAAGTGACCACCTATGAAGAGTTCACAAGAAGGTTGGCTGAAAGTCTCGAAAGAAGAGATCCTGAGATCACTTTCAGGGAACTAGCACATGTGAAGCAGACTGGAACTCCTGAAGCTTACATCTCTGAGTTTCAAAAATTAATTGTGATGGTCTTGTTGTAGGCACAACGGATTCCATTTTGTATTGATAAAAAATGGGAGCCCCACTTTTATTTCTTGTTTGTTTGGATTTCCATTTTTCATCATTTATTTTCCTAGATCTCTGGTTTTGTTTGGATTTTTTTCATTCTTACTGATCTCTAGCTTGTATTTTCTCTTGTATTTTTGTCCTTCACATTCCCCACCTAGATTTGGTCTTCATTGGATAAACTGATCATTCGATAGGATGGATGGTTATTACTTTCATTCTGGGATTTTGATTGATCTTATAGTTTCTTCTCTCATGATTTTGGATATTGCATTAGTATGATATTTGAGCCTGATGGAGTTTTATTTTAACTTTTGCATGCCTAGAATCATAATATAAATATTGTAAATAATCTTAGTCTTTGAGTTATTTGCTTATATTAGTTTAATATTTTTTGTTTAGTTTAAGCTTATTGAAATATTTTAAATATTCATGGTCATGCTTTGACTTTCATTAAATTACTTTGTGTATTTTATTGAATCCATATGTTTATACACAATTTGATTTTGTGAAAATTAAAGAACACACATGTTTTAGTTTGTATGAGTTCTAATTTCTCTAATTTCCATGAGTCTTTTGTTTATGTTTATTTGGGAATTAATGGGATTCAAGTTCATTATTAACAGATGTAAAATTAGTTTGATCATGGATAAGTCATTCCTTCTAAATAAGCTAATTTGATCTTGAAAATACAATTTATATTTTCCCCTTTTGCAATTTAAAATGATTTTCATTTATTATTGTGCAAAAGGAAATATTATTATTATTTTCTTGATTTTCTATTCTTGGAAAATGATTATGTTAGAAACCTATTTATGGAATTCATTAACTCTCCTATATTATAGGAATGATTCTTTTTTTATATACATAATTTGTTTCCAACATTTATTTTCTCAAGAATTAACTTGTAAATGGTTTTGGTTTTTACTTCTAGGTTTATATTTTTCGATATTGGATTTTCTTTTACTTTGTAAATATTTATAGATTTTATTTCAATATTTTATCCATTGTTATTTCCATACTTCGTTCAATTTTTATTTTTATTTTTATTTTATTTTATTTTATTTTTTTCGAGCTTCTAGATACAGAAATTTTTAATTTTGGTTAAAATTTCAACATTTCCACAGCAATCCGCAATTGCGGATTGTGAAAGGTTTATTTTTCTCATTTTTAAAAAAAATATTTCCACAATCCACATTCAATGCGGAATGGGGAAGGTAAGTTTTTTCTCATTGAAATGTAATATTTTCGCAACCCGCAATCCACAATGCATAAATCACCTTTTCAAAATTTTATTTTTCCATTTCTGCATTTTCGGACCCTAAGTTTTTCTTATGTTATAATTTAATTTAATTTTGGGTCCGTAAATTTTGGTAATTTCATTTATACTTAGGATTTTAATTTTGGTTTTGCACGATTTTGATTTGTTTAAAATCCTAATTTTCTTCCTGCCATTTGATTTGTGATTTTTTGGGGAATATTGATTTTGGTTTTTATTTGTTATGGTTTTATTCTTTTGGAAAATAATTGATACGCTTAATGGATTTAATTGTTAAGATCAATGGCCATAATTCACCCAACAATGAAATCAATGACTGCTAAGCCTTAACTTCCGGGAGCAATATCTTGATATTTATAAATCCAAATTAAGCCCGAAATAACTCATTGGAAAGCTGGAAGGATGAGAAATGATTTGGGAAGATTATTTTTTCCAATTGAATAGCTTAAACATCCCGAAAATTTGTCCGAATAGTCAATTTCGGATTTGCATAAGATTTGTTCATTTTCATTATATTTTGGTTTGCAAATGGATTTTAATTAATTTAGATTTCTTTCATCAGCTTTGGAATTATATTTTCATTTATCTTTTGAATTGTGCAGGTGTGGATTTGGATTTGGAAGAGTCTAATTAAAGAAATTACATCCCAAATTTGGAGTGATCAAAATGTGCAAAGTGGAAAGTAGTGATCTTTGGACGCGATTTTTGGAGTGATAAAGATGAATCTAGAAAATCTGAAACATGGGTTTTGTGCAACATATGCCCTATTAGATTATCGATATGCAGAATCCTCGAAAAGTTCTTCATTTGGGAGATCCGACTAGTTTTTCAAAATGGAATTTCCTATATTTTTCTCATGGACAGATTTACTAAATGGAACAACTCAGCTAATTAGTTCAGCAAGTGGGGAAACTGGTCTTATCTTCTCCTGTAATTTCCTTTTTATAAATACCTACCTTCTATGATTTGATGGGGGGGGAGGAGGCAATCTCTGCAGACTAGAAGGATTGTAATTTTTCTACTAATCTCTTTTCTATGTATTTTTACTTAGAAGAGCTAGACTGAGGAGGCGCTGCCTAGAGTGGTTGTTGATCATCAGTTTTAACCTTTGTAAATTTTTTATGAAACTAAACTGGTGATACAAACATTTATTTTTTCTGTAGTTATTCTTCATTTGTTCATCTGTGTTTAATGAGATTTTTCTCTTGTGCACATTTGAATAATAATCATATTCATTTTTCTGCATTTATGTGGTCCATTTGTTAATCTGATTATGTTTAATGATTGCAGAAACGAGTCCATGTTCAAACAGTTTTAGCATAGTGAAGATAATGTTTTTTCTTCCCATGTTAGAATTGATGTGCTAATGACGTTAATGCTTTAAATTTTTTTTTTAAATTATTGATGATCCAATCATTCTTTTAAACATTAAACCATTCTCTCAATTTTAAAACTTTTGGCTCCCGGGATAGGTTATTAATTTAATTAACATTTAGATAGGTTAGTATTTTAGTTCAAATATGTATTTTTGTAACTATAAAATTTCTTCTAATAGTTGCAGAATTATTAATTGTAGATTGCTTTTAAATCACATTTAGGATTAGTTTCGGATTTAATTTGAAGTCTCCCTTTTAAGGAGCAAACTTACGAACTCAAAGAGTGCCAACGGAGGCCAAATATCCGTCGAAGTTAGCCACACCAAATAGCTTGAGGATAGGGTAATCCTTGCGTAGGATTATTCGAAGCCTTCGGTTGGGCTATCTCCCTTACGTTGTTCCTTGGGGTACTTCCAGCACATCCGAGGCTTTAACAGGTCTTTGATATTTCAGAAGCTAGATTGATCATGTTGTTCATTGAAGGGTTATCAGAACCTTTGAAAGCTTTGGTGAAAGCTTACAGACCTCCTACCTTGCAAGATGCACTAAGTCAAACCATAGACTTGCAAGACTCTATTCCAAGGACCAGATTTCCTCCTAGGATTGTTGGTCCTACTCAATTCAAGGATCAAATGCCACCCATGAAGAGTCCTTCTGAAAATTTCAGAAAGGATGACTATGCTAAGGATCGAGATGAATTGAGAAGAAGGAAGCTATGCTTCACCTGTTAGGAGCCATGGGTTCCAGGACATAGATGTGCTAAAGGAAAGGCACACTACATTGAAGTTTACTCAGAGAGCGAAGCTGACGAAGAAGAAAAAGAGGCCCTAGTAGATGCAAAAAATGGCCTATGAGACTGTAGAAGAAGAACCTACTCCCGATGTGAGAAAGATTGCAGTACTCTCAGGAGTTCCTCGCTTCCATATACTCAGATTCAAAGGATTGGTTCAAGGACAATCAGTCACTTTGTTAGTGGATGGAGGAGAAACACATAAATTCATTGATTCAACTCTAGTTGAAAAGAGGAATCTACATACTGAAAAAATTGGAGGCTTCACTGTTATCATTCCAGGTAATCATTCTATGAACTGTTGTAGATGGATTCCTAAATTGTAGATTTTTGTAGGAGAAAATATCATTACAGATAGTTTTTATGTTGTGGATGTGGTTGATACTAACATTGTTTTGGGAGTACAATGGTTGTATTCCATTGGGAAGCATTCAATAGACTACCAAGTTCCTGAAATGATCTTCAAGGGAGAAAATGGAAAAGAGGTAGTGTTGAATGGGATCAACACCTATCCAAAACAAGTGGTAAGTGCACATAGTATGAGATCCATACTAAGGCTTGGAGATATTGAATGGGCTGCATAATTCCTAATCACCACAAAGGGAAACTCATTGGAAGTATCCCAATATCTAGAAGACATTCAGAAGTTGCTCCAGAAGCATGAGAAGGTGTTTGGGGACCTTCATCATGGTAGGTCACCTAATAGGGGAGTGGAGCATAGGATTGAGTTGGATATAGGAATGTCACCTATCAAGGTGCACCCATACAAGCACCCAAAAAGATTCAAGGATGAGATAGAGCGAACCATTAAGGAAATTATTGACTTGGGATTCATTAGACCGAGTTCAAGTCCTTTTGCCTCATCGGTAATCCTTATGAAGAAGAAATATGGGACCATG
Organism: Larix kaempferi; assembly: GCA_027924585.1. NCBI lineage: Eukaryota > Viridiplantae > Streptophyta > Pinopsida > Pinales > Pinaceae > Larix > Larix kaempferi. Next base: position 3,287,090 of record BSBM01000804.1, on the reverse strand, counting down.
AGGATGTGCATAGATTACAGAGCTCTCAACAAGAAGACTATCAAGAACAGATATCATATTCCAAGGATTGATGAGCTTATGGATGAGCTCCATGGGGCCAAGTACTTTTCAAATATTGATCTTCGATCTGGGTACCATCAAATCAACATGAAAGACGAAGACATCCAGAAGACAACCTTCCAGTGTCACCATGGACACTTTGAGTTTTTGGTTATTCCTTTTGGCCTAACCAATGCACCTGCAACTTTTCAATCTTGCATGAACAGAGTGTTCAGCAGGCAGCTCTATAAGTTTGTACTTGTTTTCTTTGATGTATTTTGATCTATAGCAGGACTTGGGAAGAGAATTTGAATCGTTTGGATATTGTACTAACAATCTTGGCATGTCAATATTTGTAACGAACCCAATATCCCATACACTTTTAAAAGGAAATGGGGAGAATTTTTTTTTTTTTTTTTTAAACCACATACTATCAATATCCATTCAATCATCTATTTCACCTACCAGGTCTAATAACATATAGACAATCAAATACATAGCTTTACTGCAATATGTAAAGGTCTTTCCAAGCATAAATGCATGCAAACCAAGTTTTCTCTTTATAAAATTATAAAGAAGATGCCAAGTAGAAAACCACTTTCAACTTCGTGTACAAGCTTGGGTAAGAAATACCATACAATATCAAACTTGGTGCAACATAGAAGAACATTCCTTCTACATAATAAGTTAGCCCCATAAATCAATGTTATTTTTAACATAGCACTCTTAACTAGGGTTATCTAACATCAGAGGCATGCCTATGTATCATAAGTCTCATATAAGTATAAACCAAGATCTACACACCTATCTTTCCATTAAATGGCATGCAATACATTAAACCAATAATGAAAGATACATCACCGTGTGGCTACTTGTAGAGTAACGACCCAATTCAATACTCAAGCATACTTGGCAAATTACAACATTCATCATTTCTTCATTCTAAAGTATTTTCATCATTTATCATTTTCTCATGATAATTTTTAAAGCAATTTTCCATGATCTAAGTTTTATAAAACCGAGTCACTTCCAAACTAGTGTCCTCATTAGTCTAAACAGTTAAGGTACCGAGGCAGGCATTACAATATTTTTATGCAAAGCTAACCAAGTGTGAGTTTGGAATGACTGAGATTTTGTATCTTGGTCAAGATGGAGTTAAGGTTCACATGGAAAAGATCCAAGCCATTCTAGATTGGCCTAGTCCTAAAAATATCACTGAACTCAGAGGATTCATTGGGCTACGTACCTACTACCAGAAGTTTGTCAAAGGATTTTCCAAGTTGACATCTACTTTGACATACCTCACTAAGAAAGAAGCTTTCCATTGATCAGAAGAATCTGAACAAGTGTTCAACAAAATGAAGGAGGTAATGAGCAATTGTCCTGTTCTTTCACTTCTAGATTTTTCTCAAGCTTTTTTTCTTGAGTGTGATTCTTCAGGGAATGGAATTGGAGTAGTCTTGATGCAAAATAAGCACCCCTTGTCCTTTGAGAGCATAAATTTGCAGCCCCATGAAAGGTTGTATTTATTCTATGACAAGGAGATGATATCCATCATGCATGCACTAGTCAAGTTCAAACGGTATTTGGTAGGGGGTAAGTTCATTAACAAGACTGATCACAACAGTTTGAGACACTTCTTAACCCAAAAGGAGATGAATGATAGGAAACAGAAGTGGGTAAGCAAGGTCCAAGCATTTTAATTTGATATTGAATATAAGAGGGGTAAGATGAACATTGTAGCTGATGCACTTTCTAGAAAACCCACACTTGCATTGCTCAAATCTCATGATGATTGAAAACTACAGCTTGGGGTAGAATACACAAAGAACCAGTTTTCTTGTGATTTGTTTGATGGATTAATTCACAATGATGCTTATAATATTATCAATGATATTATTTATTATAAGGATAGGATCTTTTTAGTTCCAAAATCCATACAAAAGAAGAAGATCCTTGAGGTTTCCCATGATGTGCCTTTAGCAGGTCATCCGGGGTTTGCGAAGACTTACAGGAAAGTGAAGGAAAGGTTCACATGGAAAGGGATGAAGAAGGAGGTGATGGATTATGTCAGGTCATGTGTGGAATGTCAGCAAAATAAAGTAGAGAATACTCATCCAACAGGGCTCTTACAACCACTCCCCATTCCTGAGCAGAAATGGGAAAGTGTATCGATGGATTTCATCACCAGGCTTCCAAAAAGCTAAGGTAAAGACATTATTTTTGTTGTGGTTGATAGATTGACTAAATATACATATTTATTTGTTGTCAAAACTAATATTATAGCCAGCCAAGTGGCTGAACTTTTCATCAAAGAAGTCTTCAAATTTCATGGCATACCCAAGTCCATCATCAGTGACAAGGATATCATGTTTACTAGCAATTTTTGGCAAGAACTATTCAAGTTAGTGGGGAAAAGTTTGGACATGAGCACTAGCTACCATCCACATACTGATGGACAAAAAAAAAAAGAGAACCAATGGCTGTAAGGCTACTTAATAAACTATGTCATCGGCCAACAAGAGTCATGGACTACTTGGCTCCATTTAGGAGAATTTTGTTACAACACTACTTTTCATCTCTCGATTGGTATGTCTCCTCTCAAATCTGTTTATGGATATGATGCACTTAATTTTGCTGATCTGATATTTGGTGATTGTAATACACAAAAGGAAGAGGATTGGATCCAAGAGAGTTAATACATACTTAGGACTCTCAAGGACAACTTACAGGTAGCACAAAACTGGAAAAAAGTGCATGCAGACAAGCATAGAGTTGAGAGAGCTTTCCAAGTGGGAGATATGGTATATTTGAGGTTGCATCCCTATAGACAGTCATAATTGAAGTCTAAGGGGGATGAGAAGTTGTAGCCAAGATTCTATGGCCCCTACCAAGTTTTGAGAAAGATCAGGGAAGTGGCTTATGAGCTAGAATTGCCTTCGGGCAACCGGATTCACAATATTTTCCATGTGTCCTATTTGAAGAAAGAAATAGGGAAGCAAGTCAAAGTTTCAAAAGAATTTCCACCCGTTGATGATGAAGGAAATTTGGTACCAATCCCTAAGGGATTTTGGAGGTCTGAGAGAATAATCTAAGGAGCAGGATCCATAAGAAATTTTTGGTGCAATGGGAAGGACTTCCTGGTGAGGATGCTACTTGGGAAGGAGAACATATCTTACAGCATACCAGTTTGATATTGCTTGAGGACAAGAAATCTTGGGTGGGGAGGACTGTCATGTCCCCTCAAAAGTGACATTGGATCAAGATCCTAACCCAACCAATCCCTTGGGTTGAGGAGACAACTTCAGTATCATGGGGTTAATTTTTGTATTCCAGGCATTTAATTAATTAGGAGTGTGCATTTAATTTTATCCAAAGTTTATTATGCAATTGGAATATTTAATTTTGATTCATTTAATATTTTTATGATGAATAAATGAGGATAATGCTCCACTAGGGCATATTAGTGGATAAGGTTGACTGAGAGGATACTTGAGGAAGAAGTTAAGGAGAAAGCACATAAATCTAGAAAATCGGAAAAAAGCAAAGAAAGATGGAGCAAATCAGAAAATCAACAAAAAACTCAGGAAAAACAGCATAAAGTAGAAAGCAAGAAGGTTCATAGAAGAAGGAAAGTTCAGAAAATCCATAAAATAAGAAAAAGCTAAAGTAGAAAGTGGAAAAGAAAACATAAAAGGAAAAAGGAGAAAAGCAAAGCAAAAAGGAGAAGGTAGGAAAGCTAGTTTTCCTTATCCACTCAGGAAGGACACATTAACTAAGGATACTTGCTCCTAAAGTCACCCACTCTCTATAAATGAACAAGTGTGCACCACATTCACATATTTTGTCATTTTGATGTTTGGATTGAGATCAATTGTGCCTTAGAGACTTGGGAGATGTGCCCCTAGTCCAAGTTGGGAGATGTGCCCCTTCTTGCTACGAGAGGATGATGTTATTCATACATTATCACTGAGTTTATTTGCAGGTCCTGTAGTTGATCAAGTCGAATTTGAAGTTCAGAAGAAGCATAATTCAGTTCATGGTTCAAACCTCCAAGCTTCATATGGATTTCTAGAGTTAGATTATTGTGTAGAAGAGGAGAGGTGTTTATATATTGTTTTGAGAGGAATATTGGCCCATATATTATGTAATGGAAGTTAATTTAAACCTATGATATTATTCATGTCAATTAAAATTACATAATTCTGAATTATTCTCATATTTATTCACCCCCTCTAGATTTGCATAGAAATTTACTAGTTTTCAGACTATTATGAATAAGTGAATGAGTATAGCTCCAAATGAGTCTCTTTCTATTCTTGATGTTAATTAACATGTTATATGACCCAATCCATGTCTGATTTGAAGAATTCATGATCCTTCTCTACATGTTTGGGAGTTCCTGAATGTTACTAGTTATGCAATCCTGAAATGCAATTCTTCTTATATCTTTGTGAATATTTCTCAGAAATTCCTTAAAATTGATGGGGTGACATATGACTATGTATTTACTGATATCTCCTACTTATTAGTCTCCCTGATTCAGAAACATCAATCCATAGCTTCCAATCCAAGTTTAGAGAAATACTAGTTTGTATATGCTGGAGTGCCCAAGAGCATTGGGGTAGATTTAAGCCTAGATGATATTGAAACATCAATTATCCCAGTACTTTGTGAAAATTTATTAACAAAAATAATAGCCTACCTTCCTTCCAGAACTTTTGATATTGTCCACCCTCAGTCAAACTAGCTCCCTGAAACATTGTTTTTAATTGATTCTTTAGGGGAGAGAGCTTTTGTATCACTAATACATATCTAGGGGGAATAATTAAAAAATAATACTTGAGTAAACCCTTATTTTATGGGTATCCCTTCTCAATGATTGTGCCATGGATAAAGTAAATGAGGATGATATGCATTGTAATACACCAGGCCTCCATATATGTGAAATAGCACCAAAGAATGGGAGTGCTCCTCATCTTTAAGAAGTCCATCTCTAGGAGAATGATATATGATATTCAAAGTACCCATATACTCAAAGGAAATAACACACCAAGATCAACATCAATGCCAAGTAATTTATGGCACTCCCCTACTACAAATGAATACGATAACACCATGATCACCAAGGGACTACAACAACATGGAAATGAGCATATCTATGAAGTACTCATGTAGGAAATTCATGAGATATGATGAATAATCCAACCATGAAGAACATACACATCATCTAACAAAATATACCAGTGATGTCCCATATGTCAATCAACTGCCTCATACACCTGAAAATCATTGATGTGTATGTGATAAAAATCACAAGAATTGTGATGAAAATCACCAAAAATAGGGATTCATATGATATGAGGGGTAACACCACCAAGCTCATATTCTTGCTATAACATCATTCTCATCAATCTACATTCTGTAAGGTTGAAAATCCAAATCAACAAGCATTAGTAGTAAATTGGCCTTTTCAAAACCTTATCTATTGTGGAAAAGCGACAAAGTTCCTTCTGTATGAACAACATTATTTCCAATTTCTTTCATATCTGCAACTTTTTTCCACTTGTTTAATGTATTTGCATTCATTTTTTTCATAAAAGTAACCCCTCTTCAATGCAAGTGGACCAAGTTAAAATGATTCATAACTATAAAACAATGGTGGCAAGCAACTTAGTCCTTATCGTTTGAGTTAGTAATTTGAAGCAAGTGCACAATGCTATTCAACTCAAAGTTTGAAGGGGAAAAAAAGGAATGTAATGCTTTTGATCATTAAAAATTTTAACGATATAGATAATCAAGTATTCTATATTTCAAACCCAAGACAAATCCACATATATCATTAGTAACAATAAAATATGTATATTTTACATTATTGATAATTATACTAGCATTTGCCCCTTGAGGGGAAAAAATGAACGCCGGTAGGAAAAGAGGAAAGTTAGAAGGAACAAAAACATAGGCATAGGAAGCGAAGGATACTAGTAGGAAAAGAGAAAAGTTTGTAACAATCTCAGATTACAAAGACATAGTCATTCAACCTATAATAAAAATTAATGTTAAGTTCATCAACATAGTGAGCCGACTACAAATGTTTTTCTCACAATCTTTGTAGTAGTAATCTCAACACTATAGATTACTACTATATCTGGAATATATAAGTAATTTGAAAAAATATTTCTACAATAATATCAATGAAACCAACAACATTACAATTTGAATACAATCTAAACAAGATCAAACAAGATATTATGGAATGGGATTATAAAAAATGAATAAGACAAGATAAACATATTACTGTTTAAGGAGAAGAGATTCAAAGGATACATCATTCAAATAGTTTGAGAAACCAATCAAAAGTTACAAAGATTGATGTTTTAAAAATGGAAAAAGAAATAAGGAAGATTTTGGTAGATACAGTTTCCACTTCCCTATTAAATATTCTTATGGTTTTTAAAATACTATAGCTCTCATCAAATTTAATAAATCTTATAATTCATCTACTGCTTCTTCTTGTCAATTTAGTATCACCATCATTGTCCTTCAACGCAGTCCCTAAGATTGTCACAAAATCTATCTTTGAACAAATATCCAGTTAGTCCAAATCAATGCTCAAGAATTACTTTTAAAATCAGTCCTCAAGATTGCCCACTTTAAAGATCAAAACAATTCTTCAAACACTCTAAAATATGTTCTTCAAACACTCTTTAAGCATCCCTCAAACAGTGTTAGATCAACTCTCCTTCAACCTTGCAAAATAGTCATGAAAACACTGTAGATGCACATTTCCTATTCCAAGTCATATGATCACAAAACTACATTTGTTGGGTATGAAAAATGACCTTCTTGCTGCTGCCACAACTAATACTCAAGGAGCACTGTAAAAGATCTTCAAATGTTGCCAAGAAAATCTGCTCATAACCAGTTATCAAATACTTTTCCACTTTTAAGGACTCCAGAGATAAGGCTCGAAACCATTTTTTGATGATATCATTGACTATAGAATGGGGAGACTTGAGGTCTTCATGAATCTAACTATGGTACTTAGAGGATTTCAGGAAAGATCCATAATTCATATTTTGTCAGGTTTTGCTGCCATCATAGGATTGTCAAAGGTTGTTATTAATAAAAGATTATTCTCATAACTTCAACCAATGCTCCAAAATCGTCTACCACTCCACATACTTTTAGGATCCAATAAAGTTACATCCAATAGATGGGACCTCTAAAACAATGTTACAAGTCCACCTTATAATCATCTTAAGTAGTGGTATAAAATGATGTCACAAAGATGTCTTCTCCAATGGCATTCACTTCATGTCTGTCGTGCTCACTTTATTATTTGTGTGTTTTCCAAAATTCAACCTCTGATGGAATGGGAAGGGAAGACTCAATCTACTTCTTCAAATTTATGCAAGTACATCCTATACCGATCTGCTAACTACCACACTTTAATCACCCCTTAAATAGTTCCAATTCAACCTTTAAACTTTCAATTTGAGAATGTCTGTCGTGCTCACTTTATTGTTTGCGGTTTTTCCAAAATTCAACCTCTGATGGCATGGGAAGGGAAGACTCAATCCGCTTCTTCAAATTTATGCAAGTACATCCTTTACCGATCTGCTAACTACCACACTTTAATCACCCCTTAAATAATTCCAATTCAACCTTTAAAATTGCAATTTGAGAATGTGCCCATACAACACAAAGAAAATACCTGATGTGGCAAGTTCAGAAAAAGTAATTGATGTAGATAGAACTAGTGAGCAAAATAAAACTGTATTAAGTGATTTTGCAGATGTCCAAGGTTGATGGCTCCCTTAGTGTAGATGGTACTATACAGAAGCTACAGGATATATCGTTGTTGTCCACATTAGCTTCCAATGGGGAAATTAGCTATCATAATAGCCACTGCATAACCCCTTTCTTCGTTCAATTTTCTCACATTCTTGATAATATTGTGATGCCAATCCCTACTACTATGGGATATTAATCCTCGCGTCATTCATCCCTTCCATGGCCAGGGCTTCAAGCTGCTCGAAATGGTATCCTTATGGAAGAATGTGCCATACCATGATTATAAATTGATATACTAGTCAAAACACAGGGACATATGCCATGATGAATGAGACCATTTAAAGAATAAGGGTGATAACTTGTTAGCTACAAATGATATCCTTATGGAAGAATGTGGGAGATTAAGGAGGTAAATCATTGGGGCAAGTAAGAATAGTGAACCAATATAAGTGACAAGATTTGGTGCATGATTGTGTGTACATCCTACATATTACAAATTTCATGAAGAATAATCAAAGATCATGTAGAAGTATAAGGTTTAGTATGCTTGTTAGTAGTGTATGTGCAAGAATTATTCATAATGACCACACAAATAACACGCTCATTTGCACAATAGCATAAAAATATGTGCATTTTGAATAAATGTTATACTTAATGAAGTGGAAGTTTTGTACTTAGCATTGGATTGGAAAACATAAAATACTAAGCCCCACTGCCCTTCATTCCCTTTAGCGCTAGTGGATTGCCTCCACAGCCACTACGTTCGGCTTTGGGTGTAAAGAAATTTGTTAGAGGCCTTAATCGAATCTCTTGCTAGTACATCCTTTACCGATCCGTTAACTACCACACTTGTCCATTTGATTTATAGGAAAATCCAAGAATATATATCTCCAATATTCTGAATTCAAGGAAAATGTTTTTTTTAATATGACGTGGAAAGTTGAGGGGCATTCTTTGATATTTGTTCCAGAAATGGTGCAAATTTAGTGACAATTTTTTAATTCAAAAATAAAACCGATTACAGTTATGAAGGTTGTGTCGAGACACTTCAAAGCCTTCTGATGGACATGCGTCTACTAACCAAGACAACATCCAACACATGTCGAGAGAGTGGCCACTTGGCAGAAGATGCGTGCTCAAACCACTCTCTGTCACATATTTGAATGGGAAGCCGAGCACATTCCATCCATTCTATCTTCTACAGAGTAACATCATATAGGACATTCATTAAATATTTGTTTTACTCATTCATCTCCATTATTTTGATTTGAATCGTTTGAGTTTTGGGTTTTCTAAACTGATAATTTGATTTTCAAGGTCGAGATCCATAGCTTCAGAACAGGAGAAAGCGAGAAAACCTTCTATCCATGAGGTAGAAGAGAGGCGGGAGAATGATTATTATAACTTAGAGTCTACAAAATGGATGGCACATGTTGCCAAAGATGCCAGCACTGAGTCTGCCTCTTCTACATTGGGAAGTCTCAAGGAGGGCACCATGTCGGCCCTCAAGGGCATTCAAGAAAAAATTGAGTATTCCAAGGATTCTACAGTAGGAAAGACTCAGGAAGTCAAGGACACCACTGCTGAGAAAGCCAAAGAGACTAAAGATTCCACCATGAACTAGGCTGGGGAGTATAAGGATACTGCGACTGAGAAGGCTCGGCAGACCAAGGATTCTGTAGCATACATGACTCGAGAAACTGCAAATACCACTGTTAATAAAGCGCGTGAGTATAAGGACTCTGCTGCTCAGAAAGCTAAGGAAACCAAAGATGCATCTATGGAGAAAACACAGGTAGCGAAGGATACTGCTGCAGAGAAATCACGACAAGCTAAGGATACTGTTGTAGGAAAAATGAAAGAAGCCAAGGATTCTTCAATGGAGAAAGCCAAAGAATCTAAGGGCCACACCGGTTAGAAGGCCTAGGAGACTTCAGAGGCCCTGGATTCCTTGATCTCTTCGTTTTCAAACGATATTTCAAGAACAAAATGATGATCAAAAGGAGTATCGTTACTCCAGCTGTCCTAGAATTTTCTTCCTCTATGTCTGTCATTGTGGTCATCCCGCCTGCAGCACTGTGTGTATCCCTGCTCGCTTTATTGTCGATCCTTCCCCATAAGATTCCTATGCAATTAAATATAACTGGTGCGGTATTTGACCCTCCCGTTAGGGTTTCCATAGTTTCCCATATATATTCCCATGTCGTCTAGAGTCTGATAGAACTCCAAAAACTATCTCGCACTGTGGGAAGTCGCAAAGATCCTTCATTCCACGACACTCTAGCAGATCAATAGCTTCTTCTTCGCAGTATTTCCAGTCGCGAAGATCCTTCATTCCACGACACTCCACCAGATCAATAGCTTCTTCTTCGCAGTATTTCCAGTGTTCATTCAACTACGTAATGAAGGATCTTGGACTGACAGGAGACAGGAGACATGAGAGGGTGGAATCACGAAGGAGTGCAAACCCAAATATTCAGAATAGTAATACGATGAAATAGGGACCATCCACGTGGCAGCATTCCATTTTCTCTATGAGTGAGGAATCTAGCTGACGTGGATGGTTATGCTTCTCCACAGTGAAAAGCCTACGACATAATTATGGTATTTATTTAGAACATCCAAATGCGGAAATCATAGTTTTTTTAATGATAATAGAAAAAGAGAAGCATTTACATCAAATGAAAGCCCCATTCAAATATTGAAACTGGATACTATAATTTGCTTAGTTAACCGTTAACCAAGACCTTGATTCTATAAACCCACGACCACGACATACCTTACTCAGTGAGAGATATATTTGCTTCTAATTGAGCTTCCAAAGACTTACAAACACATTTGTACCATTATGATTATTACAAGATATAAGTCCAAAAATTGTTTGAAAATATATTAGAGGCTAGCAACACCATGCAAGTACTAATTTTTATTTATGTATAACCAAAATCTAGGCATCCATTGCTTTCGATAATAACTAGCATTTACATGCTTATTCAAAAAAGATCCTATAAGATTTAGACCATTCTTGAAAGCTGATTTCTATGGTCACTTGTACTTATACTCTCATCAGACATATAATGAAGATGCAAAGGAAAATTTACATCCCAAGATTCTACAAGCCAAATACCAAACATCTCAACAAATGCTTTGTTACTAATTGATGTTTTTCTATGAAATGTTGTTAAGCATGGTTTGCAAGCATCTAATTTAGAAGTTGTGTTATTAAATTTTCAATATAATATGTAAAAAGAACAATTATAGAACATATCATAATCACAAACAATGTAACATTTTAACCTGGAATCATTGTACGGGCAACAAGCTAAGTTGTCCTACAAAACAATGTTGCTAAAAGGGTTGACAAACAAATGTAACAACAAACCTATTAGAGGCAACAAATGTAACAACAAACCTATTAGAGGCATAGATAGGGTTTTTTATGAAGCCCGTGGAATGCACATCCATAAGTTTGGAAGCCATGACTAATTCCTTTTGATTTGTGTCCTCATATTACAAATAGTTTCCATTTATTAATCTTTTAAATATAGTGCCTCTATAAAAATCACCAAAAACTCTACTTAGACAATCTCACTAAATCACACTGAAAACTCCACTTGGATAATCTCACTAAAACACATAAAACATTTTCTAAGTAAAAACTAATAACATAAATCAAAGAACTTACAAACATGATCCACATCAACTACCTAGACAACAAACAATTTACATGATATCAAGGGTTATAAAAGAACTAAATGCACAAGTATACATGAAAACACACATTTTAGAAAATGATTTCTTCTTGTTTTTATGGAGGTTTGAGACAATATTCCTTGTAGTGAACTAAAACTAACATCTAGGAAACAATAAAAACATAGCAATCAATCAATCTTTTGGGAAATCATAATTTCCATGTATGTGCAAACCATTCAAATTAAAAGATATATATAGATTGTGATTCTTTGACTAAATAGAACATAATCTGTATGGTTTGCAATCATGGTAGTAATAGTATTAGTAGTTGGTTCATCAAGCTTATTAGTAGCCAAATTTATAAGCATAGAAAGAAGAAATACAAAAAGATATTGAATCAATAAATTTAGTGAGAGTAATATCTGTAACCTCTATGAGGGAATTCAGTGATCAAAAACAATGTGTAAACTCTGTAAGGGGAACTAGAAATCTTAAGCATGGTTGTCATTTCATGAAGCCTATGTTTTAGAGAAATCATGGATCTCAATAACCCTTGCAATCATGCAGGAGCCACCACTAGGTGAGTTATATTTGAATTACTTAAGACACATATCACAATACATAGATGAATAGTGGGAATTGTTTGCCTTGTAATTTGTCACACGTCTAAAAACCATGCCGTCGTGAAAGACTAAGCCACACCGCGAATCAATTCCTTTTTTATATCTATCCAATTTAGCAACCAGCTAGAAAAAAATGAGACAAAATGAGACAATCATGTGTTGAAAGTTCTTGACTTCATAAAACATTAATCAATATCAATTTAACATTATAACTTACAACTTACAACTTAAAAAAAAAAAAAAAAAAAAAATTAATTATTAAAAATTGTGCTTTTATATTTTATTGTGAACTATTAACCTCTTAACTCGTCTACAAACAACACACCAATAACACCATTGGTGTGGGCGACGATCTGATTACCATGGCGTGCATCTCCTTGATGACCATATTCCAAAAATACTCCGTTGGAATAACATTAGCTTTCTTGAATAAAGAAAGGTGTGATGCTCTTTTAGAATCGCTAATATACATAAGCCTATTTGTGTTCGATAAAGTATATTAGGCCTCCTTGTATTATAAACTATTGGTATATAATACAAAGTAGATTAAAGTATTTGTAAAAGTTTAGAAGATATCAAAAGAGGATTAAAAGGAGGAATCTTATTTCGACAAGGCAATTCCATGTTTATTTATTACCCTTTCTAAGTTTACGGAGTGAAGATTCCAACGCTAAGTCAAAAATATACTAAAGGTTTTATAAGAGGTATTTAAAGTTTTTAATAATCGTTCGAAGAGGTTAAAAAAGGGGGTTTAATGGATTTCAATAATAAAGAAAAAAATGCCTTATTGTTATACCTCAAATTGTCACTTTGAGCACCATTTCGAATCTTTGTGCCTCATCATCATGAAGAACCTAATGGCCGTACCTTCTAAGAAGCGTTGAGAGCTATCTTCACCATGTTGGTCCCCTCCCTAGTCTTACTTGGAGACAACTCCAACCGATGATGGTCGAATGCCACCTCATCAAGCCCACTTTGCCCATATTTTCTCGCCCTGCTAGTAGTGAAAGGTGCGAAAATACAACATTTTCGCGCTCTGCGTGCCTGCAGGGGTCTAAAAATCTCAACATTTTCATTCTATGCTCAGTCTTGAGGGCGCGGAAATCCCTCAACAACCATGCTGCTTGGATTTTGGATCTTGATTCCGGAGAGATATTTTTGGGATTGGGATTCCCTTCGAATCTCACCGCACTCTCCCTCTTTAGCCTGGTTCAACTCCTTGATCCACCATTTACTCACCTAGATCCATCATCCTCTCTTAGTGGTTGGCCTCCCAAATCCTATAAGAAGGAGGCCATCCATGAGCTAAGAGGAGAACTTTTGGAGGCATCAAATCTATGATCTTAGAACTCTTGCAGAGGTAGCAAAGGAGAGCTTGGAAGGAGATGTTGTTGCTTTGGACATCAAGGTATAACACTTTGTATGGTTACTTTCAGCTTTCTTACTAATAACTTGGCCTATTCTCCCATGTCATGTCTCTTTTTATCGATATGTGATATGTTATATTAGATCTTGTTAATGCACTTGTATTTGGAAGGTTGGTTTCCATTTTATGACCGTAGGTTCAAGAGCTTTAAAAATCAAGCTTGGAACTGGAACTAGAACAACTCTCAAGTAAGAGGAAAAACATTTATCTTTTCCCCTTCCTTTTTGTGTTTAGATGCTTGTGCATGCTTAATATAGGAGTTTAGGGTTCCATTTGTTTTGTTTATGTCATAGATTGAACATTTAGAAGCTTAGTTTAATCTATGAGAGGGTTTAACTATCCGTAGGAAGAATTCTCTAACACAAAAATTGGCGACTCCACTGGGGACATTCCATTTGTTTTAATTTCCCATCAAATATTCAAGATTTGATCTCCTACCTTTGCAACTACTTAGTTTTTATCTTTATTGTTATCCTGGTCTTCATTGATGGGCTCTCTGATTTTTAAAAATTCAGATATTGATAATTTTTATCTCAAATAGTCGCCCTTGCCTTTCTAAAACATATTTTCGCGCCCCTCCTATGCATTACAGAGTGAAAATTCTTAAATTTCCGCACCCCCACCATAGTCCAGAGCGCGAAAATATCATATTTTCGCTCTGTGTTGGTCTGTACAAGGGAAAAAATCCTTTGTTTTGGGTTTTTGGAAACTTTTTGCTAGGGTTTTCCTTGGTCTGTTGGTTCAAGGTTAGTTTCATGACCTCTTGTTGTCTGTTAGGAGCTATAAGTGTTCTTTCATCCACAATTTGAGTGCATGTTTGTTTTCATTTTTAGGAATTTTTTGAACTAGATTTGATTAAAATAAACATCAAATTTGAAAAAAAAATCCCTCAAGGCCACGTGTATCCTACAGTCCCTTTGACCCATATTAAGGTTTTTTCAACCTTTTGGGATCTTTTTGTGTCATTTGGATTGTTTTGATTGGCTTTGAAAAACTTGGGACATCCTTGTATCTCTAAGTCATCTTTCTTGGGTTTTGCACTTTGTTTCCTTTGCATCTTTAGCTATTTATTGGTTATTGGAGTAGATAGATTCTTTGTTTCCATTTTTGTTCAAAGAGAAGCTTCATTTTTGTCCCTCTTTTGCTAGATTTACAAGCTTGAAAAACAAAAATATTCTTCTTACCTTAGTTTGATCATTTGATATTCTTGGTCTTACATTCATAAGAAGAAGAAAATATTGTTTCATATTCTTGTGCAGTTGAGTTACAAAAGATATTGAATGTTTTTCTTTGCATTGCATTTGATTGGAAACGTTTACAGAATATTTCTTTCCCATAGCTTAGATGTGTCTTTTTAATGCAAAAAGATAGGAAACGAATTATAAATTTTGCATTTGTTATTGATAGAAATATCTATTTTTGTCACTTTAGGGTAATTTGGGTATGGTTTTACATGATTGGTTATCATTCATTAAAAAACTAAAATTGCATTTGCATAGGGTTGTACATTTGTGAACGAAAATAACTCTTCCTTACATAGCTAGAAGTTCATCGAAGGAAAAACGACTTCCATAGATTCATCCATATTTGCATGCATTGAGTCGGGTCTACACACCACCAAGTTGTACTTCCGCTTCCCTTGAGTAAAACAACAAGCCTTTAAAATTAACACCCTAACTAAACACACATTAACCTCATTTGAAGACATAAAAATAATTGTGTAGTTAGGTAGGACACCGGGGATAAGAATCCAAATAATTACCCCTTGTCATTTTACATCTGAGACATAGTTGTTTTCTTCTAGGGTGCTAAAATCCTCTTGTATTTGTTGACACAGTTATACACCAATTTGTTGGGAGGCCTCCCGTTCTATGGGAGTAAGCAGCAAGGATTGGTTCCGGATGGACTTTGTGGAATACCGCACTCCACTTAGTGCCTAAGGACATCAATCCATTGTATTCCTTGTATTTTATGGCCTCCATATTGGTTGTAGCCAAAAGGCAGAAGCTCCAGTAAAATTTCTCAAAAGTGTCATGAACGGGGTATCCTAGTGACCATCCTTCTATGGATATTTTACCCGGGATCCCTTTCGATAGAGGGATATCCCTTCATCTATATTGGTCTCTCATTTCATATTGTCCGACTTGGATTTCATCACCTTGCGGAGGATACGATCTGTTGAGCTCTCTGAATCTTAGATAGGAGGTTGCTTGCTCTTTTACCTTGTAGAGGGTATTTTTTGTTTTATTGTTGCTTCTTGGCTTTCTGGCCTCTTTGTTATAGCTCGCTTGCTGTTGCATCTGTTACAGTAAATTTTTTTGAGCTTTCTTTTTGGCCTGTGTGCCTCTTTTTCTTCTAGCTCCCCCTTTGCACGCTCGGTTTCCTAAGGGTTTTTTGGTTCTTTTTAACGAGACTTCACCCACATCACTTCGTCTTGTTCCATGGCGGATCCAAGGAAATCCCGTAGACAGCAAGGGATGAGTCCTGAACCACCTCCACGCACCCAAGCTCCTTTTGGGACTACCAATCAAGAAATCCCTTTTTAAGGGGTACCTTTTACTTTTCCTCCACTTGGAGATATTGGTTCTTATTTTATTGCCACTTTGAATTTTCCTGGATTGTCTATAGGATTACCAATATGGTTATTCTCCAATCTGGTGATCCGAAATGCACCTAATGTTTCAAATGTTAACTCTCCACCACGAGAGCATCAATCCCAAATTGATCTTTTTCCTTCTTCGTTAGATGTCTCTTCATCCATTTCTTCTTCCTCGCCTGATAAAAGCAATGATGCTAGTAATCAGGAGGATAAGAAGGAGAAGAAAAGGAAGGTTAAGAAGAAGAAGAATAAGAAAGAGACCAAGCCTCAACTGGTTACTCCTAACGATGCTCTTTCTAGTTCAACACCTCGAAAACCCAAGTTCCCTTGCAGGATTTGTAGGAGGGATCACCTTCTTAAAGATTGTCCTGGTCTTTACAAAGTATTAGAAGAGTGGTCTAAAGCCTCCAAACAACCTATATCATCAACCTCTGAAAATCATACTAATGATACCCCATCGACCAGTGACTCTATGGTTAAGGGTTAGAAAGGTAAAGTAAGGAATCCTTGTTTGTTATGCAAGGACATGTACCTTACTTACCTTTGTCCTCGCATGTATGAAGCTTCACAATTGTTGGAAGACATTACTGTATCCCATAATCACCTTCCAACTAGATATCGTAATTTGTCCCTTGACCCCTCTTTGGTTGATAAAGTAGTCGATCATGCTCCATCAATGAGTAGAGAATAAGTAGTTCATCCCGCTTTTCCTTTGAAGGGTGAATTTGGAATAGTCGAGTCAACATCATCTCCACTCGATTCCACTCTTTCATCTGAGAATGCCAAGACTGAAGTATTCACCATGACACAGTCTTCGTCTCATCCCGTTCTTCTAGTTGAGAGTGAACCGAAAACCACTGATGTTTTATTTATCAGTTCAGATTGCTCTGGACAAGGGGGCATTTTTCCCATTTCAATAGAGCCCCCCCCAAGTACAAAGGTCATTTCCTTTGATTGGATTAATCTAACAAAATTTGGTCTTCCTTTAGGTGTTCCTTTTCAGATATCTATAGAAGTTATTGGTAGGAACATACTTCGCACTATTGTTGATGAAGGATATTTTGTTAGTATTTTATCCTCAACTACTTGGCAAGCTATAGGCTCTCTTCTATTTGTGCTATCCACTAATGAGATATTGGATTTTAATAGAAGACCTATTGGACCTTTAGTGATCCTTCCTCAGTTACCTATTACCTTAGGAGGGAAAACTGTTTGCATTGATGTTATGGTAGTCCAAGGCCCTTTAGATTTTAATCTGCTTCTTGGGAGAGATTATCTCTATACCATGAAAGATGTAGTGTCCACACTCTTTCGACTGATGTATTTTCCTCATCATGGAAACATAGTGACCATTGATCAACTTTCCTTTGTTACACCTAATCATTGTGTGACTGTCAGCCACCAAACTTCCCTGAATGTTCCACATGTCTTAGTGGTTCCTTCCCCATCATCAGTTATGCCTCTTGGCCCCATCATCAGTTATGCCTCTTGGCCCTCGACATCACGTCGGAGTTGAGTTGTTAGCGAACTGATAACCTCCTCCAGTCATGGAAGAAGCTTAGAGGGGCATGTTTCCAGCCTATGGACATCATGCCGGAGTTAAGATCACTAGCTTCTTATGATGAGGGACAATTACCAACCTTTGGACATCATGTTATGTAGGAACCAAAATCGAGCATAGTTTTATCCTGATTTAAGCTCGTTAAAAAATGAAACAAATTATTCTGAGCATAAGTTTCCTTTCTGTGTCAAGCTCGTTAAAAAAATGAAATAGATTCCTCTCCCATTGAGTTGAGTCTCCCATTAGATTTAGGACTTGAACCTTCATTTCATATGCTTATGTCACTTGATCCTCATTCTTCCTATCCCTCTGGTGAACCTTTTCCTATTAGTATCCAGGAATTTAATTAGGTGAAGAAGAAGAGTAGGAAGACAAAATGAAGCTTGGGGGCATGTCTCTAGCCTATGGACATCATCCTGGATTTAAGCCGCTAGATTTTGCTGATAATGCTGGGGGCGAGTTTCCAACCTCTGGACATCATGTTGGGGAAAAACTTGCTAATGGCTATTACCCTGAGTACCAACCTTTGTACATCATGTTGGGATGGAACTCATCAATAGACCTCGTTCTGATCATAGTTTAGTTTCCACTTCAAGCTCGCTAAGAAATGAAACCATCATCCCGAGCATAATTCATTTTATGTTGCAAGCTCGTTAAAAAATGAAGCAGATACCAGGAGCATTCTTCCAACCTTTCTTCCAGCTCGTTAAAAACAGTAAGAGGTGTTGAGCTTACTTTTCACTTTTTCGTGCTCTGGTTAAAAATATGAAAAGTGGTTTGACCTTACTTTTTCCTTTTTTGTGCTCTAGATTTAAACATGAAAAATATTCTGAGTGCTTTTGATACCATTGTCATGCTCGTTAAAAATTGAGTAAAAAGGTGTCTAACAAGTATAGGTTTATCTCTTTATCCGACCTCGCTAGACTATTTATGAAAAAGGAGTTGTTTCGAGTTCACTATTTACCTTTGTCGTACTCAGTTATCAACCATGAAAAAGTCATCTTTCGAGTGATAGTTTATCCCTTTTTCGACCTTGTAAGACTATTTATACGAAAAAGGAACCCCTGGAGTTCCCTTTAAGTTATTTTCAAACTCCCAAAACATGAAAAGATTGCCAAGTGCACTTGTCTCTTTCACACTTGTAAAATTATTTGAAAGGTCATCTATTCAGTGGTAGGTTATCCCTTTTTCAGACCATTTAGACTATTTACGAGAAAGGTACACCTTAGTCAACCTTTTATTAGAAGAGTTCATCCAGATATTATTTTACACTTTTTCGGGTTTGGGGACTAATTTTTACAAAAAAGTCAGAACTTGGATTTTTCTTTAGATTATTTTAAACTCTCTAAACATGAAAAATCAGTGAGTTTTCCTTCCTTGGACTCGTGAAATTAAACATCGAAGGACCCTTTTGGGACCGAACCCCTCCTTTCTCAAGTTCATAAAATATGTGAGATTGGACTCGTCCGAAGCATGAGCTATACCGAGCATATGTTATCCTCCTCAAGCTCATTAAAAAACAAAGAGGTACTCGTCAAGCATGATGGGGGTTGGGGAGAAATAAGCTAAGTTTGTTTTAGAAATCTTTATGGCAACTTGTGTCATCCTTGAACATGGCACCTGTTTGCGTCCCGTCATACAATTGGGTAATCTTCTTGTCTCCGAGTCATGCCAATCTTGTGAGTCGTCCCACTCCTTCAAAACATATGAAGAATGCCTCAGTCATCGTTGCATTATGTATTGGTCTATGCCCTGTTGAGTCAATGCTGCCATGTCATTATTGTCATGCCATTCATGTTCACGAGAAGTTTACTTGAGTCGCCTTCTGCAATATTGTTAACCGTCACATCCTTGTGTCAGTCCATACTCATCTGATTCACTACTTCACATCACTTTCCTATATCGGTTTCGTGTCAATGATGTGGGATTCATCATGGCCCTCCTTCGACGAGTCTATTCCTGTCGACTTCAACACATCATCCAGGAATTAGACTTAGAAACCACCTTTGTACCTTGGTACCTGCATGCCTCAATGGCAAGTTTCCTCGTATTTCGATAATAGGTTTTCATCATTAACCTCTGATCGAATAATCCCTCGAATGTTCGACATCAAAACATCTATTCACATTCATTGGGATGTACTAGTGATACCTTAGGGATCATTGTCATCATTGGTGATTTCCCTCACATTTTTTAACGGTTTACATTATTGACCAGTAAGCAAGTGTTTTCTACCATGTTCGACTTCAACACCTTGTAATCACATGGTTAGATTTGTATCGATTTGGGATCGGGTAGAAGACCCTATATAGTTTTCAAAGTCTATTTAACACATCCAGGTTGTGATGGTGATTTTTTTAGTAGGTTCCCACATGGACATTATGTGGGCAACCTCGTTGATGTACTGTCACACAAATCCACTCTTGTATTGGTCATGGCTGTGTCATTATTCTATCATGGGTATACACTTGCATTCTAGTATCCATGATTCCAGACATATGTTCAGTCTGTCCTGTCATGGATCTGCATTGTATTGGTTGGAAACCATGCTTTGAGTTTTTTGTTCCGAGCATGGGTATTCCCGCCTCAGGGTTATTTGACATATGGTTGATGTTCCTGTGTAGCTCCTCTCTAGTCTCCTTTCATCTATCTCTGCAAACTCATTTATTGGTAAAGTGTTTCAGCCATCAGACCTCACACTTTAGGGGGCATCTGTGATACCTCAAATTATAACTTTGAGCGTCGTTTCGAGTCTTCGTGTCATAGCACCATGAAGAATGTAATGGCCGTACCTCCTAAGAAGTGTTGAGACTCATTTTCCCCATGTTGGTCCCCTCCCTAGTCTTACTTGGAGACAAATCCAACCCTTGATGGTCGAATGCTACCTCACCAAGCCCACTTTTCCCATATTTTCGCGCCCTACTAGTGGTGCAATGCAAGGTGCAAAAATACAACATTTTCGTGATCTTCATTCCTGCAAGGGCACAAAAATTACATATTTTTCGCGCTATGCTCAGCCTTGAGGGTGCGAAAATCCCTTAACAACTTCATTCCTTTACCTTGGGATCTTGAATAATGAGGATATTTGTATGGGATTGAGGTTCCTCTCGAATCTCATCTCACCCTCCTTCCTTGGTATGATTCAGCTCCTTGATCCACCTTCCACTCACTTAGATCCATTATTCTCTCCTAGTGGTTGGCCTCCCAATTCCTATAAGAAGGAGGCCCTCCATGAGCCAAGGGGAGAATAATTGGAGGCACCAAACCTATGGTCTTAGGAGTTTTGCAGAGGTAGAAAGAGGAGAAGCTTGGAAGGAAATGCTATTGATTTGGACATCAAGGTATAAACGTTTTTAATTATCTTCTTTGGTTTCTCTAATAAGATATATTATCCTATTCTTCCCAGTTTCATGCTTTCAATGGTGAATGTATGAGATTTTCTTTGTTTCATAGTTAAATCTTTGTTTATACATATATTGCTTTGGAGAAGGTATTGTCTTCTATTCTTTAACAAGTTCTCAAGCCCATAATTGAAAACCGGAGTTGGAGCAATTGAGGAGAAGCAAGAACAACCATCAAATTTAAGATATGTCATATATCTGCTTCACTTTTCTACAACCTGCTAGTTCATGTATAAACCATATTTAAGAAGAGTTTAGTGTTTATTTGTTTTGTTTCTGTCATAGATTAAACACTTAGGAGTCTAGTTTTATTTATGAGAGAGTTTAACTATCCGTAGGAAGAATTCTCTAACACACTTATGCATGAATTCTCTAAAACTTAAGAGCTTATTTAAGAAAAGAATTGTGAAAACAAATAAACAACTCTAGACAATATCATCTAGACAAAATGGGGCAATATCATTGCAAACTATTACATGTGGTAATAATATTTAAGAGAAGAATATCATTATCATTATTTGTCCAAGCGATAAGAGAAATTATATAAATATTGATATCACTAATCCATTATTAATTCTAGAGTCAAGTATATACAAAAAAAACACTTTGGATATAAAACAATATGAAGTTAAGGCCATACAACTAACAATTGTTGATTATAAATTCACATCCAAATTCGATATTACAACTATGTTTGATAAAGAAATTGGCATGATTCTACTTAAGTTCACCCTAGATAGAAACATTATGTCCTTTCATCTTAAACATTGAGAACAAGTTTTTGGCATTCCCCTATAAGAAGAAGATAACTTTACAGGACGTCAAAATGAAGCCATGCTCAAAAGCGCCCTCATAAGAATACCTTAAAGATATCTCAAAAGTGATCCTTCAAGATAATCAAAGGTCGATACAAAAAATGCAAAAAGAATTTGACAAGGTTGTCACTGATAAGGACAAAGAAATTTCTCGCATAAAATATCATAGTAAATATTTTTGGCACAAATCAGGAATTCAAAGGATAAGAAGCAATGCATTCAAAAGATGGAAGAAAAGAATCAAAATCTCAAGAATAGGTTATCAAAAAAAGATGAAGAAAATTCTAGCCTAAGGAACCTTAATAAGAGATTTGTTTGAACAAATCAAAAGATTAAAAGAGGAGCAATAAAAAAACCAAAACCTTGAGGACAAAGTAAAACAAACTAGAGAACAATGAAGAACTTTCATGCTTAAAGGTTCATATTCAAAGTATATTTTCCTAAATCAATAAGCTAAAGAATGATAAGAAGTCCATTAAGAAATCCCTAATTGATAAAGAAACAATTACCAATATCATTAAAATAAAGAAGTCATCTGATGTAAAAATCGAGATGTTGGATAAAGGAACAAATTCATATTGAATCAAAACCTTACCAACTAATAAATCACTAGAGTTATCAAAAGATGAGGGTTTTGAAAACATGAGACCATATAAAAGAATACATTATCACCATCCTCATTATATAGTTCATCAGTGAACTAACCAAAGCCAAAATCAATATGCAAGGCTAAGTAGAAATCTTACTATATAGATGAGAAGTTCAAGTATCTAGTCCTATTGTCTTCCAAATCATAGAAATCATTGCCACACAAATCCACAAATGATCGAATTTGGGTTCTCTGACCCTCACACAATTCAACAACTTTGTTCAATGCCTAGAAGGTCATATCACCTCATGTTCTCAACCATGACAAAATTAGGAACGAAGAATCCTAAGAAGGAAATACAAGCTAGACTGAAGACATAACTTTTGTATGCTTTGAGGAAAAAAAATTCTAAAGGGGAAGACAATGTAAGAGACATACAAATCTATAAATAAGCATCGATTAACAACAACAACAACAACAACAACAAATTAATAATAAATTAATTAACGAAGTGACGTGACTTGCTAAAATGTCCTGACCATTCATCCATGCTGATCAATCAATGCATATATAAGGATATTGTCCCATGGCAATGTAATCATATCTCTTATTCATTATACATTTATTATATATTTGTTCTTTATGGTTATAACATGTTGTCCTTCTTAAACTGAATATTTAATGAATGAACTATGTTCATATTCGAGAAATGAAATTCAATAAACAAGCTAGCAAGCCAGAGACAAAAAATGATTTAGTAATCCTTGAGAAATAGGGCAATACTAAGTCCATGGTTTGAACCTTGGAGAAGCCGCATACAAACTGAATAGAGAAAAAAAAATACAAGTAATATATACCTTTATCTTCAAAAGAAGAAGTAAGAGCCAATTTTAGAGAATATGAGAAGTATAACTGTTATGGAATCTCTTGCACTCTAGTTTTTTTTGTGCTTTCCACCCTACTATCATTATAGGGTTTTGAGTTTAAAGAATAATGTGTTAGTATTTTTAACATTGTGATTTTCTCTAGGGTTTTGAGTTTAAAGAATAATGTGTTAGTATTTTTAACATTGTGATTTTCTCTAAAAACATATAGGTGCTAAGCGTGACTCACCTTTATTTTTCATATTATTCACAATCTCATTAACACAAAAAAATTGGTAAAATGCTAACACAAAATCCAAAACCCTAACCCTTCTTCCATCCGAAAAACAATGAATTCAAGTCTTAAACATGGAGGTTAAGATTGGAATGTAAAAAACAATAATCCCAAGAATCTAATTTCTACCCCCACTCTTGATCTTTTCATAGAGGCTGCATAAAGCATTTCCCTCTCTAATCTAAATTAATACCAACAAACCAAAATCATACAAACTAGGTAAGTTATTTAGAAAAGCCTTGCCATTAAGATAACATTTTTCTCCAAAATCTAAATTAATATCAACAAACCAAAATCATACAAACTACATAAGTAACCAAAATCATACAAACTAGATAAGTTATTTAAATACCAAAATCATACAAACTAGATAAGTTATTTAAGTTATTCACAGAAGCGCTCCCATTATGATAATTTCAACTTTGAAGAGCAAATTTAAATTTGTTTTTTTCAAGCAAAGGAGATTACGCACGATTAGCCACGCCACGTAAATTTTTGTTTTCTTAACCTTTCAAAACAAATTTCTGCACTAAGGTTGCTAAAAACTAACAAAAACATTACAAAACAAAAGTCCACTGCCTATCTGGAGGGATTAACAAGTTATAAAATGGCCTCTTCCCGGGGTATTTCCGGTGCTATTCTGACTTGAATCCGGCGATCAATTCTGTTTCCACACTAGAAACATTTCGTTCTCAGAATTGATCACTGCCCTGGATTGTTTGGTGTCTCTGAATCAACCTGTCAGGTAAAAAAGGATGGAAAAAAGCCGGATCCATGGAAATTACGAAGAATTGTTCAACCGGATTCTGACGAGGAGGGTTGCAGGAAAAGGGCCATTTTGTTGCATGTTTAAACTTGTTCATATCTTGTCCTTCTGTGTTCCCTTTGATATGAAGTTCCTCGGCAATAGTATCTGTTTGTATGCCTTAGCTTGGAATGGGGTTTTCTTTTGCTGATATTTAATTCTACTTCTGATTTAAACAGGGTTTCGATTTACAGACTTACAGTCCATCAGCATCGCAGACTAGCAAGCCAGTAGCTTGTAATAATACTCTGTGTCAATCACGAAATGAATGCTCCACATCTAGTGATCAATGCCCATACAACGTTACATATATCTCTGCAGGTACATCCACTACAGGAACTCTAGTGGAGGATATTCTTTATCTGACTCCTGGAGATGGATTACAGGATGGAACGGTGGTGAAGGCACCTATCACGTTCGGGTATGATTTCTTTCTTCTTGTTGCAGTAAGTGAATCTGGCTGTCCTGAACTCTTCCTGTTTAGGGCAGTTGATAATGAGGTCATTTTTCAGTGTATTTTCTTGAAAGACATGAAGGGTAGAAAATTCATACTGCTCCTCCTCTTTTTAGGACTGGAATTTTGATAAGCCTGTTTTCTGCCTCTAGATGGCAGTCTGAGGCCATAATGATATAGACTATGACACACAAACTGAGAATTACGGTGCACTTTCAAATGTTTTTCCATTTTTAAGTGCTACACATGAATGGACACTCAATGAATTAGTCTTTGCTTTTTGCTAATGATAGGTGTGGAAAAGTACAAACAGGCTTACTTTTACAAGGTGCTGCTCCAGATGGTCTCCTGGGGCTTGGCAATGATAGTATATCTGTTCCTACCATTTTATACAATTCAGGCCTTGTATCAAATTCTTTTTCTATGTGCTTTCCATACAATACAAACACTGGATGGTTTGCCTTTGGAGATAAAGGGAGTTCAGACCAAAAGGAAACTCCTTTTATTGTTGATCAGTGAGTGTCAACATGCTCTACGCATGCAACCCAAATCATTTAAAAGTACTTCAGAGTTACCATTTAGGCTTTATATCATAAGACGTTTATTGGATTGCAGCTCGATATACTCTGTAGGTGTGAAGGAATTTTACGTGGGAAACGCTGTTGTCCAAACAGAATTTCAGGCCTATTTTGATAGTGGCACCTCATTTACACTGTTGGCTGATTCAATTTACAAAAGCCTTACTTCAAATGTGAGTGATTACAGACACTTTTTCTTTTATTGTAGATAAGCCCCCTTTTGGGGATTTATCCAATTGACTAACGAGCTTTGAAGGTAACAGTATAATCTACAGACGCATGACTCTCCATTGGCAATTGGTAGTTCAGGCACGCCTTTTGAGTTTTGTTATAAATCCAGGTTGGTAGCAGTCATACAAAACTTTTGTCCATCTTGTTTCAGCAACATTAACTGTGTCACTGTGCGGTAGAACTAATATCCTTGCTGCTATCTGTGTAGCAGCAGTCAAAGCATTAATCAAAGGCCTAAGATATCTTTAAACTTCAACGGAGGAAACAACTTTTCTGTTATTCAACCATTATTTGCGGTAGAATTTCAATCCTATGGAAATTTGATGCAACCCTTCTATTGGTGTTTGTTGCTAATAAAGAATGACAAATCTTATTCTTGCAGACTGGGAACATTTATTGTCTCGCAGTGCTTCAGGGCGTGAATACAACAATTATTGGTCGTAAGTTCACGCACCTATTTTGATTCGTTGAAGAGTATTAGATGAATTTTTTAAGCCAGTCATTTCAGATAGCATAGATGGAGAAATGTTGATAGTTGTGGATACCATTATTGATTTATTTACGAGGACTACAACGCTGTTCGGCTTTTATATGCATTATCCAAAATGGTCTTGAAAACTTTATTTTCCATGAAATCAGGTCATGCAAATACATCCATAGAGAGTATAGTTTTAAGCTCTTGTAGGATGTTTCAAGGTTCTTTACTATCAGTAGAGACCATCATTTAGAGACTCTCAAGAGTAGTAGAGACTGAAGAACCATGATTTGGGAACTTTCATTTGTGAAATTATGTCCATCCTTAAATTCCTGCTATATTTACTACTTGGAATTTTGGCAAAAGAGGGTCATTTTCTTTATCGTACACATAGTATGGAGTGTATAGTACGTAATATGGATAATACTTTTTTTGCCAAAGAAAAAATAGCCATTATTATTAAAATTTTGAATGGAAATTACACTTCTTAGGGTCATAGTGTACTTGCAAGTATGATATTACATAAATAATTTACATATCATTTCTATCCCATTAAAAAATATTCACTCTATCGTACATGTTTTCCCTTTCTTTTTTTTAACCTCATGCCACATCAATCAAGAAGGATCCACACTAACTTCTTGTAATTTGGAACTTAAGGGTTCAAGATTTGAAGATGGAATCAATTTCTTAACATAATCAAATGTATCAGATATGTAAAGTGCCTTCATTCCCCTTGGATGGGATTCACTTGCAATGACCACCCTCAAGAAGCAAAGATCGGTATTCATGCCTTCTTCTCTACCCTCATTTGACACTTCTAGACAAACAATGTTTTTCTTATCTATAGCTTGTTGGTTCACATCATTCTGATTTACTCATCCTCACATGCTTGCTAATGTTTTGGTTTATATTTATGTCCTTTGTTCCTTTTTGGTATCAACACTAAGAGAGCTGCTCGAAAAAGGTGAATTACTTGTTGGGCATGTGCTCTTAGGTGTTGTTGGAATAAGTATCATATTGCATTGTATAAACAAGTCCGTTGGGTTGTGATCTAATGACAACTAGGAGAAATGGTTTTGGAGATGACCTAAGGTTGAATCTTGGTGGAATTGCTCCTTGTCCACATGGTGCTTGTTGGTCAAGTTCCTTGTGGCATTGCCTCTTTTCCGTTTTTGGGATTTGGATTTCATAGACCCATTTGGGTGTCTCCCTTGCTAATGAGGATCTTTCTTTTGCCTCTTTTCCGTTTTTGGGATTTGGATTTCATAGACCCATTTGGGTGCCTCCCTTGCTAATGAGGATCTTTCTTGGGCCTCATGCATTAGTTAGGTCCTTAGTTAATTGAGGGGTGTCCCTTGGGTCCCCAAAAGTCCTTTATATATTCAGGTATACTCTTCAAGGGACTTAGTTAGTCAAACTTTCCCTTAAATTGAGTAGTCATGAGATGCATTCCAAATCGTGGGATTTTTTAAGCCTACCATGCTTGCTTTAAGGAATTCACACTTTCGTGTGGTACAAATCATGGGATTTCTAGAAATTCCTATGTTACATTGGGTTGTAACCTATTGTTTGGTATTTCTGGAAAAAAAAAACCACCTACCCAATAATTAGTGGCCCTTATATGATATATATTTCTTGCAATTAGTTAATAATCGATTATCTCATCATTAGTTGTCTTCTTTTTGAACTTGTGCAATGGTTGGATTCCATTCTAGTGGTAAAAAAAATATGATTATTTGAACCAATTCGACATTGCTTCAACTCAAAATAGCTAGACACATTCAATAACTCATCATCTAAGATTTTGTTTCATCGCCCATATTAGATATTTGGAGAAGGCTTAAGTCCCACATTTTGTTTTCTCGAATTTATTACTATCTCAAAGTCAAACTCCTAAAATAATAGGAACCAACCTAGTAAAAATTATTTCTCCTAGTACTGATTTATTTGCTAAGTGCTTCAACATGAAGTGGCATCTAAAGAATATGAATTTATATGTAATGCTTGAATATTTGAAGTGCATAAACCATCCTAGGTCCTTCTCATTCTATCATGATATATTTCTTTTATATATCTAATAACTTTATACTAGAAAAGGATGAAGTATGTTCTTCAAATCGAAGGGTGTCACCTTATGTGCATCATGTCCCCTTCATAAAAAATGTAGTATTTTCTTGTCTTCTTCTACCCTTACTTGGTTGTATCTAGAGAAACCATCTATGAATTAATAGACCTCTTTCCTTACCACATGTTGCCATTTTTCATCTATGAAAGGGGTAGGGAATGGATAATGTATGCAAGCTTGATTCATTGTGTGAAATATTCCCAATTCTTATATTATTTCTATGTATTGTTGTTCTAGATAACCATAAGTATAATCCAATTAGATTCCTCCACAAGAAAAATAAGTCCTACTTTATCATCCTATCAATCACATATTTTACCTTTTCTTTATATTTGGGATTCATTTGGTATGGATTCTTCCTAACTGCATTTGCATCAACATTTAGTTTAGTTTTCATTTCTCCGCATTATCAATCTATGTCCTTCATGTTTGATAAGTCCTTGGGAAATGGAACTTCATAATGCCTGAATATATCTACCAACATTGTGATAGTTCCCTAATCTCAATAGTCTCCAATGACATCCATCTTGATATCCTTCTCTGCTCCAATATTAACATGCTTTGTCTTTGATGCTTCTCTAAAACAATGGGTGTTGTTACTTTCTCCTTTCTCTGTAATTTCTCTTTGTTCCATTGTTTCATTGATTTTTATATTCCTTAATTCATATTATTCATTTTCTTCATCTCTATTTAATATTCTTTTGTAGTATAGTGGGTCTTTCTTTCTTCCTAAATTTTGTTGGTATGCACACATGAAATCCTTAGGGGCATGCTCTATTAGATGTCATAATAATTTCCTTTTGGTGCTTTGTGATTTGCAAATGCATTTGGGTCCCTCCTTCGCTAATTAGGATCTCTCTTAGGACTCGTGCACTAGTTGCAGACTTAATTACTTGAGTGTCCTCTGGTTCCCTAAAAGTATGTATGGCATACTCTACGAGGAATTTACCTAGTCAAAATTTCCCCAAAATTGAGTCGTCTTCATATGCATTCCAAACAATGTCTTGTTTTAAGTCTACCACACTCGTTTCCAAGGATTCACACTTTGTTGTGGTACAAAGTATGGATTTCTAAAAATACATGCGATACATTGGGCCAAAATCTATGGTTTGACTTTTTTGAAAAATCTACCTACCAAAATACTAGTGAAGTGGTTGGTTATGCCCCTCAAGCGACCCAAAATCTATTTGTGTTTCATTTTCCCTCATTTTAAATGTTATCTAATATCATCCTTGAATATATCTAAACTTTCCTGAATGAAACAATATTCAACTATCTTGTGGTCTCCTTCCACTTTCCTCTCTCTTATGCTTGCTAGGATTTGTCATCTTTGTCAAATTCCCCCATTCTTGGAGGCTTCTATAGTTAGTATTTTCTTCTCCATGTGTATTAGATCTTATTTTTATTCTTTCTTGGTTTTATTGAAGTGTTTGGCATGGTCCCTTGTTCACATCTCATCATCCATTTTATCCTACTGAAAGGAAGTCTCAACACAATATGTCGGTGAGGCGGTAACCTTCTCACAACCTTCTCAACCAAGGGCATATAGGTTGTCCATACTTGCATTTGTTTGATTTATCTTTAGTTGCATGCTATTTGCGTTTCTCTTGTTTCATTTCGTTTGGATATAGCATATCCGAGGTTGTTTTCACAAGAGGTGAAGCACTGTATAGCTATCCATAGTAGAATCTACACCTCTTTCATACTTGTTATATGCCTCTTTTACTCTAAGCCATTGTATCTTAATGTATATTTAAATTAGATTAGAGTTTGATTAGAGATCAAACCTATTTATTGGATCTCCCCCACTTAAAAGGATAATAACTCTTCTGTTTCTTCCAAGTTTGCTTGCCTATCAATGGAATTAAATGAATCTACTTAATGCTTGTTTCTTTTTGTTTGCATTTATTGGAACAAGGGGATAATTAGGTTTGCAATATTTCATTTCCAACTCTCTTTCGTTTCATGCAAGTAGTTATTTGGCATAACAAAGAGAAAGAGGAGAATAGACCCTAATTATTCTTATTTCCTTTGTTGAAAGTTGTTGGTTATTTTACATGCTACCTCAATAATCCTAAATAAGTTCCCACATAAACTCTAATAAAAACCATAAGCCACAAAGGACAAGATTAAGTTCTCAAATAAACCTAGTGACCTACTTCTTCTCCTATTCTAGTTTTCTTGATTTGTTCTAAAATTAGGAGGTGACTACATTTCCCTTCCAAGTACTCATGCTTAAGCTTTCCAAATCATTATGGTTGTGTGTTATCTCACTCTAACTATCATGCTAAACTTTCAAGTGTTGAAACATATGATTTTTTAGTCTACTTATGCCTTTTAGTAGAGGGAAATTGGGTTGTTAAAAGATGATATAACACTAATTGTTTTCTCACAAAAGAATGTGTTGATTGTACATTGAAACTTATTTTTCTAATTAGTTTTGTGCTCTCCATATTTTTGTTGTTAAAAAATGCATTGGGGATTTACCATAGCATGTTTTCTTTGGACCTCTTATATTTTCTAGATAGTGAAGTCGTTATACAATATCTTTACTAATATCATGTGTATACAAGAGTATTATTTAATGACGAGTACAACTATAGTTCAGTATCAAACATTTTCTTCCATTTCATGTCTAAAAATATATATTGGCTACGCAAATGAAGGTTTTTCCCCCAAAAAATGGTCAATGAGCCATCTCCAAATAAAATCACCCTAGATAGAATAATAAGTCTAGTAACAAATTTTGTTTCTTCAACTCTGGTTAATAGCATATATTTAATGACTATTGTAAATATAATCCAATACAAATCAATATATTCCATTCCAATTCGGAAAACTTGATATTGGTTGCACAAATGAAGGCCTTTTTCAAAAAATATTGTCAATGACCTATTTCTAGATAAAATCATCTGAGATAATATAATAAGGTCTAGTAGTGTTTTTTTGTATTTTCATCTCTAATCAATAACATTTATGTTATATTTTTATATTAAAGTGAGCCTTCGTTGTATTTTTAAACTCTTATGATGGCATTTTGCTCTTTGATGTAGAGAATTTCATGACAGGTTATCAGCTCGTCTTTGATAGAGAACAACACAAACTGGGATGGAAGGAAGCTACTTGTAAGTGCCTTGCTTATGTAGTCCTAGAAAACTGATATACATATCCATATGCAGTTTCCCTACACAGTTCATGAAATATTAATAACATTAAATCATAGAAATCAAATTAATCCAAAAAATATATTTCTTGTAGGTCATTACTAAGAATGGATTTTAAGTTACAAAACTTCACCCCTCACCCCCACCCTCATTGTTGTTGGGGTTGGTAACCAAATACAAATGTTATCCTTCTTGTCAACTATTGTTGAGAATGGATGTTTGTTGAGGAAAAGAAGAGCATATTCATTGAATATATTTTATTGATCTTTTGTTATGGAGAGATTCAAAACATTTCTTTGACTAATTTCCTCTCATCTTGTGTGGTCTAGGTACTAATATCAAGTCTACAAGCAGTTCACCTCCAAAGTTATCCATATCCTTGAATGAAAACTATTTAAGCTTATCTTTTATGCAAATTTCCCTCTTATTGTCATTTTCTATCACTATTCTTACAATTATGTTCTAAATGATCTATTGGAAATGAATATTTCTATGGACACATGTATTTTTATGTCTAACTTTTTAAACCAAAGTTATTGTAGAATATCCATAGTTAATTCTCTTTATTGATGTGCATGTATACAATTTTAATCATGTAGCTTGTATTAGGCCATTCATTTACAACATAAGTTCCATGATTGTGACTACAATTAATATAAAATTTGAGTTTTTATTTGAACTTTACTTAGAAATTGTTGAGAAGGATTGGTTACGATGATGGATATAAAATTTGATTTTTTTTTGGAAATTTAATTAGGAATGGTTTATAATGGTATTTGATGTATGTGGTGTGCATGTCCTATATACAAGTAGTAGTTAAAAAATGGATGCGTTGTAAAGAAACGAGGAAGATGTTTATGTTGTAATATCATGATTTTAACTTTTTTTATTTCAAATTTAAATTATGCATTGTTGTATGGGTTCCTTTATTACTACACTTTGCTTAAACATTGTGAGTATACATATGCCACGGTGATTTGAATATTCGCAAATAATCTTGGACATGGATATTTTGTAGTTAATAAAAGAGTCAAGATTGATTGAGCATGAGAACCTAAAGAGGCTATGATATCACAAAAAGGAAAATGTCAGGGTGTTTATGGGAATGTTAATATGTTTTATCCATCCTTCCGTTACCAAACCCTTCACTCTTTTATGATGTTTCTCACCTAACCTATATTTGAAATTGAGGTAAAGAAAGTGGACTTAACCGAATCCTAAATATAGGAAACCACTTCATACATCCAAGTAAATTTGTCCCCCCTATAATATTGGAGCCAATAAGAGTTGGATTAGGACTCTCCTTGCCATCCTTCATGCATGCATATAAGGGAAATTTGAATTTGAAAAAATGGCTAATTTTTTAGAGAGATACAGAGAAGAGAAAATAAGATTTTTTAACTTTGAAAGAAGAGGCTCTCATACTAAGAAACATTGTACATCCATGAAAGGAATCCATTAGAGCATTGGAAAGTTCCATGAACCAAGATAAAACTTTGATGGTAGTGAATAGATAGAATTCTAAATTATCTCTATGCCACACCGCATAGTGCTAGAGGGAGAGACTTCTAAGGGGATGTTGAGGAGAGAAAGAAGAGTCTCTCCTTGTGTTGTGTGGGTAGATATTGTGGGTTATAAATAGATAGTCCAACTTAAAATCTTCAACAACAGTACACTTAGTAAATCCTTTCCTTGTTTTGAGTGGAGAAACTGCCTTGATTTTTCTACATATTTCCTTCTTCACCTTGGTATTATCATAGCTTGGATAAGGCGTGACATCTTTAATATATTGTCTATGGTTGGGTGGAAATAATTATATATAAGTCAGTTGTTAGAATCCATCTTTAGGAGAAGATAATTACCTTCTCATTTCTTTGAATATCCTTGTAATATTATGAACATAAATTTATATTGGTTATGACTGAATGCATTGAAATTTTCCTATGATATAGAACTTCTGACCATGGGCAATTGTATGGAAATTTTGTATTTTGGTATCAAGTAGCTTGCAGCCTTGGTATGTCTATGTGTAGTTTTTATATTTTTTAATGTTAAGAAACAAATTCCCAAAAGAGCATGAAAAGAGCATAAAGAGACCAGAAAGCGTAATCCACACCTTTATAATGAATAAAAGAGATCAATAGCAAGCCTCTTTGAGGGGGAAACCTCCTTATACAATGTACTAAGTACATAGACAAGACAAGATGATATGATTCAAATGAAAAGGACCTCCTTCCTATATATAGGATACAAAGAGGTACAATTACAACTAATGGACCCAAGCCGACACAACTAATGTAATAATACTAATATCAATTACCACTAATAGACCCAAGCCGACATTGATAATATGTAATGAACCACAATATAGTGGGTAATGTGCCATCATTTAGGTATTAACATGCTCCTCCCCTTCAAAAGAGTGTTTTCATCAACACTTGATTAGTTGTGGATGCTTCTGTATGAAGGACTCATCTTCCCATGTTGAATATTCAACTGGTAAGTTCTTCCACTTGATGAGGTACTCAATAATATCCTGATTGCATAGTTCTTTGGTCCTTGTTTCCACGATTTGTTCAAGTTCCAATATGGATTTTCCTTCTTCATCAAGCTCTGGAAAGATAGTTTGAATTGGGGTCTTGTTTCCTATTACCTTCGTTAAGTAAGAAACATGGAAAACTGGGTGTACCCTTGAAGATGAAGGGAGCTCCTATTTGTAATCCATACTACCAATCTTCTGCAACACTTTATAAGGACCATAATACTTGGGTTATAATTTATTGTCTTTATTTAGTTGCTTGAGGGACATCTATTTGTAAGGTTGCAACCTCATAAATACCCATTCCCCTTCTTCAAAAATCCTTTCACTGTGATGCTGATTTGCTTGTTGTTTCATCCTATTTTTTGACATAACCATGTTGTCCTTCAATAACTAGAGAACTTCTTGTTGGAGCTCTAGGTGATATTCCACATCTTGAAATTTAGATTTTCCTTTTAAGGGATATGTGATAGATGGAGGATGGTACCCATAAAGTGCCATAAATGGAGACAATTTTGATGACGCATAGAAGGAATTATTGTACCACCATTATGCCAAATATAACCATTTCACCCACTATGTTTGTTTGTTAGATGCAAAACAACGAAGGTATCCTTCCAAAAGTTTGTTCACTATCTAATTTTTTTCATTAGATTGAGGATGATAGGATGAACTGTGAGCCAACTGGGTACCCAAACAAGAAAACAATTCAATCCAAAACTTTCCAGTGAAAATTGGATCTCGATCACTCATAATAATCTTTGGGTTTCCATGGAACTTTTGAATTATTTCAATGAAGGCTACAACAACTGTACTTGCATTAAAAGGGTGAGAGAGTGCAGAAAAGTGTGCATACCTTGTGAGTATATAAACAACCACCATAATAACATTCTTCCCTTCTGAATTGGGTAGACTTGTGATAAAATCCATTGATACTTCCTCTCGAGTCTCAGCGCTGACAAGGTATTTCTAATGGTTGTAAAATACCTGGGATCTTAATTTTTTCAACCTTATTTTGTTGGCAAGCCAAACGTTCTACCACAAACCTTTGAACATCAAATTTAAGACCTTACCAAAAAAAATCCTTCTTGACCCCATGGTATGTTTTTAGGAATATGGAGTGCACACCAATAGGAGAGGTGTGTAATTCCAAAAATATTTAGTTTGAGTTGGGAGCTCTTACATATATATAATCGATCCTTATACAATAGTGAATCATTTTTCCACACAAAAGTATTTGATACAATGGGATCCTTCTATAGCTTTTGAATGAGCATCCACATAGATTGGTCATTCTTCCATTCTTTCCTTGCTTCTACTACCCAATTAGGTTGTATAATTGAAATCACACAACGCAATGCCTCAACATCCTCATATTTTATAGAGAGTGCATCTGCCACCACATTTTGTTTCCCTTTTTTATAGATGATTTCAATGCCATATCCCAACATCTTGGTTACACATTTTTGTTGCTATTCTAAAGATAGTCTATGTTACAAGAAGTATTTAAGACTATCATGATCTGTTTTGACCTTGAAGTGTCTACCTATTAGGTAAGGATGCCATTGCTTAAGTGCATGTAGTATTACCATCCTTTCCTTCTCATAAATGGGTTTCTGTAAGTTATTCCCCTTGATTGATCAACTTTTGAAAGCAAGTTGCATCCTTCTTGCATTAGAACAACATGGATTCCATTTCTTGAGGCATCACATTCCATAATGAAGTTTTTGTGAAGCCTAATGTGGTCAAAATAGGAGATTTTCATATTGCCTCTTTAAGTTGTTCAAAACCTCGAGTTTCCTTTGGAGTCCAAGAAAATTATTTCTTCTTCAATAATGTTGTTAAAGGTGCATCTATTCTTCCATAGTTACAAACAAACTTGTGGTAGTACCCTGTCAAACCTAATAATCCTCTAAGATTCTTCAAGTTTTTGGGAATCAACCAGTCCATCATGGATTTAATTTTTTTAGGTTCTACCTGGACACCTTCATGAGATACAATATGACCCAAATAATCTACCTCCTTTACCCCAAAGAAACATTTGGAAGGTTTTGCATATAGTTGTTGCTCCTCTAGTAGTTATAGCACCTTGTCAACATGGTTGAACATGTTCTTTCCAAGACTTGCTATAAATTAGTATATCATAAAAAATACTAACAAAAATTTTCTAAGGAAGGCCTTGAAAATGGAATTCATCAAACCTTGAAATGTGGAATGTGCATTCATAAGGTCAAAAGGAATGCCCAAAAATTCATAATGACCTTCATGAGTTTTGAATGTTGTTTTAGGGATGTCTTCTTCCTTCATTCTAATCTGATGATACCATGAATGACGATTCAACTTTGTGAAGTTGCTCCATGTAGTGCATCTAACAATTCATCAATGACATGAATGAGAAACTTATCTTTAATGGTATCTTGTTGAGCTCTCTGTAATTGGGACACATACACCATGGGCCCTCCTTCTTGTGTACCATTACAACTGGTGCAAGGTAAGAACTATGGCTAGGAATAATTATGTCAACCTCTAACATTTCTTCAACCATACACTCAATTTCACTCTTCTGGACATAGGGGTATCTACAAGGTATGATGTTAGGAGGAACACTCCCTAGAATTAAGTGAATAGCATGATCAAAATCTCGAGTAGGTGGAAGACCTTATGGAATATATTCAAATAACTTAGAGTGCTTATCGACCACCCTTTGGAGATCCATGGGAATAGGAGACTTATATGTTTGAACATATAGTGAGAATAATTGTGCAATTCTACCTTGATGTCCCATTTTCAACAATTTTGTCACACCATTAGAGCTTATCACCTTGCTTGGCTTCCCTGTGATACCCCTTAATTCAAATTATTTTCTTTCCAATGAAAATTTCATGAAAAGTTTTTGAAAATTAAAAGTCATTGTTCCCAATAATTGTAACCATTGAACCCCTATGTAATATCCCTTATCTGATCTCATAGGATATCAACTCAAATTCAACTTTCGAAATTAGAAAATTGCATACCAGTAACTAGTTCACAAAACTAGACAAGATGAAACTAGTATAGGATACTGATGAACCCACCCAGAGCTTGATAGTTGGACTTTTTTGGATATGAAAAATGTACTGGGGAGTTTGCAACAGAAAAAATATTAGTATTATGGCCAACTTCAAATTCCTATGCACAAGGTACTGGGGCCATTTACGTTTCAACAACAGCTGCCGCTGAGGTCTACTCCGGGACTTTCTGGGCACACCAGCATATGCATACTAGACTTATTCACTTACACCTGAAGGAATCCAAATAATTAATATCAATAATTAACCCATTAATTAGATTATGGACAATATTTTCTGAGATTTTGGGAAGTTTTGGCTGAGTTTGGAAGCGAAAGAAGAAAGGGCGCTAGATTGGACTACTTAGCTAGTTGTTTTCCAAGTTCTCTTGAACGGGATCAGAGGCCTATGAATTCTCAGGGAAAGGGTTGGAATGTATTAAGTGGGGTTATAATAGTCACATATTATCATCAAAACAAGAATTTAAATCATAGGAAACTTTTAATAACAAATACTGCAAAACTAGTCTAGAAATGGTGCCCAAATAACTAGTCTTGAAAGAACTCAATCCAAACAGCCTCTAAGGATTTCAAATTTCACTTATGAACTTCAAATTGACTCATACCCGATATCAATGAAATTATAAAACTACACTTAAAACATCTGAGTAGAAATGGTAATAATTTGAGTTTCAAACTTAACAGAAGACTTCCAATACATAGTATTCTTACAAAACTGAGAGAAGATGACTGATGTGAAGAGAAATGAAGAGGATTTATTCACTGGATATGCACATGTAATAAATAAAGAGTATATGGATGCTAATGTATGGCTCAATACATCTAATACAACTCATAGGGGCTCTCACACAGCTTGA
Organism: Larix kaempferi; assembly: GCA_027924585.1. Classification (NCBI taxonomy): domain Eukaryota; kingdom Viridiplantae; phylum Streptophyta; class Pinopsida; order Pinales; family Pinaceae; genus Larix; species Larix kaempferi. The sequence continues at coordinate 3,249,091 of BSBM01000804.1, read as the reverse complement.
AAATCCATAAATTTGCACACGTGCTCTCCTTAACGTTGAAACCTTGGCCCTAGTTAAAATGTTCATATCTTGGTCATCTAGACACCTTTTTCAACAAAAAAAAAAGTGTTTCTTACTGGAAACAACCCTCCGGACTAAATTTATAAGGTATAAAAACCAATAAGTTCTCATAAATTCTGAAACAAGAACCTCCATTTCGGCCCTCCAACAGTGTTCCTCCTGAATTAAGGAGTTGAACCGTACAATGAGAACACCAACCAATGGTTCAGTGACCTAAAATAGAATCAATGATGAATATTGTATTTCATCATCCTTTCAGTATAATCATGGGGCACATCTCCCATCTAGGACCAGGGGCACATCTCCCAGGTCAATGACGCAAAAGTGCACTCAATTCAAATCACAAATGATCAAAATATGTGAAATGGAGTAGGAATCCTTATTTTATATATTGAGGTGACTTTTTGAGCAAGTAAGATAGGATAAGGCACCCTCATGGAGTGTATAAGGTTTCTTTTCTTTCTGCTTTAGCTTTTTCCTCACTTTATGCTTTGCTTTGCTTTCTTCTTTAGCTTTTGCCTTGATTTTTGCTTTTTCTTTTTCTTTTGCTTTATCCTGCTTTTTCTTTTCTATCCTACTTTTCCTGCTTTTCTACCTTATCCTGCTTTTTTTCTTTGTCCTAAATTTTCCCTTCTTTTCTTCCTTACCCTACTTTTATGCTTTGTCTTGCTTTTTCTTGATTTTCTGCTTTATCCTACTTTTCTGCCTTTGGCATGCTTTTCTCTTTTGTCCTACTTGTGTCCTGTTTTTGTGCTTCATTCTACTTTTCCTGAGCTTTGTTGCTTTATTTTTCTTTCTTCGCATTTCCCTACTTTCCTTGCTTTGACTGCTTTATCTTTTCTTTTCTTGCAAGTTACCTCTAAGGCACACTTGTTGAGCATTGCCCACTTTATTCAAAAATAAAAATATCTAATTACTAAAAATTACTTCTATCAAGTGCCTTTCAAACTTAGGATAAAAATAAAAAATAAACTTCCTAACTAATTAATGCCTTCACTTCAGAATTAACCCCAAGTGCATAAAATTTCCTCCTCAACCCAAGGGATTGGTTGGGATAGTAAATCCTTCCACTAATAATCAGTGAGGGAGAATGACAGTCCTCCCCTCCCAAGATTGATTCTCCTCAAGCAATAATCAAATCCAACCCAACTAAGCATCATGATCCATCATGCTTCTGATGTAACGCTCTGATTATAAACTGCTCATGAACTCTCCCAACAGATTGTTCTATTACCATCCAACCATATTGCACTTAGTGCATAGACCAATCAAAAATGATACCAGGATCCCAATTGATCCTCAAGAATACAAGGTGAAATATATATTCTCCTATGAAATGCATAAGAATCACATGTAAGCCATCATAACACCCTGCAAGAAAAAGACAAGTCCATCCAAAACTATGTTTTCCATGTAGGAAACCATCACCATCTACTGCAAATATGAACCCATGGGGAAGAGAAGAGGATTTATTTCTCAAGACAACCAACTAAAACGTGCTCCCAATGAGCTGCCAATGATCAACAATTCTTGGGTCCCACTACTTGCGCACCCTCCTATTGCACAATATAATCAAGAACCAATCTAGCAAGTATGGGATGCCAGGGTCCCAACACTTGCACACCCCGACAATACATAGTGTGAAAACATTTAATTAGAATGTGGGATTCCCATGTCCCAATGCTTGTGCATTTCTATCATGCACAAGGTATCCAAAAACAATACCTCAAAGTAGGAGGTGTACAATATCCTCCAAATTATTTCAACCAAGTGTGGAATGCCAGGATCCCATAACTGGCGCATCCCATCAATGAGCAAAGTAACACAAAATTTTACATCAAGGTGGGGGATGCCAGGATCAAAATCTCTAATTAGAATCCTCCCAAACATCATAAGTACAAAATATAGATCATCAAATTACTTATCAACATCATGCAAATGTACATCAAGAAGGTGCCTCACCAAAACATCATGAAAGTGCTTGTCCATCCAAGCAAGTAGACCACCACTTTCCAAGTTCTCACAAGAATCAAATGGCCAATCCAATATGCTCCAATTACATAGGTGATGATCCCATGTCCTATAATGCTTCTCCAAAATAATTTAAGAAGCTTCAAAATAATCATCCATGTGTTCTTTCATCCAAGAAGTGAATGAAGAACCTCCACCAAAATTTGAACCAAGTAAGGACCAAAGAAATCAAGGAGACTTCAAGTGGCTCAAAGAAGTCTCATCAATACATCCATGAATATGTATATAATCAATAAATAACAAAGGATGTTGCTTCCAATAAGCATGTACTCCAACCATATATCTCTTCACCCAAGTATTGGATGAATTTCTCCAACATCAAATGAACTAAGCAAGGAGCAAGGAAAATTATGAGTCTTCAAGTGACTCAAGTGAACATGAAAGGTGCATCCATGTACGTGAGAGTCATAAAATGAGAGCAATGGATACTTATGTTGCAAAATATAATGTGGTGTACTCATCATAGAATCATCATGTAGTGTAGGAGTCTCACACTCCTCATATGGCACCAATAAAAAGAAACCTTTCACCCATACTTCATTAGGAAGACTGCTGCAAAATGTGGAAGTGTGGGATGTAGGAGAATGATCCAACTCACCCAAATGATCATCATGTGAAGGCTCCATAGGGGTAGATCATGCACCTCCCTCAAAAGTGCGAAACTTTCCTCATAGGTTGGTTCCAAGGTAGTGGAATCATGCACTTCTTCAAAAAGTGTGTAACCATCATTAAGAGGAAACCCAAGTTCCTCTTCCATTGTAACAAGTGATTGGATCTCATCAAGACCATCTTAGAACACATCAATCAAATCTTCGAACACATCAAGCACATGCAAAGTTCCACATTTCTCATGATCCATCATGTCATGATAATCCTCCAAGAAATCTACCATATGGCAATCTGAAACATAGGAGGAAGAACAAGTATTTTGCAACCTCTCAAGAAGTTTCTCATTTTGAATTTTGAGCTTATGAATATACTCATTATTATTCAAGTATGCCTCATGTAACCATTCATTAAGATCAACCAAATTGTTTCTATAAAAAATCAAAGACATGAAATTACCTTCGATGTTGCACATTTCTCTTTGAATCTTCTCCATGTCTTCAAGGAAGGATGGCTCCTCCAATGAGGAGACTCTCCAACAAGAATTTGATATCAATGCTTGAGTGCCATGGAGTATTCTAAGGGCCTCATATATCTTCCTTTCTCTCATATTCAAAGACCCTTCAATGAAGGATGGTTCTTGAGAGTGAACCTCCTCTTCTTCTTTTTCCTTGGGATCAACTTCACATGGAAGCTCAAGCAGTGACTGGGAAGATGATATTGGTTAATATTTTTCTGCTACAAGGTCTTCTTCTTCGTGCTCCATGGAGTTGGGACTTGTAGAAACCTCATCAAGGCTAATCTCTATGTCACCAATATAGATATGAGAGCATCTATCAGTAGATGTCTCCTCAAAACTTAGGCACCCATCAATAGGTACCTCTTCATAGCATCCATCAGGAGATGCTACTTCATACTTACAACCCTGCTTAGTAAGGATTGTACCTTCATATTATTCAGATGGCTGATTTGTACTTTGATTTTTTTCTTTCAAGTGAATTGATGTATCTTGGTCCTCTATTATCTTAGAATCAGAATTCTTGGAGACTTTGTTTGAAGAGAATCTGAAAAGTCTCTTCATTCCAAAAACAATGGCATCCAATGATGCTTCACTTTCAATTGCTAGTTCTTCTTCTTTTATTTGAGTAGTAGAACAAGCTAATTTTTTTCTCTTCCATGATTCCTCATCTGCATTCTTACACTCAAATCCAAATCTGCAATAAAAATAATCTTTGAAAGAAATGGCTTTACAAATCTCTTCCCCCAAGGAAAGATACTCCTGATAGTGGTGGGGAAAGTTATCACATGCAGATATCAAATTTGAAAAATATTTCTTAGGATTATCCATATGTGGTTCAACCCATTGATCTTCACTTTCCATTGGGTCACTAAATTAACCATCCTCATGTCGTGGTAATCGTCCATATATGTAGATGATTTCTTCTTCCTCATACCCGTCAGAATCTTCTTTAGTGAACATGGACATGGCTGCAAAAAATCCTTAGAGAGCATAGTTTTAAGCTATTGTAGGATTTTTCAAGGTTCTTTACTATCAATAGAGACCATCATTTAGATACTCTCAAGAGTACTAGAGACGGAAGAACTATGATTTGGGAACTTTCATTTGTGAAATTATGTCCACCCCTAAATTCCTGCTATATTTACTAGTTGGAACTTTGGAAAAAGAGGGTCATTTTCTTTATCCTACACAGATATGCTATATGTATGGAGTGTATAGTACTTAATATGGATTATACTTTATTTTTGTCCTAAGAAAAAATAGCCATTTCTATTCAAATTTTGAATGGAAATTACACTTCTTAGAGTCATAGTGTACTTCCAAGTATGATATTACATAAATAATGTACATATCATTTCTATCCCATTCAAAAATAATCGTCTATCATGTTAAGATGATATGCTACTAAAGACTAAATTCTAACTTCATGAGCATTTAATACATTTTCACAATAGAAGCATAAAGAGGATCTCTGAAAGATACACAATCACAAGGTACACAACAATTTATCCTGGGAAAACTTCAAGGGGAATAAAACCCAACAAAACTTCCTCAATATAGATTACCTAATTACAATGCCCAAAGAATAAGTCTGATAAGAAAGAGAGACTAAACTCAAAACACAAGAGCCAAGAAAAATCCTCCTTCTCCTTCGCAACCCTTCCTCTCCATATATTGCACAATGCTTGAGTGAGTGAATGATTAGAATGAGGGAGGCACCTCACATATTTATACTCAACCTTTCACTTGACCTTTTAACCTAACTGGGCCGTCCTATCAAACTAACAGGGCCTACTTACCTAGGAAGACTTAAAATAATATTTATATTAAACTCTTTTGGGTAATATTGACCGACTTACAATGGAGGATTTACCTCATGACTTTTACATGACCTTTTACATTAATGACATCTCCTGACAGAGAAATAATAATAATAATAATGTAAAGTACAAGTGGAATATTCTTCGATGTTACATTATTTCAACACTCCCCCTTAACAACAAGGGTATTCTATTGACAACAACAATCAACAACAAGTGTGGCTCTACACAACATCATCAAAAGGAGGGAGGAGGAGGCATCATCAACGACATCATTTGGAACATTGGCCGATACATCTATAAATCATTGAAAGTTTTTCAACAACATCAATATCAACAACTGGAACAACATCATCATCATCTGTAGCACAGAGCTTGAACATCATCATCATCATCTGCAGCTCAGAGCTGGAACATCATCATCATCTTCAGTACAGAGCTAAAGTATCATCATCATCACATCAATATAAAAATTGATACATCGACAAAAACGACAGCACAAGGCTGGATCATCAGCATAAAGCTGGAATAACATCATCATCATCAACAACTAAAGGCTGGAGCAACATCATCTATGGCAACAAAATGAGGCAAGTGCATCAACAATCAACATGATCTTTCCTTTCGGAATTACGGGATAAATTTCAACATGGGTGATCCTTCCTTTAGGAATTACAGGATCATGGACAATCCTTCCTTTCGAAATTACGGGATTCAGTCCAACACTGGCGATCCTTCCTTTCGGAATTACGGGATCATGGACATTCCTTCCTTTCAAAATTATGAGATCCAGTCTTTACGAAGCTACCACTATTGATCACAGCGCATAGGTACTCAGATGATCTTTCCTTTCGGAATTACGAGATCATTGTCCACCAACCACATCTTAGACAATCCTTCCTTTCAGAATTACGTGATCTAGTCTAAGGATCAACATTTAAGACGATCCTTCCTTTCATAATTACGGGATTAGGTCTAAGGATGATCAATCCCAACTGAGATACTCGCTATGATCAGGATACCATAGTATCATGAGCACTACTCCCCCTTTTGAGGGAAATCCTTTCGGACTACACCAATCTTGTCATGGAAGTGCTCAAACTTCACATGAGACAGAGGCTTAGTCAACACATCTGCAACCTGCTCATATGTGCTCACATATTGGAGCTTTACAACTCCCTTCTGCAGCATATCACGAATGTAGAAATACCAGATTTCTATGTGCTTCGACTTATCATGGAGCACGGGGCTCTCTGTCATCTTCATGCCTCTTTGGTTATCACATAGAATCATTATGGTATCCAACTCCAGATTGAATAGACATGATAACAAATTCTGAATCCATACAACTTCACAACCGGAGGAACAAGCTGCAATATATTTCGCTTCTACAGTGATGAGAGCAACACTGTACTACTTCCTGCTTAGCCATGAGATCATGGATTACCCCAGACTAAAACATCCACCTGAATTTCTTTTTTTGTCTGAGACACTTCCTGCCCAATATGAATCTATATAACCATACAGTATGAAGTCATGATCTCTAGTATAACTGAGACCATAGTCTATCGTACCTTTTAGGTACCTCATCACATGCTTTGTAGCTATAAGGTGAACACGTCTAATCTCAACCAAATACTGACTCAAGGTGTTCACAGCAAAGCATATATCTAGACCGGTATTCCTCATACACATCAATGACCCAATAATATGCTTGAAGTGTCACATCCACTAATTCTGACGAAACATCAGATAGAAACTTCAAATTTGTATCCATGGGTGTGGCCATCAAACCTTTTCAGGATTTCTACTGCATACTTCCCTTGGTTAAGGAAAATTCCTTCTGGGCTCTACCATAATTCAAGACCTATAAAATAATGCATCAAGCCAAGTTCTTTCATCTCAAATTCTGCAACGAGCTTCTTCTTGCACTTTGAGATTTGCTTCTCATTACCTGTTAGGAATAAGTCATCCACGTATAACAATAATATGATAGGTTCATCATCCGTAACTTTGAAGTAAAGGTTAGGATCATCTTTATTTTTGGTAAATCCCAAGCTCGTCATAAAACTATAGATTCTTCCATACCAAACTCTTGGAGCTTGCTTCAACCCATACAGAGCCTTATTCAGCTTGCAAACATGCGTCTTTCTATATTCAACTTCAAATCCTTTTGGCTATTCTATGTACACTTCTTCTTCAATGACACCATTCATGAAATTTGTTTTCACATCCATCTGGTGTAACTTCCACTTCATCGTGGCTGCAAGTGCCATGATGATTCTAATGGAAGTGTACCTTGATACAGGAGAAAACGTCTCTTCATAATTGATTCCTTCCTTTTGAGAGAATCCACGAGCCACAAATCTAGCTTTGTATTTTTCAATACTTCCATCAGCTACATGTTCTATCTTGTATATCCATTTGTAAGATACTACACTTTTACCTTCTGGTTTGGGAACTACATCCCACACATCATTCTTCATTATGGATTGGTATTCTTCCATCATAGCTTCTACCCATTCTTTCTTTTGAATGAATTCTTCAAACAATTAGGCTCTTTGTCTAGAAGGTCACACATCAAAGCCAACTAACTAGAAAATGGATTTAGCTTCTTGCTTTGTCTCGAGGAGACTTCTGGAGCACCATACTTCTCTGCATCTTGAATAATTTTATGAGCCCAAGTTGGCTTTCTCTTGTGAGAGATAGTCATGTGTGGAGGTCCTTGGGGCTCCAACTTATCATGGTCTTATGGAATCTCATCATCAAGAGAGGGTGCAACTTCTTTCATCGGTTCTTCGACTCGAGCTACATGTTCTTTATATAATTCTTCAATCTAGAACATGTGGTTCTCTGTAGAGAGTTCTGAATTCTGGAGGTTATTCGATATATGCTTCTACTTCAATTACACCATCTATCTAGTGTAATATACATCATTTTCCACTAAAGCAACGTCTTGTCATAGTCGACTCCCTCTTTCTGAGAGAACCCTCACTTTGTTCATCTGTAGTATGCTTGATTTCATAAATCTTCTTGAATGTTATAACTGAACCATTGTCACTTGTTCTTCGGAACAAGTCTCATCATTATTCTTTTGTAAGTGATTGTACACGATCTTTCCTACAAGTCAAATTTAGTTGCATGATTAGAAACATTTCATAATTTTCAAAACCAATTCTTATGTATAAAGATATAGGTCTCATAGTCATACAACTATCTTAGCCATTGCTTCAACACAACATTCATCCATATCCCGCATTCATATGGAAACTTTCTAGATTCCTTCCATCTCTACTAGAACATCATTAAGAGCGTGAAATACTCCCAATATGTCAGCAAGGAGGTTTCATTCTAGATAAGTAGCAATGGAATGTTGTATAGCACCATAGGACACTTACCCATCACGTGCATATTAGTAGTATATTGTTCATTAATGCAATGCATAATATACTTCCTAAATCTAGGAATATAAATATGTACACAACTAAACAATATCATTTACACAATTGGATAAAATGACAATTCAAATACTTATCTTTGTTTGTTTGGTAGGATCTCTCTTGATCCTAGTCTCCTTGCAGGGATTACTGGAATATCTGATAGTGAGCTCTACTCCATCATCTAATTCTGAGGACCTGTTCCTTTCTTGCTTATGATCCACAATGTTGATCAAGTCTTCTACACCATAGATCACATAGACTTGTAGTATCATGAATCAAGGTTGATTCTATGTGACCTTTCAATTTATATGAGCCACCTTCTTCTGCATCTTCTATATATTTTCCTCTAGGCCACATAAAAAACTTCACCATCTATAAAAGCAACCCTGAACCCTTTCTTATCTAAATCTAAGATAGAAAATAGGTTCTTCTTCAGTCCTAGTACATATAGTACATCCTTCATCTTTATCGGGGTTCCTGAATCAAGCTTGTATGTGGCTTCTCCTATTCCCTTAATTGGGTATTGATAATCATCTCCCAATGAAACTTTCTGAGGGGAGTCCTTTTCTGGAGAGAGTCTTCTTCTGACCTATCATGTGCTTTGAAGCACCACCATTATAAGACATATTCTTCAATTTTTTCCTTTTATATCTTCCTGTGAGATTCTTCTTCTTCTTCGACTAAATGAGCATGATGTCTTTTGTTATTCTCCTTCTTGTATTCTTCTTTTCTTACTAGACAATCTTTGGCAATATGTCCCATCTTATCACAATGATAACATTGATAAGAGGAAAAATATTTTTTCTTGTAATTTCCCTTTTTGTGCTTTTGAAACTTCTTAGGAGGATGAAACTCCTTATGAGTGTCTTTCTTGAAATGATGTTTTCCTTTTCTTCTTCTAGTATGGGTAGCTAGATATTGATCATCATCTCTGAGTAGTGCTTCTCGATTTGCCACTCTAGCTTCCTCTTGAACACATTCTTCCCATACAATTTCAAATTTTAGACTTTCCTTTCTTGCACACATTGTTCGGATGAAAGAATACCAAGGTCTAGTAAGACCATTGAGAGCAATCATCACTAATTCATCTTCATCAAGATTGTATCCAATTGCTTCTAGTTGTTATTTGAATTGAGAAACCCTTGTAAAATATTCTTGGATAGATTCACCCTGACTCATCTTTGTATTTTTTAGTTGGGTTCTCAAATTCATCTTCCAATTAATGTTTCTTCCTTCATACATTCTTGATAGGGCATCAAACATCTTGTTAGGTGTTTTATTGGAGGACACTTGAGGAATCAAGTGATCTTTGATGGAATCTGCTATTATCCTCTTGGATCTAATCATGTCCTTCTTACACTTTTCCTTTGCTTCAGCTTCTTCGGGTTCTGGCACAACTTCCTTAATAAAATTCACAAGATCATTATCTTCTAGAATGAGTCCAATTCTGTATTTCCAAGAATGAAAATTTTCTATGCCTTCCAACTTGTCATCAAGCTTAGTTCTTGGATCCATCTTATCTCAGAGAACATAAAAAGACCAAAAATTGAAATTTCTCAGAGATGAAAATTGAACTTACCAAAAGATGTGCTTGACTCAAGTGAGTATGTTGGTATAGTCAGTTTCTAAAGAATCAGAAATTTAACCCCTGAAATTGGACTTGCGAGATTTTGGACTGCAATTTCTGGTTTTTTGGGTTTTCTGATTCCAAGTTAAACTAGGGTTTGACTTTATGGAAGTTCTGTCCACTAAAAAACTTTGATCTAGGTGACAAAATATGCGCCTAGGTTGGGCACACTTCCCAATGTCACTTGCACTAAAAAACTCCTCTTCAGTAAGAAACCCTAATTTTCATGCTTGGAGAATGAGAGAGAGATTTACCCTAGTAAAATATTCTCTTTTCAGTCTAGCTCTGATACCATGTTGATATTATATGCTACTAAATACTAAATTCTAACTTCACGAGCATTTAATACATTTTCACAATAGTAGCATAAAGAGGATCTCTGAAAGATACGAATCACAAGGTACACAACAATTTCTCCTGGGAAACCCTCAAGGGGAAGAAAACCCAGCAAAACTTCCTCAATATAGATTACCACAGTACAATTCCCAAAAAATAAGTCTCATAAGAAAGAGAGACTAAACCAAAAACACGAGAGACAAGAACAATCCTCCTTCTCCTTCGCAACCCTTCCTCTTCCTCTCTTGTGCAATGCTTGAGTGAGTGAATGATTAGAATGAGGCAGGCACCTCACATATTTATACTCAAATATTCACTTGACCTTTTAATCTAACTGGACCGACCTATCAAATTGATAGGCCCAAATTACCTAGAAAAACTCAAAATAATATTTATATTAAACTCTTTTGTGTACTATTGACCCAACTTACAATGGAGGATTACCTCATGACTTTTACATTAATAAAATATCTCGATGGAGGAATAATAATAATAATGTAAAGTAGAAGTAGAATATTCTTCGAAGTTACATTATTTCAACATATCGTACATGTTTTACCTTTCTTCTTTTTAACCTCATGCCACGTCGCTCAAGAAGGATCCACACTAACTTCTTGTAATTTGGAACTTAAGGGTTCAATATTTGAAGAGGGAATCGATTCCTTAACATAATGAAATGTATCATATATGTAAAGTGCCTTCATTCCCATTGGAGGGGTTTCAGTTGCAATGACCACCCTCAAGAAGCAAAGATCCGTATTCATGCCTTCTTCTCTACCTCATTTGACACTTCTAGACAAATAATTCTTTTCTTATCTATAGCTTGTTGCTTCGCATCATTCTGATCTACTGATCCTCACATGCTTGCTAATCTTTTGGTTTATATTTATGTCCTTTGTTCCTTTTTTATATCGACTCTAAGACACTTGCTCAAAAAAGGTGAATTACATGTTGGGCATGTGCTCTTAGATGTTGTTAGAATAAGTATCATATTGCATTGTATAAACAAGTCCATTAGGTTGTGATCTAATGACAAGTAGTACAAGTGGTTGTGGAGATGACCTAAGGTTGAATCTTAGTGTAATTGCTCCTCGTCCACATGGTGCTTGTTGTTCAAGTGGCTTATGGCATTGCCACTTTTCCATTTTTGGGATTTGGCTTATAGACCCATTTGGGTGCCTCCCTTGCTAATTAGGATCTTTCTTGGGCCTCATGCATTATTTAGGTCCTTAGTTAGTTGAGGGGTGTCCCTTGGGTCCCCAAAATTCCTTTATATATTCAGGTATACTCTTCAAGGGACTTAGCTAGTCAAAATTTCCCCTAACTTGAGTGGTCATGAGATGCATTCCAAATCATGGGTTGTGTTAAGCCTACCATGCTTTCTTTCAAGAATTCACACTTTTGTGTGGTACAAATAATGGGATTTATAGAAATTCCTATGCTACATTGGGTTATAACCCATTGTTTGGTATTTCTGGAAAAAAAAACCACCTACCCAATAATCAGTGGCCCTCATATGATATATATTTCTTGCAATTAGTTAATAATTGATTATCTCATCATTAGTTGTCTTCTTTTTGAACTTGTGCAATGGTCGGCTTCCATTCTAGTGGTAAAAAATATAAGATTTATTTGAACCAATTCGACATTGCTTCAACTCAAAATAGCTATGCATTCAACAACTCATCCTCTAAGATTTTGTTTCATCCCCTAGATTAGATATTTGGCAAATGCTTAAGTCCCACAGTTTGTTTTCTCGAATTTATTACTATCTCAAATTCAAACTCCTAAAATAATAGGAACCAACCTAGTACAAATTATTTCTCCTAGTACTGATTTATTTGCTAAGTGCTTCAACATGACGTGGCATCTAAAGGATATGAATTTATTAGCTAGTAGATAATGCTTGAATCTTTTAAGTGCATAAACCATCGTAGGTCCTTCTCATTCTATCATGATATATTTATTTTATATATCTAATAACTTTATACTAGAAAAGGATCAAGTATGTTCTTCAAATCGAAGGGTGTCACCTTATGTGCATAATGTCCCCTTCATAGAAAATGTAGTATTTTTATTTTCTTCTTCTACCCTTACTTGGTTGTATCTAGAGAATCCATCTATGAATTAATAGACCTCTTTCCTTACCACGTGTTCCAATTTTTCATCTATGAAAGGGGTAGGGAATGGATCATGTATGCAAGATTGATTCATTGTGTAAAATCTTCCCAATTCTTATATTATTTCTATGTATTGTTGTTATAGATAACCATAGGTATGATCCAATTAGATTCCTCCACAAGAAAAATAAGTCCTACTTTATCATCCTATCAGTCACATATTTTACCTTTTCTTTATATTTGGGATTCATTTGATGTGGCTTCTTCCTACCTGCATTTGCATCAACATTTATTTCAGTTTTCATTTCTCCGCATTATCAATCTATGTCCTTCATGTCTGAGAAGTCCTTGGGAAATGGAACTTCATAATGCCTGAATATATCTACCAACATTGTGATAGTTCCCTAATCTCAATAGTCCCCAATGACATTCATCTTGATATCCTTCTATGCTCCAATATTAACATGCTTTGTCTTTGATGGTTCTCTAAAATAGTGGGTGTTGTTACTTTCTCCTTTATCTGCAATTTCTCTTTATTCCATTGTTTCATTGATTTTTATATTCCTTAATTCATATTCCTCATTTTCTTCATCTCTATTTAATATTCTTGTGTAGTATAGTGGGTCTTTGTTTCTTCATGAATTTTGTTGGTATGCAAACATGAAATTCTTTGGGTCATTCTCTCTTAGATGTCATAATAATTTCCTTTTGGTGCTTTGTGATTTGAAAATGCATTTGGGTCCCTCCTTCGCTAATTAGGATCTCTCTTAGGACTCGCGCACTAGTTTGGGACTTAATTACTTGAGGAGTGTCCTTTGGTTCCCTAAACATATGTATGGCATACTCTATGAGGAATTTACTAGTCAAAATTTCCCCAAAATTGAGTGGTCTTGACATGCATTCCAAACAATGTCTTGTTTTAAGTCTACCACACTCATTTCCAAGGATTCACACTCTGTTGTGGTACAAAGTATGGATTTCTAGAAATACATACGATACACTGGGACAAAATCTATGGTTTGACTCTTTTGAAAAGGCCACCTACCAAAAAAATATTGAAATGGTTGGTTATGCCCCTCAAGCGACCCAAAATCTATTTGTGTTTCATTTTCCCTCATTTTAAATGGTCTCTACTATCACCCTTGGATATATCTAAACTTTCTTGAATGAAACAATATCCAACTATCTTGTGGTATCCTTCCACTTTCCTCTCGCTTATGCTTGCTAGGATTTGCCATATTTTTCAAACTCCCCCCTTCTTGGAGGCTTCTATAGTTGGTATTTTCTTCTCCATGTGTCTTAGATATTATTTTTATTCTTTGGTTGGTTTCATTGAGGTGTTTGGAATGGTCCCTTGTTCACATATCATCATCAATTTTCTCTTACTCAAAGGAAGTCTCAACACAATATGTGGGTGAGGAGGTAACCTTCTCACAACCTTATCAACCAAGGGCATATAGGTATGCCATACTTGCATTTGCTTGATTTATATTTAGTTGTATACTATTTGCGTTTCTATTGTTTCATTTCGTTTGGAGATATCATGTCCGAGGCTGTTTTCACAAGAGGTGAAGCACTGTATAGATATCCAGAGTAGGATCTACACCTCTTTGATACTTTCTATATGTCTCTTTTACTCTAAGCCATTGTATCTTAATGTATATTTAAATTATATTAGATTTTGATTAGATATCATACCTAGTTATTGGATCCCCCCCACTTGAAAGGATAATAACTCTTACGTTTCTTCCAAGTTTTCTTTCCTATCAATTGAAATAAATGAATCTACTTAATGCTTGTTTCTTTTTGTTTGCATTTATTGGAACAAGGGGCTAATTAGGTTTGCAATCTTTCACTTCCAACTCTCTTTCCTTTCATGCAAGCAATTATTTGGCATAACAAAGAGAAAGATGAGAATAAAACCTAATTATTCTTATTTCCTTTGTTAAATGTTGTTGGTTATTTTACTTGCTACCTCAATAAGCCTAAATAAGTTCACATAAACCCTAATAAAAACCATAGGACACAAAGGACAATATTAAGTTCTCAAATAAACCTAGTGACCTACTTCTTCTCCTACTCTAGTTTTCTTGCTTTGTTCTAAAATTAGGAGGTGACTACACTTCCCTTCCAAGTACTCATGCTTAAGATTTCAAAATCCTTATGGAAGTGTGCTATCTCACTCTAACTATCATGCTAAACATTCAAGTGTTGAAACATATGATTTTTTTAGAGTGGCAATCTACCTATGCCTTTTAGTAGAGGGAAATTGGGTTGTTGAAAGATGATATAACACTAATTGTTTTCTCACAAAAGAATGTGTTGATTGTACATTGAAACTTGTTTTTCTAATTATTTTTGAGCTCTCCATAGTTTTATTGTTCAAAAATGCATTGGTGATTTATCATCGCATGTTTTCTTTAGACCGCTTATCTTTTCTAGATAGTGAAGTCGTTATACAATATATTTACTAATATCATGCGTATATAGGAATATTATTTAATGACTAGTACAACTATAGTTTAGTATCAAACATTTTTTTCCATTCCATGTCTAAAACTATATATTGGCTATGAAAATGAAGGGTTTCCCCCCAAAAATGGTCAATGAGCCATCTCCAAATAAAATCACCCTAGATAGAATAATAAGTCTAGTAGCAAATTTTGTGTCTTCGGCTCTAGTTAATAGCATATCTTTAATGACTACTGTAAATATAATCCAATACAAATAAATATATTCCATTCCAATTTTTAAACTTGATATTGGTTTCACAAATGAAGGCCTTTTTCAAAACATCTTGTCAATGACCTATTTCTAGATAAAACCATGTGAGATAATATAATAAGGTCTAGTAGTGTTTTTTTGTATTTTCATCTCTAATCAATAACATTTATGTTATATTTTTCTATTAAAAGTGAGCCTTCATTGTATTTTTAAACTCTTATGATGGCATTTTCCTCTTTAATGTAGAGAATTTCACGAAAGGTTATCAGCTCGTCTTTGATAGAGAACAACACAAACTGGGATGGAAGGAAGCTAATTGTAAGTGCCTTGTTTATGTAGTCCTAGAAAACTGATATACATATCCATATGGAGTTTACCTACACAGTTCATGAAGTTTTAATCACATTAAATCATAGAAATAAACTTAATCCGAACATCATATTTCTTGTAGGCCATTACTAAGAATGGATTTTAAGTTGCAAAACTTCACCCCTCACCCCCACCCTCATTGTTGTTGGGGTTGGTAACCAAATACAAACATTATCCCTCTTTTCAACTATTGTTGAGAATGGATGTTTGTTGAGGAAAAGAAGAGCATATTCATTGAATATATTTTTGATCCAGGTGGATATCGGTGGCGGCCCACCTCTTCCAACTGGCTCAAAACAGTCCTCTGGCAATTTTGGTAAATTACTATTTTTAGCAGTTTTTCGGGTCCTGAACTTCCGGAGCCATTTTGAGGCCCTAAACGACATTTTTTGGTGATTTGGGGGACCAGATGGTTGCCAACGACATGCATCTGAGCTTGGTCAAAAGTTATAAATCTTGGATAGACCTTTCCAACAAACTACCGAGCGCCCCAAACGGAGATCGTATGCAAAAGTTATGACCCCGGGAAGTTGACTGTTCAACTAACCACCTTGGGGACGCAAACTTTATGACGGTTCATCTTCTAGGGTTAGGTTTTTGGATGTTTGGGATTCTTTCCCTCATGCTTATGATAAATAGGCCCTTTCGGCCTCTCTTTGTATTCATCTTGGCACGAATGAGCATAGCGGCCACATCTCTTCTCAGAGATAGCTACCACCATTCTAGCTATTGTATTTTACAGTCTGTTCTATTTCCGCTGTTTAATAGAATATGTGTTTACTGTATCACTGTGTTATTTGCAATATATCTCTGTATATGATTCTGTATATGCTATCTTTTGTTTCGTTCCCACATAAATCCGGATCAGTGGTATCAGAGCGGTCTGCTCTTTGAATGTTTCTCAGTGCATGTCCCCGACGAGGTCAGGATACAGAGAGTTGGGTCTCGAACTAGTTTCACTTGGGGAAGACCACTCTCGCCGCCCCAAACAGCCTCCTATGGCGGAAGAAAAGAGAGACAATGGAGCAGTAGATCCTATCAAGTTGTTGCTCGAGGAAGCCCTCGCACGACAGAGGAACGAGATGATGGATAATTTCGCCCAGATCCTTCAACGCATGCCAACAGTGGAAAATGTACCCTCAACGAGCAGCCATTTCGGAGATACGACTCCCTTCAAGGTACAAGTTAATTTTGATATCCCTTTATTTGAAGGCCAAATCGATGCCGATGCCCTAGATAAATGGTTGAATCTACTAGAAGGGTATTTCTCTATCCACAATTTTTCCGACAGGGAAAAGATCGTCTTTGCACTCCTCAAGGCCGTCCCCCATGTCAAAAATTGGTGGGAAACTTATTGTGAGCCAAACTCATCAGACGAGTCTAGATTGTTTGAATATTCCAATCCCACTTGGGCCTCTTTTATAGATGCCATCAAGGAACAATATTACCATGTTGGAAACTATGACGACCAGTACACAAAATGGACCATTCTGCACCAAGAGAGGGACCAAACGGTGTCGGAGTACACCAACAAATTCCATACCTTGCGCACAAAGCTGGGTATCAAGGACTCTGAGCGGCACCTAGTACTGAAATATCGCAGTGGCCTACACCGGTACATACGAACAGAGATGGATTTCCTGGAAATCTCTTCACTCGGATCCGCCTATCGATATGCTATCAAAATCGAGCAGAAATTTCAGCAAAAGAACAAGCGCGACTTCAGACCTGCACAGAAGCATGGCAAGGGAAACTCTAGCTCGCAGAACACGGGGTAGGGAAAGGACAACTAGTCGCAACCACAAGCGAAGAAAGGTAACGAAAAGATGAAGAAGGACACCGGGAAGTGGTGCGAGTTCCACAAAAGCCCCTGGCACAACACTGATGATTGCCGCTCAAAACAGTCGTTGGTGGCTGAGATCAAAGCTTCAGAATCAGATCCCAGTTTTGATTCTGACTCGGAACCTAATTTCATAGCCGCGCGAAAAGGGAAGCAGATCATTGATGCAGAACCCAGTGCCATTGTTGCCACCACACAGATTCATCCAGAGGAGCCTGAAGAGTCGGAGGTAGAGGAGCGCCTTTTCCACTCACAGATGTGGGTGAAGGGAATTCCCCTACACTTTGTTGTGGATAACGGCAGCCAGAAGAACCTGATCTCAGAAGAAGTCATCAAGAGATTGGAGCTACCAATAACGCCACACCCACAACCATACACCATTGGATGGCTAAGCCAAGGACGAAGGATCCGTGTCAGTCACCAATGTCGCCTACCATATGGCATCAAGCCCTTCAAAGATGAGGTATTGTGTGATGTGGCCCCACTTGAAGTATGTGATGTTCTTTTAGGACAACCATATATGTGGAAGCGTCATGCTGTATATGAATCACGACCTCGCAGTGTCATTGTCACTTTGGGAGGACAACTCTATCGGATACCAGAGATAGTTGCACCTACCCCAAACGAGCAGGGAAGGAAGATAATCTCCCACACTGGGAAATTTTCCCTATTCGCAATTGCCACTAAAGGTGAACATCAGATCGCGGAGACATCCACAACCTCTACATATTATCCTTCTACTCAACAGAAACAAGAAAAACACAAAGTTAGTGCAGCATCGCCTATTCGGGTACCTCTACAGTGCAAGGCCACGCATTCAAGGGGCCCCTCCAAAAAGAAACCATCCACACCGGTGCATACCAAGGATACACAAAAACCAAAACTGTTGAACAATTCCAGCGCATCCATCAACAACAATTACAACCCTTTGAAGATGTCAAAGTAAGGCAACCTTTCCACTTCAACAAATGTCGCACCAAGAGCTCAACTCGACACACAGCTCGACATATGATAAGGGATTTAACGCAATGGATACCATTGCTTCCTAAGGATGGAGGATTGATCCAGGTGGATATCGGTGGCGGCCCACCTCTTCCAACTGGCTCAAAACAGTCCTCTGGCAATTTTGGTAAATTACTATTTTTAGCAGTTTTTCGGGTCCTGAACTTCCGGAGCCATTTTGAGGCCCTAAACGACATTTTTTGCGATTTGGGGGACCAGATGGTTGCCAACGGCATGCATCTAGACCTGATCGAAAGTTGTAAATCTCAGATAGACCTTTCTAACGAACTACCGAGCGCCCCAAACGGAGATCGTATGCAAAAGTTATGACCTCGGGAAGTTGACTGTTCAACTAACCACCTTGGGGCCGCAAACTTTATGACGGTTCATCTTCTAGGGTTAGGTTTTTGGATGTTTGGGATTCTTTCCCTCATGCTTATGATAAATAGGCCCTTTCGGCCTCTCTTTGTATTCATCTTGGCACGAATGAGCATAGCGGCCACATCTCTTCTCAGAGATAGCTACCACCATTCTAGCTATTGTATTTTACAGTCTGTTCTATTTCTGCTGTTTAATAGAATATGTGTTTACTGTATCACTGTGTTATTTACAATATATCTCTGTATATGATTCTGTATATGCTATCTTTTGTTTCGTTCCCACATAAATCCAGATCAATTTTATTGATGTTTTGTTATGGAGAGATTCAAAACATTTCTTTGACTAATTGCCTATCATCTTGTGTGGCCGAGGTAATAATATGAAGTCTACTAGCATTTCACCTCCAAATCTATCCATATCCCCGGATGAAAACTATTTAAGCTTATATTTTATGCACATTTCCTTCTTATTTTCATTTTCTATCACCATTCTTACAATTATGTTCTAAATGATCTATTGGAAATGAAGATTTCTATGGCCACATGTATTTTTATGTCTCATTTTTTAAACCAAAGTTATTGTAGAATATCCATAGTTAATTCTCTTTATTGATGTACATGTATACAATTTTAATCATGTATCTTGTATTAGGACATTCATGTACAACATAAGTTGCATGATTGTGACTATGATTGATATAAAATTTTAGTTTTTGTTTGAACTTTAATTAGAAATTGTTGAGAAGGCTTGGTTACTATGGCAGATATAAAATTTGATTTTTTTTGGAACTTTAATTAGAAAAGTTTGATAATGGTATTTGATGTATGTGGTGTGCATGTCCTATGTGCAAGTAGTAGTTAAAAAATGGATGTGTCATGAATAAATGAGGAAGATGTTTAGGTTGTAATATCATGGTTTTAACCTTTTTATTTCAAATTTAAATTATCCATTGTTGTGCACAGGTTCCTTTATTACTACACTTTGCTTAAACACCATGAGGTATATATATGCCATGGTGATTTGAATATTCACAAATAATCTTGGACATGGATATTTTGTAGTTAATAAAAGAGCCAAGATTGACTAAGCATGAGCTCCTAAAGGGGATATGATACCACAAAAGCGGAAAGGTTAGGGTGTCTATGGGAATGTTAATATGCCTTATCCATATTGCCATTACCAAACCCTTCACTCTTTTATGATGTTTCTCACCTAACCTATATTTGAAATTGAGGTAAATAAAGTGGACTTAACCATATCCTAAATATAGGAAACCACTTCCTACATCCAAGGAAATTTGTCTCCCCTATAATATTGGAGCCAATAAGAGTTGGATTAGGACCTCTCCTTGCCATCCTTCATGAATAGATATAAGGGAAAATCGAATTTGGGGAAGGGCTACGTTTTTAGAGAGATGTAGAGAAGAGAAAATAAGATTTTTTAACTTTGAAAGAAGAGGCTACCATATTAAGAAACACTACATCCATGAAAGAAAGCGATTAGAGCCTTGGAAGGTGCCATGAACCAAGAGAAAAGTTTGACAATATTGAATAGATAAAATTCTAAATTATTTCTATGCCACACCAAATAGTGCTAGGGGGAGAGACTTCTAAGGGACTGTTGAGCAGAGAAGGAAGAGTCTCTCCTTGTGTTGCGTGGGTATATATTATGGGTTATAAATAGCCAGTCCAACTGAAAATATTCAACAATAGTACACTTAGTAAATCCTTCCCTTGTTTTGCGTGGAGAAATTGCCTTGATTTTTCTACATATTTCCTTCTTCACCTTGGTATTATCATAGCCTGGATAGGGGGTGACATCTACAATAGATTGTCTATGGTTGGGTGGAAATCATTATATCTCAGTCAGTTGTTAGAATCCATATTGAAGAGAAGATAATTACCTTCTTGTTCCTTTGAATATCCGTGTAATCGTCGGAGCATAATTTTATATTGGTTATGGTTGAATGCATTGAAATTTTCCTCTGATATAGAAGGTATGAACTTGGGAAGTTATATTGAAATTTTGTATTTTTGTATCAAGTAGCTTGTAGCCTTGGAATTTCTATGTGCAATTTTTAATTTTTTTAACATGTTGAAAGAGAGATTTTTCTGCATGAACAAAAATAAAAACAATGGTTGTAAACAAACAAGATACCATGAAAAAAAATCTCCTCTTAGAACAATCATAAAAGAATAACAAAAGCTAAGAGGATAGGTTGAATACAAACCTAAGAATCATTTTGAGCTATAGAACAAACATGTTGATACTAAGTGTTTATGTGGTACTAATTGGTATTTTTTATGCATCATTTTTTTTGGGTATAGTTTTATCATCAGAAGATCACCCCAAGTATGGTTCAGGAAAATGCGATGTGGGTGTTACTTCTTCAAGAGACCAAGGCATAATTTTAAATAAACTCAAAACAATGGTTGTAAACAAACAACATGTCATGAAAACAAAATCCCCTCTTAGTAAAATCATAATAGACTACAAAAAGATAAGAGGATAGGTTGAATACAAACCTAAGAATCATTTTGAGCTATAGAACAAACATGTTGATACTAAGTGTTTATGTGGTACTAATTGGGCTTTTGTATGCATCATTTTTTGGGGGTATAGTTTCATCATCAGAAGATCACTCCAAGTATGGTTTAGAAAAATGCGATGTGGGTGTTGCTTCTTCAAGATACAAAGGCATAATTTTAGATATAAATCATGCATACAAAGAAGATATGCATGTTTGTGACTCTTCAAAGGGACTAGGAAATTATCATTGGCTAGATAAAAGCATGAAAAATGGGTCAATTGCAAACAATTATGAGATGAATATGGGTACCCATATAAGTACTCATTTGGATGCCCCTAGTCACATCTTCCAAGAGTATTATGAGGATGGATTTGACATGGATACACTTGACCTCAATATACTCAATGTCAATTTGCTTCCCTTCTTATTAAAATACAAAATTAGGCATCAATTTCACTTTGTCAATGGGACTCTCTTTGTAATTTTGTCAATCAACATCATGTTCTATTTTTATTGTGATATCTCCTCTAATGTAAAGCTCATGTTCCATCTCAATGAGTTTCCATTGTTCTTGGTTGATGAATTCTTGTCATTCTCTTAAAAGAATTGCCAATCAGTGATATATCTAGGTCGATATTATGGGAATGAGTTTCTATAGCACATGATAACATGGAAACCACTTGAGACATGGAAGGTCGTTGTGAGGGAGATGATTGTATACAAAAAAGAGCCATGTGAATAACCCTCAAAGCTTTTTCTTCATAGTAGCTCGAGCACATGTTGGTGTACACCAAATCTAGTAGTTTGTTTTTCTCATACAAATGCCAAGTCTCCAGTTCAATGATAGATGTTAGACATAATGTTTGAGGGAAATATTGTAGGGATAATTTACACCAACATCTCTAGTGTCTTTGGTTTGTAGTCAAATAATCTCAAATGTTTATTTCGATAAAATAAGTACAAGCAAATCACTTAATTATGTTTGAGTTTTCACAAGAATTTGGTACCCAATACAGAAGATAGACCATCTCATTGGAAATATCTCGTCTTCATGGCTTTTGTTGAATTTGGGTGGGGTATTAGACCTCAAAAATATTAAATTTTGGACAAATTCAACCTACAATCAATGCATAGGATAGTCGATGTTTGAGTAGTTTCTAGATGTATTATTCTGGGATTTCTATAGCCAAAATGTATATTGTAGGTTTAGCCAACAAATATTTTTTTTCTTTTGAGACTGATAATGCTTGCTTTCGTTCATGCATGATGTGGAACAAGAAACATGGATCTTTTATCTCATATTATGTTTACAAACCCAACTAGATTCTTAGATAGTCGCTAGTGGTGTCCAAAAGGTCAAGCCTTTGCCATTCTTTATTAGGATTAAACCTTATCTTGGTAGTAGCATATGGATTATCAAAGGAAATCCTAGGAGCAATCTTTAATTCCTTAGATTCCTCATCTAGTTTAATGTTTTCTACTATGTTGTTATTCAATCATAATGATGCTTTCTCTTTTATATGGAAAAGGGAGCTTCTCACATTAGAAGTTCATAGTTGGAGTCAATGTATGTCATATGAAAAGATATTGCATATGGGTTATTTGTTGTCTTTGCTCCGAATATTTGACCACTCTATTAATGCATTGCTAATGGTGTTTGTTCAATTTTACCAGGAAATTTATTCTTAGGCATGGAACATAATTGCAACTATAGATGTTTTCATGGATCAAGGTGGATTTTCCAAAGTATGGATTCTGCTAATATTTTGAGTAAGACATCACATCATTCAAGGTTGTGTTGGTGTCACAATATGCCATTACAATACAATACAATACAAAATCAATATTTGACATAATTTCTTAACAAACGTATTTCCTAGAAGCTCCTGCCACCTTTTAGCATTGATTGAATATTTTCCCATAAATCACATTGCTAGGATCAATGTAGATCTACAACTATCTTGTTGACTAGAGTAATGCTATTTGTTTTCTATTTTGGGCAATGGTTATTTATGTCCTTTTAAATATTGTGGGAGGGCTTAAACAATATGATAATGGATCAGGACCTGTGTTCTATGAAGCTAACTATGTTCCTTTGGATCAATGGTGGGGCTATGGCCTCTTCATCTCTATAGTGAGCATTGTTATTTGGCTTGGACTTGTTAAATTATTGAAGGCATAAAATATTATACTCTTATTTTAAAATAGTACTAAGAGATGTTACATCTTATATGCAAGTAGTAGTTACAAAATTGATGTGCCATAATGAAATGACGAATGTGTTTAGGTTGTAATTTATGGCAATATTTAAGCACTGTGTAGACTCCTAATGATTGTAAATGTCAACATGGAAAAATCAACACAATTGAACTCATCAACATTAACATTTAAATAAACACATAAGCATTAACATCAACCTATTATTTATTGCATAAATCAACATAAAGGCACTGTGGTGTGAGAGTCATACCTAGAATATTCAAAAGGAAACATACTTACAATCATGGCGAGGAAGGACTAGTCATGCTCCAACCACTTGCTTCAACTAGTAGAAAATAATTGGGAAACCAAATGTGGGGAATGACTCTCCTCCCAACCAGAGGCTTAGTGAATACAACTGAGAGCCCTTGATCCCTCAATAAATAACCTAGATCAACTTCTATTCCTTTCTATTTATTTTGAAGCCCAAGCTCCAAAGAAAAACCATTATGGTCATGATGCTCCAAGAAAAAAAAATGTCTTCACCAGCTCCTCAACATCCATTAAATAGTATTCTAAAATTATATTCATGTAAAAATTATTATGTATAGCATGCATATTTAGTTAGATTTTATATATTTACCTTTTTCTCTAAACTATTTTTTATCTAACTGTAGAATTCTATCTTAAGTCATTCATTAATTAACTATTATTGTTATTATTCTTTATTTACTTAAGTATTTATTTATTTTCAAGAAATAAATTAATTATTATATCTATTATATGAGGCATTACACACTCCACTTCAATGAACTTCAACCTATTAAAGTTAACTTTAGTTATGTAAATACTTATAGTTTTTTAAACTTTCTTCCAAATTCTCCTCACAGCCACCATTAGTTGAACTAGTATAACAACCACCCAAGTGACCATAATAGGAATCAAAAGTTGTAATCCCCCATTTTTTTCTTGGAATGTATTTTAATCAAAATTATGTAAATGATGTAAATATGCTATTACAGATTCCTAGTGTGGAGCTCAAGGTCAAGCCTCGACTAGTGAATAGCTAGGAATGTATGTTGTATATATGTTTATTTGGAACATATGGTTGGTTCACTATGCCAATTCGAAATGTATGTAATTATTATGCTAGAAAATAGTAAAACGATCTAAGATGGTTGTGTAAAGAGCACTAAAGGGGAAGAGGAAATGGGGCCCATGGGGAAACTAAATCCTTTGCTGCCATGTGTCAACCTCGGAACTCATCCAAAATTCTGCCATGAGCCTTAAATGAGCCAATTACCTGTTAAAATTTAATATGCTAAGACAAAAAATAGCAGCATTACATTCCATTTCACAATAATAGCATATACAGGATCACTGAAGAAACAACAAGCATAGCATAAACACAAGAGACACAGATTTATCCTGGGAAACCCTCATGGGGTAGAAAACCCAGTAAAGCTTCCTCAATATAGATGACCAACAATATACAAAGATGCAAACCAAAGATATGATCTCCTCCTCCACCATAGCAGACCTCTCCTCCACAAGTGCGCCTCTCTCTCAAGTGAGTGTGTGTATCAAATGAGGAACACACCTCCTCTATTTATACACTACTCTGACATATCTTTTACACAAGTACATTTAGGCTCGTATTTAACCATTAGGTTAAATACCCTATTATAACTGACTGGGCCGACCCCACTAGGGTGGTTTAACAACCCTTTGACCCACATAACACATACAGGGCCGACCCCCACTAGGGAAGTCTAATAACCCAAGTTACCACATTCCGACGGAGGAATAAACATCTCCGGATATACAATAAGATCTTTATGGGGGAATGAAACATCTCCGGAATAATAAAGTACAAATATAATATTCTTTGAAGTTACAATATTTCAACACTCCCCCTTAACGAGAAGGATATTATAACAGTATCTGCACGAGCAAGGAGTCATCAACATCATACATGATACATCTATAAATCATTGGAAGCTTTCTCAACATCATCAGTAACTCAAGCAGTTACTGGAACATCTTCAATACTAGAACATCAACATCTTCAGTATTGAGTCTTTATCTTCTGCAGCACTCGAACAGCTACAACAACATCAACATCTGGATCCTCACGATCATCAGTATCGTCATCTCACGATCATCAGCATCGTCATCACACGATCATCAGCATCGTCATCACACGATCATCAACATCGTCAGCATCGTCATCACACGATCATCAGCATCATCATCACACGATCATCAGCATTGTCATCACACGATCATCAGCATCGTCATCACATGATCATCAGCATCGTCATCACACAAGTATCCATACCGATACAAGTAACCACATCATTAATACAAGTATCCATACCGATACAAGTAACCACATCAACACACACAATCATATTACAGGATGATCAATCCTGCTCTCTTTAGGACATAGGTCCATGGATGATGCAATCCTGTCATGTACCTTTTGAACCGAGGTCCAAGGATGATCCAGTCCTACCATGTACCTTTTGAACCGAGGTCCAGGGACGATCCAGTCCTATCATGTACTTTTTGAACCAAAGTCCAGGGACGATCCAGTCCTATCATGTACCTTTTGAACCGAAGTCCAGGGACGATCCAGTCCTAACATGTACCTTTTGAACCGAAGTCCAGGGACGATCCAGTCCTAACATGTACCTTTTGAACCGAAGTCCAGGGACAATCTAGTCCTATCAATTCTCAGAGACCTTATGTCTACGGCTCAGTTCACAGGACCAAAGTCCAAGGATGATCCAATCCTTACCGTACATTTAGGACCGCATCCAAGGATGACTTAATCCTCTACCGTACATTTAGGACCACGTCCAAGGATGGATTAATCCTCAACCGTACATTTAGGACTACGTCCAAGGATGACTTAATCCTCCACCGTACATTTAGGACTACGTCCAAGGATGACTTAATCCTCCACCGTACATTTAGGACCACGTCCAAGGATGACTTAATCCTCAACCGTACATTTAGGACTACATCCAAGGATGACTTAATCCTCCACCGTACATTTAGGACCACGTCCAAGGATGACTTAATCCTCCACCGTACATTTAGGACCACGTCCAAGGATGACTTAATCCTCAATCGTACATTTAGGACCTATGTCCAAGGATGACTTAATCCTCAACCATCCACCAAGGACTTCATTCTCGAAGACATACGTCTACGACTCTTCTTTAGGACTGAAGTCCAGGGATGATCCAATCCCCTCACATGTTTACCAAAAACTTCATTCTCGAATACATACATCTACGGCTCTTCTTTAGGACTGAAGTCCAGGGATGATCCAATCCCCTCACATGTTCACCAAGAACTTCATTCTCGAAGACATACGTCTACGGCTCTTCTTTAGGACTGAAGTCCAGGGATGATCCAATCCCCTCACATGTTCACCAAGAACTTCATTCTCGAAGACATACGTCTACGACTCTCTTGAGGATGATGCAATCCTATCATGTCCACCAAGGACTTCATTCTCGAAGACATACGTCTACGGCTCTTCTTTAGGACTGAAGTCCAGGGATGATCCAATCCCCTCACATGTTCACCAAGAACTTCATTCTCGAAGACATACGTCTACGGCTCTCTTTAGAACATATGTTCAAGGATGATGCAATCCCCTTGTCACCTTTGACCCTATCTAAGGACCATCCACCAACCTCTCTGTCAGCATCACTAATATAGGTATCCTCATCATCGACCTCACTGTCGATGCAGGCAATCTCATCATGAGTTATCACATCACTCCCCCTTTCGAGGAGGGTCCTTCTGAACTATATTAAGTTTGTCTCGGAAAACTTTATTTGAGGTAGAGGTTTGGTTAGTACATCAGATCGGTAGAAGTTTGGTTAGTACATTGGTAACTTGTTACAAATTCAAACTTTTGGTTCCTTTCTGCACCATATCTTGGAACACTATATTCTCTGCCATCTTGATACAACTCTGTTTGTCACATAGGATCATAGTTGGGTCTATCTCTAAGTCAAACAATCCTGAAGCCATACTGTTTCATAACTTAGTAGAGCAAGAATCCATATATTCTGCTTGTGCTAAGAGCCACACTATATTGCTTCCTTCTAAACCATGAGATCATGGCTGATCCCAGACAGTAACATCCTCTCGATGTGCTCTTCCTGTCTGATACAATTTCTGTCCAATCAACATCTGTGTAGCCATCTGAAGTCATGATCTCTAAGATAACATAGATCAAAATCTATCGTATCCTTTAGGTATTTCATCACATGCTTTACAACTAACAGGTGAACACATCTGGTTTTCCACTAGATACTAACACAAGGTGTTCACAGCAAAGCATATATCTGACCTAGTATTTGTTAGACACATCAATGACTCAATATTTTGTCTGTACAGAGTTCTATCCACTAACTTTGATGATTCATCTGATAACAACTTCAAGAGTGGCCATTCCAACACATCAAGTCCTTTTAATATTTTTCAGCATGCTTTCCCTGGTTGAGAAAGATTCCTTCTGATCCTTGCCATACTTCTAGACCGAGGAAGTAATACATTAATCTGAGATCTTTCATTTTCTTTTATGCAGCCATCTATCTGTGCCATCTCCCGTTAGATGGGTCTACTGATATGAACCTCAACATCATTCAAACTCTGAGGTGAGTTCCTTCTTGTATCCATGTCATCTGTGCATAGAAGCCATATTCAATCTTGTAGCAAAGGTTGAGATCACCCATGATGATCATTAAGATCATCAATTGATTATCGATCCTGGGTACCCATACAGAACCTGGTTCACACTTCTTCTTTAATTACACCATTAAGAGAATGGTCCTATCTATCCACTTGGAGCAAACATCTTGTTATGATTCTCTTCCTCTTTCTAAGAGAATCTTCTAGCTAGGATCCTTCTATATTTTGTTTGATTTGTAAATCTTCTTGTTGAACATCCATCACTTGTTCGGTGTTCATTATTCTTCATGATCTTTCCTACAAAACAAAATTAAGTACATGATTAGTAATACTTCATAATCATGAAATCATGTTGACATGATAACCTATTATGCATACAGATATTTACATAGTTATGCAACTATCTTGACCAATACTTTGGCACAACACTTTCCCATATCCTGTATGCATACAGTGGCTATCTAGATGCCTTCTATCTCTACCAGAACATACTATCGAGAGTGTGCACAGCTCTCAGCATGTCAGCAAAGAGGTTTCATTCTAGACAAGCAACAATGGAATGTTTGTCCAACTTACCAATCATATGCATAGCAGTAGTATACTGTTCAATGCTCTATGAATGTTTACACTCAGCGTCATATATTCTATGCATACAACCTATTACAGGCAATATCATTTACTATTTCAAATAACAACTCAAATACTTATCTTTTATGTTTGTGTGGTTGCCTCCCGCTTGATCATCTGTATGTCTTTTGAACTTCTATTCATTCTGTACCACTGTGCATGCTCAAGTGTGCACTAGTGTCATCCTCATGATCTCATACACAAACATACATTCATTAGTATATTCTCAAAACATTCTAATTCTAAATAATCTTGAATATGTATAGTCATGATCATTAGTATTTAGGGTTTCAAGGAAGTCTTCTTTTACTCATGCATATTCTTGTTTGATCATAGTACTCTTCTGGTTAGTTAATCAAGATAAGAGATATAATGTGCATAAACCCTTGATTAACTTTATTAATAAGCATAACCAATCATACCAAGTATACTTATATAGGGGATCCTAACACAAGGTAAGATTCTAACTTGACATAGGAAAACATACCTGGATTAGTATACATGTTTAGTTATGTACAACATACCTAAACAATCTCTTCAATGATTTAGAGATCCTGAGCTAGAACCTGTATGTCTCATAGGTTAAGCATAATATATCAAAGTCATACATACCTCATAAGTAGAACGAATATTATGGATGAGTCTTTGTCTTCATGTGGAACTTGATTTGTCTTTCGTGATGTACCTGAATCTTGTTAGCAGAGAACATCAACCTCACACAACACCATAATCCATTAGTACAATCATATAGCCCTAATCAATGAATGTCTTCGATCATTCACATGCATTCATACTGTTACTAGGGTGATAAGATAAGTCTAACATTAATCAATATTGTACTAACAAATAATATGAAGACAAACACATTATGAATTTAATCAGGAATCAGATTTCAAGACATATCTGAACCTCCTTGAGTCATACCTGTCGAGACTTCTTGTAGTCTTCTTATGTAAGGCCTTAGCCTCAACTCCCCCTGAAACTTGATCTGGAGCTTGATTAGGGTTTGCTAGAGAAACCCTAAAAATTCAATCTTTGACTTTCACACTTCTGAATGGATGGAAGGATGTGTCTTGCTAAGCTGATCAAACTAGCATACTTCAATTTTGAAATCTCCAAAATTTGACCCCTCAAAATTGCCTTCGAAACTTCTGGATCTTCTGGACAGGAACCCGAACTAGGGTTTGATGAAGCCCACCTTTCTGTCCAATCAAAAGGTTCGATCCAAGGCTCTAAACTCTTATTTTTCTAAGGAGCTTCCAGCCATGGTTACAGACTTCAAAAATTCCAACTTTTGCTAAAGCCCTAATTTTCCATCTTTCTGATCAAAATCCAGAGCTAGGGTTTAATCAAGCCCGGTCTTCTACCCAACCAAAAAATTCGATCTTGGTCTCTAAATTTCAATTTTCCTGAGTAGCATTCAGCCGTGGATTCCAATTCCAAAAATTCTAACTTTCTCCGAAACCCTAAATTCCGGAAGCCATGAATAAAGGTGCTCCAAAAATAATTCTGTTTTGATAGAAATATGTACCTGATTGTTTCTGCTATAACTCTGAAATTTTTGCTCCACAGGGTCTGAAAAATTTCTCTGCAGTAGCCTGACCTGTCATCTTTCCATCCTAACAGGTCTGACCTCAATTGGATTTTCTGAGAGAGAGTTATGCCAAATGTTGCAACGTGACCTGTTTTGGGATAATACAGGAGAGCGAACTTGTACGGTGTGCCACGTGTCACTGTTTGAACTTCGGCCTCTGAAAACTTTTTCTGAGATATTTCGCCCTGTTATATTTCCATACTGATAGGTCTTACCTCAATTGGACTCTTTGATAGAGAGTTATTCCAAGTGTCGCAACATGACCTGTTTATGGGATAAAACAGGAGAGCTAACTTGTACGACATGCCACTTGTCACTGGTTCAGCTTCGGCCTATGAAAAAGTTTCTTGAGATATTACAGTCTGTGTACAACCTGTCACTTTTTACAAAATTTCATTTGGAGCTTCCTAGCCCAAGTTATGACCTTTTTTCCTAGGTCACCTGATTTTGACTGAGATTTGGAATAGGCAGAAACCCTAAATTGTACTGATCATAACTTACAAAGTACAACGAATCTGAGGGTGCCCTTTGGACACAAGATACCTGGAGATGTTATCTACTACCTGTAAAGGTTTCAAATCCTGAACCTTCGCCAAAATGGATTTATAGCAAAAGTTCCACGATGACTGGTTTTTGCTATATAAAACCCTAACCTTCAAATTGTCGTAAGTAAAGCAAGTGTCGTAAGTGCCATACCTTGCCTTGCTTCAGTTTAGCTCTGATAACATGTTAAAATTTAATATTCTAAGACAAAAAATAGCAGCATTACATTCCATTTCACAATAATAGCATATACAGGATCACTGAAGAAACAACAAGCATAGCATAAACACAAGAGACACAGATTTATCCTGGGAAACCCTCATGGGGTAGAAAACCCAGTAAAGCTTCCTCAATATAGATGACCAGCAATATACAAAGATGCAAACCAAAGATATGATCTCCTCCTCCACCATAGTAGACCTCTCCTCCACAATTGTGCCTCTCTCTCAAGTGAGTGTGTGTATCAAATGAGGAACACACCTCCTCTATTTATACACTACTCTGACATATCTTTTACACAAGTACATGTAGGCTCGTATTTAACCATTAGGTTAAATACCCTATTATAACTGACTGGGCCGACCCCACTAGGGTGGTTTAACAACCCTTTGACCCACATAACACATACAGGGCCGACCCCCACTAGGGAAGTCTAATAACCCAAGTTACCACATTCCGACGGAGGAATAAACATCTCCGGATATACAATAAGATCTTTATGGAGGAATGAAACATCTCCGGAATAATAAAGTACAAATATAATATTCTTTGAAGTTACAATATTTCAACATTACCTTCTCTTGACTATTAAAACCAATTATTGAATGCATATGTGAGGTTGGTGGGAAAAGTCATTCATGTAGTTATTAAAGCATGGGGGTTGTGACCGTTATGTCAACTACCATAAGTCCTCTCTTCTATGGCCAAAAGCTATGCTAGTTGTCTTTTCACCCTTATCTCATATCCCTTGGAGTCAACACTCTTTTGATCATTCTTTCATGCAATATTCTACACTACGTAGAGTTTTCCATTGCTATTCATGTCCATTACCAAACTGTGTTTTAACCCAGAAATTCGAATTTGGAAATAGAGTTGCATTTTTTGAAGGGAAAATAGATGGTTGTACGTGAGCATGGAGGTTGGGAAAGCTAGGAACCTTTACCCATTTATTTATGCTACTTTTGGATCCTTGAGAAGCCATGGATTAATGTTGCAGGAGGTTCTCCAATATCATACAGCAGGTTGGGCTCTTACTACACACATTGGTTAGCATTGTAAGGGTTGGATTTCCTAAGGGAACTATGGATTAGTGAATGGATATTCCTTCCTTGTGATGTGTGGGGTAGTTGGAAGGGTGCCATGGCCGTGATGGCTTAGAGAGACCTCTGTAGAGCTCTGGTTGATATTTAAGATAAGCATAGAGAGTAGAGTGGGTTGTGGGCTGAGAGAGAGAAGCCTGTAGGTGTTTCCTTCACCCTGGTGGCTTCATAGCCCAACTTGGAGGTGTCCTCACAACATAAAGAGTATGTGATGGACATAGTGCCTATGGATGGGTGGAAAATTGCTCTTACGTAGCCAATTGCTTAGATCTTCTTTGTTTAAAGAAAATTATTCTTATGTATTTGATGTGCAATGGTTTTATTAATATGCATGTAATAATTATGCCTGTAATTGCATATTTTGTGTGTGGATCAAGTTTATTTTCCGATGTGTTTTTTTATTTACATATCTGCACATGCATTTTATATGTTAAGAAATCGTAATTATGGATATGGGAAAAATTTCAGAAGCCTGATTTTAGTTAATGTCCTCTCTGTTGGCCAAAAAGGGGCATGGGGACATTACAAAGTGGTATCAAAGCTTCTAGTTGCAATACTGGAGATGTATGGGCCAGAAATGCACAGTTACAGGTGAAATATGATTTGTAGATGAAATACTCTTATGAGAAACTCATGGTTTAAATGTTGGATGGTATTCTATCCAAGTTGTAGGTTAGATCCATGGTTTACCAGTGGAGAGGGAGATTAGTTGAGACAATTTTTTGAAAATTGCATATTTACAGTGAAGTAGTTCCTTGGAAGTAGGGTTCTATTAAATCATGGATAAGATCCAAAGTTAATTTGGTAATAAGATCTTATTCCCAAATTAAAATTTCATACAAATATGAAATTTTAAAATTTTGGGAAATTTTTAAGTGGACCCCACTTGTGCCCTTTGGACAAGTGATGTGGAGGAGCCACACAGGTGGAAGGTATGATGTGTACCTTCCACATTGGGCCCATGCGCGGGAGGTTGCACAGGATCAAGTTTGGAGACATCAAATATCTGTTGGTTGGATGAAGGGGAAGATCGACGGTCGTGGCTCATAGCGCCTAGGGAAAGTGCGTGGTGGTTAATAGTGGGTGGGAGAAGATATGTGTTATCTCTAGGGTTGTTTCACCTGTTTATTTTTAAATTTTTGATTGTGGTTGGTTTTTTATTGTTTTTAATTTTACTTTGTTTCATATCTTATATTTGGTTATTCACCATTAGGGTTCCTTTTGTTACCTAAAATCATCAAAGTTTCCATTCATTAATTATGAGCCCCTGTATGTGCAAAAGAGTATATGTTATATGGTGAATTCTTACCACTGGCAGCATTTTCATTTCTGATGACAGAACATTCAAATGGGTTTGGATCACAATGCATATACTTCCCTCTCTTTTAAATGAAGGTGCAATGGATCCAAAGATATTGAAGCATTATGTATTGATACACAACAATGAAGATGGACCTGCAGAAGCAAACAAAATATGGAGAAAGATTAGAAGAAGAATGGAACTCAATGCTGGAGAAATATAAACAGAAATATCCTCGTGAGGGGCATGAATTCATGACTTTTCTTTAGGGTGGACTTCCTTCTGAATGGGAATCTGTTCTGCCAAAATTATCACAATCAAATCCGATAGATGCAACACGTGGATATTCTGAGAAGTGTTTGAATCGAATTGCAAATGTCATACCTAGTCTAACTAGAGGAGTTGGTTCAGGAATGGGCTCATATCTATTGGAAGCTTTAAGTGATCGATACAGCAAAAAGTTGGTCCAAAAATACAGCGTTTGAGACGTATCTTCAAAACTGTTTCTGTATGTTGAAATGTTCAAATGGCTCTCATATGGAAATGATGGCAAGCATCCAGCTTGTGATTCATCTTACTTTGGTCGGAAGGAATTCTCCTTCACATTAGAGCATGACATATATATTCGGTTCCAATCATTTCAAGATGCAGCAGACATGGAGAAATCTATCAAGGAAAGATGCCCATACAAGATAGACATTGGAGCCATTTACAATGTTGATCCTGCAAAGAGACATGCATATGCCCAAGTGAGAGACAAGGTTTTCACACCCGTGGAAAGGGAACTCGTCTTCGATATATGACAGATTATGATGATATACGATATTGTTGTTCTGGAGCTAATGTTTGCTTAGATTGTTGGCCTTTGATGACAATTGATATTAAAGTTATGGACACTGCTCTTCGAGAGGATTTTGGTTTTAAACACATCCTCTGGGTTTATAGTGGTCGCCGTGGTGTTCATTGCTGGGTCTGTGATGGAAGGGCACGGAGGCTAACCAATGAGCAGAGAGGAAGTATTGCTGAATATTTTCGTGTATATAAGGGGAGTGAGCACTCTAATAAAATGGTGTCCCTGAGTGGGCCTGTATTACATCCTTCATTGACAGAGGTGGGAAAATTACCAAATTCCCCAAAATAGTGAGTTGCTTCCACAAAGGCATGATCGAGGCCGAAGACACAGGATCAGTAGTCAAATTTGGCAAGACTACCGCCTCAAGCACATTGGGTTTATTACCGAGATGAAATTAGGAACATTTCTACCTCACATTTGACAGCGATGCCAATAATTCCATATTTCAAGGAGTTGAGTTCATCATCCCCAGACTATTAGGGATTTGGTCAATATCTTCCAGCAGCATTTAAGCATATAATGGTACAGATGGCAGACACCTAAAAACAAAGAATTATTTTTATATTAGATGGCTGTTAAAAGTTCAATATTTCCAGCCATCGAATCATCATTTCAGCAACTAATTTGATAGGTGGCAGACCTCATCGAAGAGGCAGAGGACCAAATAATTTCAGATTTTTTGTAATAATTGATATAAATTCTAGAATTGTTCAATGTAAAAGGTGAGAGGTCCCAGCTAAGGGCTCAAGAGCAGAGGAGAGAGAGTTCTTCCTTTCAGGAGAACGCAGGGGACTGTAGGTTGGCAGTTTTGGAGTTATGTATGCCCAGCTTTGAGCATTGTCTGTGTAGCATAAGCACTTTGCAGCTTCAGTGACAGGTTCTGTTTATGAATGAAACATTTTGATGATTTGCTCCTGTATCTCATAAATTGTTTTTCTGATAATTCTGTTATGTACATGGTCATTCATATTCCATTGCAATAATTCTTATCATGAGAAACAATTATCTTATATTTTTATAGACAGTGGCAGTTTTACTTTCTGATTTCAGGATCATAGTAACCTGTAGATTGAACTTTGAAGTTTGATGTTATGTTATGCAGCATTTGTTTGACTTTCCTGTAACTCTGATTATACACCAGCCTAAATCTTCAATACTTTGATTTTCTTGTATCATACCAATGTGTGACATATATCAGTTTGGTTGATTGTAAATTGTGTGATGCTTTTACAGCTTTTGATTTCATACCAATTTGTGTTTTCAGTGTGATTTCATTTGATTTATACAAAGATTTCCTTAAGCTTGAATCCTGTAGTCTAGGTTCAACTTTACGGATAACAATATGAATGTTGGATGATGAAGGAGATGAATAGTTGTCACTCATAATGCACTGACAACTTGTGCAGTGGTTAATTTTGGCCGAGCGAAGCATTGGGCCGAAACCACCTAGCGTGCATGTCACATTTTTATTGATAACGCTTCCCCAAGGAAATTTTTCCAAACTGATTTCATGGAGGGGCATTACCTCTTTTGGTAATATGGAAAAACCACTGCCATGCTCATGCCCCAGGAAAAGCGATGTGGTGACTCAAAAGCTGGCAGAAGGTGACATGATGAAACCACAAGGTGACAGGTCAGATTTGTTCGACACCTCAAGATGCACGTTTCAAAACACGTCATCTCTCTACAACGTTAGTAGGAAAATGACATATTTCTTATGTGCCAAATTGTGCCAAATTGGATTATTTACAAAAAAATGAGGGCACCGCCCTCGACCCACCCTGTAGCAGTGGAGGGAGGTCGTAAGGGGTTAAGCCCCCTTGAGGGTATTCGAGGGAGGACCATATTTCTACTACTCAGTAGGGTTATTTTTACGAATGTGGAAGGATCATTTTAGCCTTGACAAGGAGGATCTGTCTATAGCCCCGGTCTAGATCAGACTCTATTCATTACCAACTGAGTACTAGGACCTTGACATACTGAAGGCGATTGGAGGTGCACTAAGGCATTTTGTTAAAATATCTGATCAAACTAAGCAAGGAAGGTATGTGTCATATGGTCGTTTATGTGTTTATATGATAATCTCTAAAACCCTACTGGAGGGGATCACCCTAAATTGTGAAGAATCCAAGTGGATTCAAACCCTCGATTATGAACACGTTCATTTTCATTGTCGTCGATGTCATACTCATGGACATCTATCCTATGACTGTCATTTGAACCTCCCTTTGGAAATACCAGGAAGCAAACCTCAGGACCAGCCCGATGCGGAAGGCTTTACCAAAATCACTAAAAGAATAAAAGCGGGAAGGAAGCATAATGGGGTTGATACAAAGAGTAAAGGACCCAGCATAAAATGCTTTGTTGCGTTGGATCCCGATCTGCCAGACCCTCCTAATCCTAAGGAAACCCAGAAATCCCCTAATACGGAGGTGGATAATTCAGACATAATATCTGAGATAAAAAACAAGGATAAAACTGTTAGGAAAAATTCTTTGGCAGTTGAGCCGATGGAGGAGGAAATAGAGGAAATGAAACTTGGAGACCTGGATCTTGATAGTATTGAAGAAGCATGTAAGAACATTGAGGTGCACTCCATTCTGGACAATCAACTTGAGCTATTGAAGGACGCCATTCTTAAAATGAAACCCACTCCCAGCCTGGGGATTGGTCCCCTAAAGTTGAAGGAGAGAAAAAGGAAATTTAAAGAAGGAGGCTCGAAGAGAGGACAAATATCCAATAGGGAGCAAATAGGGGAAATTGGGCTCGATTGGTTGACTCCGGCCAGCATCCAACAATCCAGGAAGCTCTCTTATCTGTGAGATATAGTGCTTGATGAAAATCATTTCGTGGAATATTCGAGGGATTAATGGTCCTCCTAAAAGAAAGACTCTGAAAAGTAAGATAATGAAGGAAAAACCTACTGTGGTTCTGTTACAAGAAACCAAGTGTTCGGGAGCTCACTTGGAACTAAATGCACGTAGAATTTGGAAAAATTGTAAGTGTATGGTGTTGGATGCGATTGGGCACTCTAGAGAAGTAGCAATCCTCTGGGACCCGCAGCTTGTGGCCCTAATTGACTTTCTCTCCACCAAGTTCAGCCTATCTGTTGCATTTCATCTTTTAGGATCCAATGCAAAGGGGACGATTACCAATGTATATGGGCCGAGTAGTTATCCGGAGAAGCATAATTTCATTACCAGTTTATCCAGGATTAGGAGCATGTTTGAAGGGACCCACTAGATTGTTGGAGGAGATTTCAACTTGATCAGGTCACTGGAGGAGAAGAAAGGGGGCAAAAGAATCCTAACTCCGGAGAACACTCTGTTTGATGAATTCATTGAGAACAGTAACCTGACTTATATCGATATGGGGAGAAATGTTTTCACCTAGAACAACAAACTTGGAGGGGAGTATTTGGTGGCAGGGAGGTTGGATAGATTTATTCTTTCTGAAAGCATTATGCTCTTAGGGGGTACTCTGTCATCATGCCCGATAGCTTCTTCAGGCTCTGACCATTGGTCGGTTTCCCTCATATGGAGTAATATCGGAACAAGAATGACGAGGCCTTTCAGGTTCAAAATTTTCTGGCTAACCCATAAAGACTTCCATACTAATGTGGAGGATTGGTGGAAGAATACTCCCGCCCCTTAGGGCACTAAAATGTACTGTTTTCAACAGAAACTGAAGTTGTTGAAACAGAACATCAAAAGATGGAATAAAGACGTCTTTGGGGACATTTTGGTTGATATAGCCAAGATAGAGATACAGATGGAACATGTCCAGGAAGAATCATGAGGAATGGTCTGAATGATGCGCTGGATCTGGAGGAGAAAAACCTTTCGGAACAACTTTATCAGAGACAAAATCAGGAGAAAATTTTATGGAAGCAGAAGTCTAGAAACCAATGGCTAAAGGATGGGGATAAGAAAAGTTCTTTCATCATGCAACCATTCAACATAGACACCAGAATCAAATTTGCAATCTCCATACCAATGAGGGAGTTTGTAACAAACCCAAAATCCCATAAACTTTTAAAAGGAAATGGGGAGAAATATTTTTTATTTTTAAACCACATACTATCAATATCCATACAATCATCCATTTCACCTACCAGGGCGAATAACATATAGACAATCGGATACATAGCTTTACTGCAATATGTAAAAGTCTTACCAAGCATAAATGCATGCAAATCAAGTTATCTCTTTATAACATTATAAAGCAAATGCCAAGTAGAAAACCACTTTCAACTTCGTGTACAAGCTTGGGTAAGAAATACCATATGATATCAAACTTGGTGCAACATAGAAAAATATTCCTTCTACATAATAAGTTAGCTCCATAACTCGATGTTATCTTTAACATAGCACTCTTAGCTAGGGTTATTTAACATCAGAGGCATTCCTATGTATCATAAGTCTCATATAAGTATAAACCAAGATTTACACACCTCTCTTTCCATTAAATGACATGCAATACATTAAACCAATAATGAATGATACATCACCGTGCGGCTACTTGTAGAGTAACGACCCAATTCAATACTCAAGCATACTTGGCAAATTACAACATTAATTACAACGGTGCACGAACATACTTTCATGTGCTAGGTTCCAATTCATGCAAAGATACTCATCCCACAATTCGCATACTTAGTCGACCTTTGAAAACTTGTCAACACATCATTAATGCCTAATGGAAACCTTTTCGAGCACATGGGTATGCCAACCCAATAATATTCCACATCATGAGGTCGTCATTTCATTAATAAGAATTTCATCTAACCATGAAATGGAAATGCACCATAAATAACATCATAAGTGAATGAAGACAAAGCCACACATCTATATAACAATATGAGAACATATCCAGTCTTTCTCTTACACCCAAAGCATACTAGGCCAACCATAGATCATGTCGAAAGGTGTAATTCTAACCTTAAGAAGGTGTGGTTAGGTTATGTTGGCTAGTCACCTTTACAACATTCACAAGAAGCATACAAACATGTTCTTTTCACACATACCCTTACATAGATTATTATCAAATG
Source organism: Larix kaempferi (assembly GCA_027924585.1). Classification (NCBI taxonomy): domain Eukaryota; kingdom Viridiplantae; phylum Streptophyta; class Pinopsida; order Pinales; family Pinaceae; genus Larix; species Larix kaempferi. Next base: position 3,209,481 of record BSBM01000804.1, on the reverse strand, counting down.
CAAGCTAATCAAGGGTGGTGTATCATTCATAGTCCACCCATTTATTCCTATGCACAAGAAGCTTATTCATTCTTTTATGCATTCACAATCACATGCTTGCCCATTAAATACAACGTCTAATATATGAGCTCATATCAATGACATAGAATGGTAAGACTCTAAGCTTGTGTATGACACTAACTTCCCCAAGGTTAGCATCATATTGTAATCTTTCTTTCAAGCAAAGGTAGCCTCTTTCTTGTGGCCTTCCAACAATCTATTATACATGAGTACATGAATAAGTAAACATAATCTTTACCTTCATCCATGTCAAATACAAATAAGGAAACAATCAACGAACCAACATACATACATCCATGCGTATGATAACTTTACAACCATACTTTCCTTACCACCTTGGTAAGACTGAAGAGTGATCATTCATGTTGTCGTCTTATTCCTGTATTCATTAGTTATACTCACAACATACATTAGTACAATAAAACATACTACAACAACTATAAACATCATTTAATTAATCAAGATACATCAAGTTAATATCACAACACATAACCATTTAATAAGGGGAAATATAGTGGGAAATGCAACGCTCCACCCAATCGTAGGCTCTTCGACGGCATATACTCAGTCCGTCCGAAGGCCACCCCTAAGATGGGCATGGTGATCCACAAATAGGATAGGGAGTCACAAGTCTCATTTCCCTAGAACTAACCACACACAACTCTAGAGGTTAATGCAACACTCATGCAGCCAAGGGTAGTACTCCTACCTAGACACTTTTCGTGTCCTAACCTCGTGCATAGCTTGGTGTTGTTCTCGCCGATAATACCATAAGTAATAAAACCGGTGCATTCGACAAGACACCCAAGCATTAGACATGCACTCAAACATTCAGCTTGCCACCAAAAGATATCATAAGGTACAAACATCATAAAATGTATATGAACATAAGAAAATGTGTTCGACATGCACACCATGCATCCAACACGCAACCACAAGGTGTCATGTGATACCATCATCGTAGACTACGTATCTGAACATAAGAGACGCCATCGACATGCAACAATTCATTCGACTAGCCATCAAAGCATAATATAATGCAAATTTCACAAATACGTATATAAAGCATGAGAGGTGCATTCGACCTGCAAGAATGCATTCAACATGCGATCCTCGGTAGCGTGCGGTACCAACATCAAAATGTATACAATAAACTTAGTCAATACATACAACGTCAAACACACATCCTATAGATACATGTGATACCCACAGTAAATATATGTATGTACTCTGCCAATGCATATAAAATCAAAGCATAAACCATGCAGACCGCACAACCATTCTATAGATTTTATATACTTTAACCCTATACAACACACCCATTGCATAATATATACTTATAATAATCATTATATAATATATATATAGTTTTGTCCAATTTATATGAAGCATGTAGGACATAACAATTGTGCGAAGTGTAACCCTTGTACAACAATAACACTTTCATACAATATGTATATAAAACCCAACCAACACATACAAAGCTTGGTACGTACAATGCCTACATAACATGTGCTATAAGTTTTGATGCACTATATATATAGATATGTAACCCTTTATACAAGGTATATAAGCATACCAAAAATCTTTATGTAATATATATATATATATAAAAGAATGACCATTGTATATATTAACCATTACATAATGCAATTAAAGCACCAATCACACATAAAGATATAACACCAAAAGGGTCATACATGTATCCTCTAGCAAGTTCGAGTCCGATTAGATGGACAACAAAGTTAACTCAACACTTGAACGAAAACAGAGTTTGAAATCGTTTTTCCCAACCATATATAAGCTAAAATGTTTTAAAAACTTCACTAGAAGCATACATAGAAATGAAATTGTTTTGCTCGGCCATATACAAGCTAAAACGTTTTTAACACTTCACTGAAAGCAAATACAAGATTGAAATTCATTTTTCTAGCTTAATGCAAAACCAGCAGGGTATAAAATCGTTTTTTATACATGCCAGACATTGCTGAGATGCACCAATGCATCACTCTGACTCCAAGAAGCCAATACAAGATTAAAATTCGTTTTTCTAGCTTAATGCAGAACCAACAGGGTATAAAATCGTTTTTTATACATGCCAGACATTGCTGAGATGCCCCAACTCATCACTCTGACTCCACGAAACAAACAGAGCCTAAAAACATTTTTAACAAATGCAATACAACAAACAAAGCATTCAAATCGGTGTTCTCCCACACTACTGCTCAAAAAACGTTTTAACAAATAGCAATAACACAAACAAAGCTCTCAAATCATAGTTCTCCCACACTACAGCTCATAAAACGTTTTTAACAAATGCAATAATACAAACAGAGCTCTCAAATCATAGTTCTCCCACACTACAACTCAGAAAACGTTTTTAACAAATGCAATAACACAACAGAGCTCTCAAATCGTAGTTCTCCCACACTACAACTCAGAAAACGTTTTTAACAAATGCAATAACACAAACAGAGCTCTCAAATCATAGTTCTCCCACACTACAGCTCAGAAAACGTTTTTAACAAATGCAATAACACAAAGTAGAGCTCTCAAATCATAGTTCTCCCACACTACTCCCACAGCCTATCTCAGAAAACGTTTTTAACAAATGCAATCCACCAAACAGAAAATGAAAAACGTGGTTCTCCCACAGCCTATCTCAGAAAACGTTTTTAACAAATGCAATCCACCAAACAGAGAATGAAAAACGTGGTTCTCCCACAGCCTATCTCAGAAAACGTTTTTAACAAATGCAATCCACCAAACAGAGAATGAAAAACGTGGTTCTCCCACAGCCTATTTCAGAAAACGTTTTTGCAAATCAATAAATGCATACAGAGCTTCAAAGCTTGGATTTCAAGGCAACATTCCAACTAAAACGTTTTTACAAAACAAATGAGGGAATACCGAGCTTCAAAGCTTCTATGCGTGAAGGTTGCAAAAAGACGAGCGACACCCCAAAAAAAACTAGGTCAAAATATAATATATATATATCTTAAATAAAAGCATATAAAAAAAATTATATAATATTAAAATATCAATATATTTCTTTTTTTAAAAATAAAACCTTCATTTCAATACATAATGCCATATAGCTCTTATTATAACATTTGACATAGTAATAATGTAATTATTAAATTACAAAACATTAACATTAAAATATTTCCCCAATAAATAAATAAATAAATATATATATAATATATATTAACCCACATATATTTAACCATATACATATAAATAAAATTTATGCATTTTATAAAGACATAATTATAAAAAATATATATTTGCACAATACAAGTTGCTTGTGGACACATTAATTTAAACAACACTGTAAAGTAACATTGTGATAATATATGTATAGCAATAAAGGGTACATGTGAATAAAACATTCACTTCTACATGCTTATTTAAAAGCATCAACATAAAAAGTAAGTATATATTATATACTTCCCCCTAAGCATACACCATCATACATATAAAGATAAAATATGTGTATTTCCAAAATCTTATAATATCTTAATCAAACATACAAATATATGGATATGTAAATTAGGAAATACATATATCTATGTATCTTGCTAACCATAATTATCCTGCTTTACTTAAAAGCCACACACATACATCATAAATAAAATTAACTTAACTTAACTTCAAAAGCTAAACCAAGCCAAAGACTAGGATGACGACGACGGTTACGACTTTACGACTTACTTACTCTCCCCCTTGTGTCTCACCATGCCCTTTTTCACTCTAGCTTGCATTGCGGGAAAACAGTTTAGGCTTCTAATTAGTGGCGTCATGCAAATAGATAAAATTAAATAATTAAAATCTTTTACCAGAGATGGAGACGTGACAGAGTTGTAGTTGATTCTCATGAGGATATCGAGCGGGAACTCTTGCCTCATTTTAAGGAAGTAACTACGGAACCTCAGGTTGACAAGTCCATAGCTTGTAGGGAGATCAAGGATGTAATTCCTAGGCTTATTACTAATGATCAGAATGAGATGCTCATTCATCCCATTGAAGTCCAGGAGGTTGAGATAGCCATTAACCAAATGGAGGATGGTAAATCCCCAGGGCCTGATGGTTTTACGGCCAATTTCTTTCATCACTTCTGGTATTTGATTACAACTAAAGTATGGTAGGTGGTGGAAGAATCTCAAAGAATGAAAGGGGTGCTCCCTGCTCTAAATTCCACCTTTATCACCTTGATTCCAAAAACTCTAGGGGCAGCGAGAGCTGACTTGTTCAGACCTATCTCTCTGTGTAACTTCATCTATAAACTTATCACGAAAGTCATGGCCAATAGACTAAAACCGCTTCTTCCTACTTTGATCTCTTTGGAACAGACGGGTTTTGTGGAAGGAAGACATATTCTCGATGGTATTATCCTAGCTCAGGAAGTCTTACATTCCCTAAAGAGTACTAAGAAGGCTGGGATGCTACTGAAGTTAGACTTATATAAACCCTATGATAAACTTAACTGGACTTACATGAAAGAGATTATGGCATCTTTTGGTTTCAGTGAGCTATGGATCAAGTGGATCGCTAATCTTACTTCCACTGCATTCTTTCTATCCTGATCAATGGGCACCCGTCTGATGTCTTCCAGCCAACGCGGGGAATCTGGCAAGTGGATCCTCTCTCGCCCTTTCTCTGTGTGATCATGACTGAAGGTCTTGGCAGGCTTATTTCGCATTTTGTTGATCAGGAGAAAATCAAAGGTCTCAAATTACCTCCTTATGAAAATGCTATAACGAATCAACAGTTTGTTGATGACACTCTCTTGATGGGTCATTCTTCTGTTCAGGAAGCTAGACAAATAAAGAAAGCTTTGAATATCTTCTTAAGAGCTTCGAGGCTTACTCTGAATATGGACAAATCCTTGATTTTCTTCTTTAATACTCCTCATTCCAGTCAAAGGAACATTGTAAGGATTTTAGGTTTAAAAAAGAGCTCACTTCCAACCAAATACTTGGGTACTCCCCTATCTGACGCTATCCATAAGAAGGCTTCTTGGGAAGAACTCTTAAGTAAAATGCAAAAGAAACTCTCAAATTGGACGCTTCATGCTTTAAACCTTCCGGGACGAGTTATTCTTGTTAAAACAGTGCTTCAATCAATGCCTCTTTACCTATTTTCTGTGTAATCGGACCCTAAATCAGTCCTGAAGGACATCAGAAATATCCAATGTTCCTTCCTTTGGGGCGGCACTACGGAACACAAAAAATGGCCCCTGGTGGCTTGGGAGACTCTGTGTAATTCTAAACCTAAAGGGGGGCTTGGGCTACGGGATCCTGAGATGATGAGCATTGTGTGTGGAGCCAAGATTTGGTGGAGGTGGCTCAAGCATACTAACGATCAATGGGCCAGTTTCTGGGGAAAGAAGTATGCTCTTGATTTTGAAAAGCAGAACAAGGTCAGTATGGATGGGTTGGAATAGGGGTCGCCTCTTTGGAATATGGCTAGAAAAGGACATGACCTAATAAGACAACACAGTTTTTGGGAGGTCAGACAAGGATCAACAGCTAATCAATGGTCTAATGAGTGGCAACAAGAACCGCCCCTTCTCACTTTGGTGAAAGATATCCCTCTGGAATCACCGGCTTTTAACCATGATTGGCAGATGATTGAGCATTATTGGCAGGAGGAACCGAATGACAGAGGGTTTCGGGTGTGGAAGCCTCTAAATTGGTGGATGGAGACCTATGGGGAGGAGATTGGAAAACACATCTATGAAACTTTGAAACAACGTCAAATGAAATTTCAGTTGGGATTGGACCTGTTGCGTTGGGGCCGTCAGCTGAAAGGTATGTTTACCATGAAAGAGGCTTATTACATTCAGGGTGGTCATGATAAGCCTATTGTTGACAGTGTTTTGAAGTGCCTTTGGGATGCTAAACTTTGGCCTAAAATTACCCTCTTTCTCTAGTTGGTGTTGAAAGGGAAAATTTTGACGTGGGACAACCTTACGAAATGGGGCTTTGAGGGACCCTCTTATTGCATTCTCTGTGGGAATCATGGGGAAACGATTTCCCATCTTCTTGATGAGTACAGGTTCTCCTCTGAACTCTGGGATAAGGGAGCTGCGATCTTCGTATGTCGGATAGACTTCAAACTGACCCTGCGGGTTTGATTAAGTGTTGGAGGAAGGATCCGTTCCAAGGGAGAATCCTTAATAGAATATGGGAACTATTCCCTAGTTTTCTAGTGTGGGTTGTATGGAAGGAACATAATCAAAGAATTTTTACCAGAAAACTTCAGAATTGCACTGCTATTTGGAGTCAAATTCAACATGGCATTATAGAGACTATGCAATTAACTTTGTGGAATGAGCAGGATTTGAACTTACCGGCGAATGAAGTAAGTATTTTGAAACAATGGGGCATTGGGGTGCCACCCAACCATATCGGTAACAGTCGTCCTTGGTGCATGTCCATGGAGAGTCCGGTGATCTGGTCTGTACCTTTACCTGGCTAGCTTAAGCTTAACTTCAATGGAGCGTCAAAGGGTAAACCTAGGAATGTTGGGTATGGTGGTGTCGTGCGGGATGACAAAGGGAGTGTTCTGTTTAGTTACTATGGACCTCTGGGCTTGGAAACCAATAATGTGGCCGAATGTGAGGCGATGATACATGGTCTAAGCATGGCCGCTCGACGTGGCATTACTTGTCTCCACGTGGAGGGGGATTCCAAATTAATTAATCAGCTAGCCACCAGGCTGGTTAACGGGACTCGGGCGGCCAAGTTGGCCCCTGCGTGGAGGCTAGCACGGCGGTTGGATTGCTTAGAAAATATTAAAACGACGATGACCTCTATCACATTTTGCCACGTAAGGCGTAGTGCAAACTGCTTGGCTGACGTGCTCGCAAACTAGGGTGCCAACTGCCATGCTCGCAAACTAGGGTGCCAGCTGCCGTGATGAGGGATGGGCTGGCGACGCCCTCTACATGCCTATAAGTACGTGTCGGGATAAATGTTTGCTTATTGCTGAAAGCAACATTTCTGCAATGGGTGATGTTGTTGGAATTCATTTGAAGTAATGTGAAGTGATGATTTTGAATAAATGGGATAATAGCGCTTACAGGAGTTATGAGAGACCTTATGTGAATCATTCGGGCAATTTAACGGCCTATCCTTCACTCTGTTATTCTACCAGGAGGACGATGATGAGGTGTGATCTGAAGTGTGGGACGGAGACTAGTAATCGATTCCCCATGATTCGGATGGAGGTTGATGATCAGGGATATGATCTTATGATGTCTTCCAAGGATGCAGGTCATTATCACAGATCCTGTATCATTATGGGTAATTTAATGGTTGTAAGTGGCACCTGGCCTTTAAATTATCCCTACAGGGTCAGTTCTCAACACTTATGTGATCAGTCTGAGAAGGTTTGTGTTTTGCTAAGTTCAATTGTGGTTTCCTGCGGGGGTAAGTGTGGGAATTTTGTTGTTAAGAGAATGCCTCTGAGGGGTCGCCCTGCTCGTCAGGGCCATCATGGCTTGGGTGAACCAAGCAATTTGTACCAGGGAGTTGAATCCCAGACTGCTCCTAGCCGGGAACAGTAGAGAGCGGCTTCGACTACGGTGTTCTTTCGTCATCTTTTTCCTAAGCCATTACAAAGGGAGTTAGAGGAGATGGAAGGTAACTTATGGAGAATGGTGGGGGAACAAGAACTTCCATCAGAAACAGTGGCTATGGCTGACTAGATCCATGATCCAGGTAACACCAAAGGACGTATGGCTCTTTATAACAGAGCGGTGGTCACGCTCTGGGTAACGAAAACTCTTATTGCTCAAACCCTGGAGGCTCAGGTCGACATTCTGGAGGACTCACAATGTCTAAAAAAGCTGGAGGAGAACTGCAAAGATCATGCTAAGGAAACCCACTGGATACATATGAAGCTAGATGCCATTGCGGAGGATTTGGGTATTTCTTTCTTAACTCGTCCTAAGAAAGTGGACAACTCGAAGGTTATTGATCTTCGTGGCAAGGCTTCTGAGATGGAAGACACGTGGGTCATTAACATCGATGATGAGATGGGACTAGCTGGATGAATCTCTGGACGTGCCAATTGATCTTGTTCGGCTCTCCTTTTCTTTTGATCATGGGGACTTTGTTTTTGTTTGGTGCATATGGTGGCTCTTGTAATCACTGTGGGGTGTAGACCTCTGTCTGGTTTTGGGACATAGAATTTTGGCTAGCTTCTGCTTCGGCTCTATCATTTTTAGATTGTTTTGGCTACAACGGGTTGTCTTTTGGCTTGTGGTTGTTGGATTGTATCTTGATTATGCATGTTCTCTCGGCTTACTTCTATGTTTTGAGGAATCGTAATGCTTGTTCTCCCAGCTTACTATGTTTTCTGTGTGATAGTAGTCTCCCGACTGTTGATATTAAGTGGTTTAGCCCCAATAGCTCTGTTCAAGATGGTAATACTACTGATATATGTTTCTATTTATGGGTGTATGGTGCTCAGAAAATTTGTGATCCCTATGGTGGCTACTTAAGCACCCAGCTGATTGTAAAGATTCTTATTGTAATTTTGATCCAACTTTTAATAGAATGATGCTCTTTTTTTTGCTTAAAAAAAAGTATATTTAACTAAAGCAATATTTAATGAAAATAAAATATCAAAAATCATAATTAAAATTACTCTCACAGTCTCACCTCATCTTCTTTGAAAGGAACACCAATCGATCTACTGATGTAAGGTAAATAAATCTCCAAATTCCAAATCGATATATCTGGATATGTGGCTGATTTTTCATCTAGGTTTATGACTTCAATTGGATCGACCTCAAACTTCCTTAAAAGGTACATAGAAAACATTGTCACCTGCACAAATGTGAACATAAATGAATGTTTTTTTATGAATCCAAATTGCACACATGTACTCATGTGATATTCTAATCAAGGCTATTACTTAATTTATCCTCAAGGTGTTTCCTTTTTCAAATAACATAATCTACTTTCTAACTAGTACACAAAGGATGGAATTTATGGCATACTTTCAATAAACTACTCACATATTTCCATTTGTAACACACCAATAATTATACTATATTAAAAATAATCAAATTCAGATGAATGTATATTGTATACAATAGTGGAGAAAAACCTCTTGAACAATCAACTAGAAAGACCTCAAGCTGTTGACCTTTTCTATGGAAAACATTGAATAATAACACTGATCCACATCACAGTTGGCATTATTGTCGAATGCTAACATCGACTGCAACAAGTCATCGGTGTCGATGCATATTCGACAAGTTTTGACTCGACATGACTTCGACAAACTTAGCAACTTCAACAGGTTCTGATTTCGCGAACACAACTCTCACGAGACTCGACTTCGACATACTGCGACTCACTCTGCACCTTTGACATGTACAGCAACCTCACAGCTTCGCGACATTGACATGCAGCGTCGCCATGTGACCAGCGACTGTCGAACTTCGATAGAATGTCTCTTTGTCTTCCAGTCGACTGTAACGGTTGAACTGTTCTAACTTCTTCTTTATAACTGAACATAAAGGGAAAGCACGCAAGCGTATCAGAATTCTATATAAGCATGTATAATATTGTAACATATAGAAATATATCTATTTGCAAGTAATAGAGAAGAACAATTCGCATTCCTGCATATTGTCTGTGCGTATTTGTGTTTATCTGTGTAGTGTAATCCTGCTTTTGCTCATCTACTTCTTATTTCTTCTACCATAACAGAGCCGACTCATTCAGTCAAACTGTTGTCCCCCTCGTGTTTCCTGGACATGACCTGGATCATTGGTATCATAGCACTCAGTTTTGTCCGTGCTTAAGTTCTGTGTAAACACTTCTCTCGAAGTTACCAACTTATGCCGATTCAAACTCGCTCGCAATCTCAGCAATCCAAGTAGACACCACCTCTAGAAATGACAGAAGAAACATATGATAGACATGCAACCGATGAGACAACACAACTTATTGAGCAAGCTCTAGCTCAACAATGGACTGAAATGTTCACCAAATTCAACGAAATTCTCATGCTATTTGCTTCGACATCCGGAGGATTTTCGATGAGAACTCACTCCGATAAAATTAGCCCCTTCAAAGTGCAAAAGAATTTGGACATGCCAATTCTTGAAGGCAAGATTGACACGGAATCCATCGACAATTGGGTGCAACAATTGTAATCCTATTACACGGTGAATCAACTCTCAGAAGCTGAAAAGATCACCATTGCATCCTTAAAGATGTCAACATCTGTGTACTATTGGTGGGAGAACCTCTCGACAAAGATGGAGAAAAGTGGAGACCCCATCGACATATGGGATAAATTCATCGAACACATCCGAAAGGATTTTTTTCGGCCAAAGTACCTCGAGCAACAGTATAAGAAGTGGCTGCAGCTAAGGTAATGGAAAGACCAATTAGTATAGAGTTACACCGACGAGTTCTACCAACTCATAGCTAGACTTGGCATCCAACAAGAAGAGAAATTTCTTGTTCGGAAGTACATTAGCGGATTGTCCTAGTACATTCAGCAGGAGATGGAATTTTTTACTGTCAATACGCTTGCGGATGCATTCCACTACGCCAACAAACTGGAAACTAAGAAGAAAGGGAAAGCATGCTTCGCGACAAAGCCGACATCAGGACGACCACCCGACAAGAAGGCATCAACCGACTTTGACAAGTTGAAATCTTCTAAGCCGACTCCGCCAAAGCCAGATCACGGAAAGAAGCCTTTTCACAAGAGGGAATGTAGCAAACAACCTCCTACCGGAAAATGGTGCGATTACCACCACTCATCTTGACATGATACGCCTGAATGTAAAGCTCAGAAGACATTTTTGGCACAAGTGTCGACCTTCGACGCATTCGACAAGACGGTGGAAGAATCTGATCCATACACAACGACTCTTTTTACATCGACCACTCCAGTAGCCTCGACTATCATCGACAAGGAGGAACAAGAACGCTTGTTCCATACATGGATATGGGTCCAAAGAAACCCATTACATCTGATTGTGGACAATAGGAGCCAGAAAAACTTCATTACTGAAAATCTTGTAAAGAGACTAGCTCTTGTTACCACTCTGCATCCTCAGCCTTACAACATCGGTTGGATGAAGGATGGACAAGAACTACGGATCACTCGAAAATGCAAGCTCGCCTACTTCATAAAGCCTTTTGAAGATGAATTACTCTACGACGTGGCACCACTCTCCATAGCCGACGCCCTGTTTGGGAAACATTACCTATAGGATAGACATGGAAGTCATCAGTCACGGCCTCGGAAGGGGATTGTAAGAATCTGAAATCAATGGTTCATCATACCAAAGCGTCAACCCACACCAATGGTTGCACTGATATCTTCCAAAAAGACAAAGAAGCTCATCAATCATGCTCGAAAGTTTGCATTAATCACAATCAAGCTGCAACATTCTACGAAGACTGCAGTGATGAATTGAGTCACCAACCAATGCAGCTACCGATAGAAGCAACAAGTCGATCATATTCTCGATGAGTACCAGAACCTCTTTCAAGTTCCCGATAGAGTACCTCAACATTGTCAGGTAAAACACTCCATTGAAATTGTTCCTGGTTCTTCTTTTCCTAACGAATCTGTTTACAGAAGATCCATTCTCTAAAATGAATAGATTCACAAAGAAATCCAAGAATTAATCGACAAAGGACATATCCGCCCCAACTCCTCTCCTTGTGGAAGTCTAGTCATCCTAGTTCTGAAGAAAGACAGGACTTGGAGCATGTGCATCGACTACAGAGCTCTCAACAAAATTTCGGTAAAGAATCGCTACCCTCTGCCACGGATAGACGAGCTCATAAACTGTCTGAAAGGTGTTAAATTCTTTACTAAGCTCAACCTCAAGTCAGTATACCATCAAATTCCAATCGAGCCCTCAGATATGTGGAAAACTACTTTCAGGACCAAGGAAGGACTGTTTGAATGGTTAGTCATGCCTTTCGGCTTAACAAATGCACCTGCGACCTTCATGCGACATATGGATAACCTTCTTTAACCTTTCATTGACAAATGGGTCATTGTCTATCTCGACAACATATTTATTTTCAGTCGATCATGGGAAGAACATGTCGAACATCTTCAACAAGTCCTTGACGCTCTCCAGCAACATCGGCTCTATCTGAACATGGACAAATGCTCTTTTGTGATGACCAGCATCAAATATTTGGGGTATGTAATTGACTCTATAGGCATTCACATCGATCTAGACAAAGTACATATCCTCAAAGATTGGCCCATTCCTAGAAGTATTCAAGAACTAAGAATTTTTCTTGGTTTGGCGAATTTCTATCGACGATCCATTCTCGGCTTCAGTCACATAGCCCGACCCTTGAATTAGTTGATGAAGGGAAGTGGGAAAGCTGTCTTCCAATGGACAACAACACAACAAACAACTTTTGAACAGCTCCAGCACAAGCTATGCACTACAGTAGTACTTGTGTTACCTGATTTGCACCAGCCCTTTGAGATTGAGACGGACACATCGTACTATGCCTTGGGCGCAGTGATAACTCAGTCTAGTCACCCAGTCGCTTTTCATTCCGAGACTTTTAAAGACATAGTTAGAAGATACTAGACGTACGAAACAGAATTATACGCCATTGTGCAAGCTCTCAAGCAATGGAGGCATTACATCCTTGGCAAGGAAACAGTCATTCTCACTAATCACAAGCCTCTACAGTTCGCTCCAACACAATCAAAGTTGCAGACAAACCGACAACTCAAGTGGATCAATTACCTACATCAATTCCAGTTGGTGATTAAGTATCGGAAAGGTAAATCTAACGCCGTCATCGATTGCCTCAGTCGACCACCCATTACTCTCCTTTTGACAGTGATGAGTATGCAGGGATAAGACACGACCACTTGGCCACAGTTGTATGAGGACGACAACGACTTCTCAGCATTCTACTGACAGTTACAGACTAACAAGTCATCAACCTTCGACTACTTCCTGAAAGAAACCTTTCTATACAAGCTTGGACAGCTTTGTGTACCGACCGGTGAGCATCGACAACAGCTCATTTGGGATGTGCACTACAACAAGACTGCAGGACACTTTGGAGTAGAAAAGACACTTTCTATTTTGCAGAAGTATTTCTTCTGTCCTACGCTTAAATCCGACATCAACAAGTACTTTTGATCATGCGTGGTTTCTGCCATTGCTAAACCGCCTAATCGACGACAGGGATTGTACACACCTTTGCCAATTCCTAGTCGACCATGTGAATCTATTTCTATGGAATACTTGAGGGGTTATCCTACTACTGTACATCAACATGAAGCAATATTAGTAGTAGTCAACTGATTTTCCAAGATGGCCATTCTCATACCATGTAAGAAGACCACGACAACGCAGCAGACCTCTCAACTCTTCTTTACACATGTTTGGAAACACTTTGGTTTACCAACAACCATTATTTCTGACCGAGATTCCAGAGTCGTCAGCATATTTTGGAAAGACTCTCTGGCAACAGCTGGACACACGAATATCATTGTCAACAACTTTCCATCCTCAGGCCGATGGACAGACAGAAATTGTTAACCGCTTGGTCGTACAACTGCTTCACATGTACAACCACAAGCATCGACACACATGGGATGAAAGTATTCCATATTGTTGAGGTGTGTTTACTGTCTTAAAGAATCACCAAAATATTTAATTATCGACCAAGGTTGGTAATCTTAGAGTTGAGGTACAGTATATGCTGAGGTAGAATGTCACCTAAGTTTCAGCTTGTCAAACCAAAATATCAAAAGATCGTTCAAAACGAAAAACCGAGTCAAAACTTCAGAAAAGATAACAAATGAACTAATTAAACCAAATTAAACCAACAGATCATAATAGCATCAAATCATACTACTCTACTCTATGATTAAACAATGGAAAAAGAACAAATATTGATTAAAGAGCAAACTATTTTTACAAGAATGGAAACTACTTAATCAATTCTTCAGATTCTAATTGTTAGATTTTCAGAATTTACTTCAATATGATCTAGGATCTTAACTGAGAGAACAACATGTACAGCATATCTACAGCATATCAATCATGGAGACAATAATGCAAGCACACAAGAGACACAAAGATTTACTTGGGGAAAACCATAAAGGTGAAAAACCCCAATAACTTCCTCAGAGATAGATAGAGCAATGATACAACCAACCAATAGAGATAGCCATAACCTAGCAGCAATCCTCCTCCTCCATAAGTGCGCCTCTCCTCCTTGAGAGCATGTGTGAGAAGTGAGTGAGTAAATAGAGTGCCTCCCGCACTCTATTTATACTTGACTTGACTTGCCTTTTTACCTAACTCATGTAGGCTCGAACTTTACCACATAACATAATGCTGAGTGGGACGACCCCCAATAGGGTGGTCTAATAACCCTTTGACCCACATGGCCGACCCCCAATAGGGTGGTCTAATAACCCTTTGACCCACATGACTTATACAGGGCCGACCCCAAATAAGGTGGTCTAATAACCCATCAAGTATAAGTTACAACACTTACAATATAAATGACGACACTTCCTTATAGAGGAATAATACCATCTCTATAGGAATACAATATACATATATGTGAAATACATTCCGAAGTTACATATACATCAACACTCCCTCTTAACTAGGAAGGTATTTCTCAGCATAGTTCTTCTAGCACAAGTCATCTTCTCTGGATCATCGTCACTAGATAATCATCATCGAGTCATCATCATCGTCACTGCTGCTGCTATCTCAATCAATCTCTGAATCTACTCGTCATAGGAAGTTCTACAGAGCCAGTCCTTTTTCATACTGGATGTAGGCCCACCACCTGCAGGTCTTCGTCATCACTGGCCATACTGTGGAATCCTCAGGACTTATTACGTGCGTCACAAAACCTCGAAAGAGCATCCCAGGATGTTACGGGTACACAACTCCGACCTGTAGGATTTCCCAGGGCGCTATTACATGTGACCCCACCACAAAACCTCGAAAGAGCATCTCAGGATGTTACGGGTACACAACTCCGACCTGAAATCTCCCAGGGCACAAATTACATGTGGTCCACCACAAAACCTCGAAAGAGCATCTCAGGATGTTACGGGTACACAACTCCGACCTGAAATCTCCCAGGGCACAAATTACATGTGGTCCACCACAAAACCTCGCAAGAGCATCTCAGGATGTTACGGGTACACAACTCCAACCTGAAATCTCCCAGGGCGCTATTACATGTGGTCATGGAAAAACCTCGAAAGAGCATCTCAGGATGTTACGGGTACACAACTCCGACCTGAAATCTCCCAGGGCCCAAATTACATGCCATAGGACAAAACCTCGCAAGAGCATCTCAGGATGTTACGGGTACACAAATCCGACCTGAGATCTCCCAGGGCACAAATTACATGTCCTCCCAGAGCAATGTCTCGAAAGAGCATCCCAGGCTGTTACGGGTACACAACTCCGACCTATAGGATCTCCCAGACATGCTCATCTGCACAACCTGATCCACGGCCACAGAGTATCAACCTGATACTCACCATACATCATCCTGATGTACTCATGATCGTCCTGATCATCATCACTGCAACGTCCTGCTGCATGTCATCTGGAGCAACATCCTGAAGCTCACCATCCATGATCATCCTGATCATCATCACTGCAACGTCCTGCTGCATGTCATCTGGAGCAACATCCTGAAGCTCGTCATCTATGATCATCCTGATCATCACTGCAACATCCTGCTGCATGATCCACCTGATCATCAATGCATCTACCTGATGCATACCAAGTATCATACATGATCCTCCTGATCATCAATGTATCCACCTGATACAAACACATGATACATATCATCATACATGATCCTCCTGATCATCAATGTATCCACCTGATACAAACACATGATACATATCATCATACATGATCCTCCTGATCATCAATGCATCTACCTGATGCATACCAAGTATCTACCTGATACATATCATCATACATGATCCTCCTGATCATCAATGTATCCACCTGATACAAATACATGATACATATCACCATACATGATCCACCTGATCATACAATGTATCCACCTGATACATCAATGCATCCACCTGATGCGTACCAAGTATCTACCTGATACATATCATCATACATGATCCACCTGATCATACAATGTATCCACCTGATACATATACAGATACATGGTCCAAGCATCCAACATGATGCATATACAAAATACATACACATGATCCAACTGATCATATCCAGCATCCAACATGATGCATACATACATAAATGATCCAACTGATCATATCCAAGCAGAAACCAGAACATCATCCTGATGCCCATTATCCAGCGCTTACATCCACAGCCATGTGAAGGATCCTCCTTCCAACATGCTTGGAATGGCTTCAGCAAATGTGTCCATCACTTCTTCCTCGAAGTATCCTTGATCTGAAGCATGCCAAGCCTCTTTCTGAAGTACTCGAACTTCAGCCTGGCTAGTGGCTTCGTCAGCACATCTGGAATCTGCTCGTCCGTCGCAACATACAGGAGCTTCACAGCTCCTCTCTGCACCATATCCCTGATATAGTGATATTTGATCTCTATGTGTTTCGACCTGTCATGAAACACTGGGTTCTCGGATGGCTTCACACAACTCTGGTTATCACAGAAGATACCAGTAGCCTCCAACGGGAGATCAAATAACTCAGACAGTAGCTTCCATAGCCATACTGCCTCACAACTAGTTGAACAGGCTGCAACATACTCTGCCTCAGCTGTACTCAGTGCTACGCAGGACTGCTTCCTGCTAAACCAAGAGATCACACCTGATCCCATACTGAAGAAACACCCAGATGTGCTCTTCCTATCTGCAGCACTGCCAGCCCAATCTGAATCAACATAACCCTGCAGGTTAAACTTTTGATTCGCCTCATACCTGAGCCCAAAAACCACTGTACCCTTCAGGTACCTCAGAACATGCTTTACAGTAACCAGGTGAACACCCCTCGGATCCGTCAGGAACTGGCTCAATGTGTTCACAGCAAAGCAAATGTCTGGTCTCGTGTTCGTCAAGTACATCAAGGACCCAATCATCTGACGATACGTAGAGACATCAACCAGCTCAGATGAAGCATCACATAGAAGCTTCATATTCGATGTCATAGGTGTGGCCATAGCCTTGCAGTCCATCATCCCGAACCTCTTCAGGATCTCTACTGCATACTTCCCTTGTCCAAGGAATATTCCATCACTCTGCCACACCTCCATGCCAAAAACAAATAGTGCATCATTCCCAAGTTCTTCATCTCGAACTCGGTAGTAAGCTTTCGCTACATGTCGGCAATCAATCTATCTTCACCTGTAACAAACAAGTTATCTGCATACAAAAGTAGTATCACTTTTATATTTCTCAATGCTGTCATCTGCAACATGCTTGATCTGATAGATCCATATGGAAGTCATAACAAACTTCCCTTCAGGTCTTGGGACTACATCCCAAACATCGTTCTTCATGATCTACGGATCATGGCATTCCATTTCTTCATCCCAGATCCTGGGAACTTCAATATCTTCAATAGATAATTTTGTTGTTGAACAAATGTTGTAGTTCTTCTTTTGTAGGTGAAGATATACGGTCTTTCCTACAAAACAGGTTAAATTGCATGATTAGAAACATCTCATAATTTTCAGAACAAATTCTTACACATAACGAAATATGTCATACAGTCATGCAATTATCTTAGCCAATGCTTCAATACAACATTTATCCATATTCCGTAGCTTTCTAGATGCCTTCCAATCTCTACCAGAACATTGTTAAGGGTGTGCACAACTCCCAACATGTCAGCAAAGAGGTTTCATTCTAGATAAGTAGCAATGGAATGTTGTACAGTGCCATAGGCCACTTACCCATGTATATTAGTAGTATACTGTTCATCAATGCAACTATTCTAATATGCATAATACATATCCTAAGTCTAGGAACATGAGCATATACATCATTTGAACAATTTTATTTAAACAAACACATATGTAAGAAATGATAATTAAAATACTTATCTTTGTTTGTTCATTGGGTGGACTCCCTCTGAGTCTTTGCTTCTTTGCGGGAGATACTAGAGTCATAATCTGAAGTAGCTTCTTCTACACCTTTCTATTGTGGAATGTAGGAAGATGTTCAACTCCCTCTAAATATCTGCATCCTTGCAGAAGCTACTGAAGTGTGCTCCTTTGCTTTCTTTGCAGGAACAACTGGAGTGTGCTCCCTCTTGATCTTTGCTTCCTGGATTACATGTCCTTGAACTTACATTCATCCTTGGTCCCTATGCATCATGATTGTGTTATCCTTGTGATCTCATATAAAATCATACATTCATTAGTATACTATTAAAACACAATAATCTCAAGCATGTATAGTCATGATCATTTCAAACAGAAATAATAAGCATTAGCATTCAAGGTTTATGTAGGAATCTTATGGTTAGTCAAATCATAAGAAGCATAACATGTCTAAACCTATAATTACTCAAACCTATGACTCTTCGCGTTAGTTGAATCATCAATTAAGATAAGAGATATAATGTGCATAAAACCTGTGATTATTCAAACCTATACTTTCATGATTCTTCTGGTTAGTCATATCATCAATTATGGTAAGAAATATAATACGCATACAGCCATGACTTATTCAAACCTATGACTTCATGAATAATCATTATCAAACAACACAACAGTATAAGATCCTAACACAAGGTAGGATTCTATCTTGATATAGGAAAAACATACCTGGATTAGCATGCTAGCTATTTATACTCACATGATGTCTTCTTGTTGTTCTTCAATGACTTGTGCTAGTAACCTGTATATCTCATAGGTTAGCCATTATAAAACCAAGTTATACATACCTCGTAAATGGATCTTCTATGAGATCCATGACAATGGATGAGTCTTTATCCTCATGTCATCATGATCATATGTTCTTGAACTGGAACATGCTTTGTCTTTCTTGGTGTACCTTTCATGTTAGTAGACAACATAAACCTCATACAACACCATAATGCATTAGTACAATCATAAGTGTCAACACCCTAACCAATGAATATCTTCTATCATGCATTCATAATTTTGTTAAGGTGAAACGACAAATCTAAAATCAAAATTGTACTAACCGTAATAACATGAAGACAAACATACCATAAACTTAATCATGGACAAATATCGAAACATACCTCGATGAGTCATACCTGTCGAGATCGCTTGAAAACTTCTTATGTAAGGCCTTAGCCTCATCTCCCTCTGAAACACGAACTTCTTCACTTATGCAGGTGACCAATCCATCTTCTTCTAGGATTAACCCAATCCACTTGATTTGCAAGAACTGGACCTAGAGCTGGATATGGTTTTGTCAGAAAAACCCCAAAAATTCAAACTTTGAATTTCAACCTTCCGATAGGATAGGAATATGCGCCTTGATGAACTGATCAAACTGGTATATTCAGGATTTGAAAACTGCAAAGTTTCACTCCTCAATTTTTCCTTTGAAACTTTTGGATTCACTGGACGTGACCCTAAACTGGGGTTTGATGAAGCCCACTCTTCTGCCCAATCAAAATGTTTGATCCAAAGCTCTAAGCTTCTATTTTTCCGAGGAGCTTCCAGCCGTGGTCACAGATTTCAAAAATTCCCATTTTTATAGAAGCCCTAATTTTCCACTTTTCTGATCAAAGTCCCGAACTAGGGTCTAATCAAGCCCGGCCTTCTACCCAGCCAAAAATTCTGATATTGGTCTCTAAATTTCTATTTTGATGAGTAGCATCCAGCCGTGGTCTCCGATTACAAAAATTCCAACTTTCTTCAAAGCCCTAAATTCCGGAAGCCATGAATGAAGGTACCAAAAAAATAATTCTGTTTTGACAGAAATATGTACCTGATTGTTTCTGGTGTAACTCCGAAATTTTTGATCCACAGGGTCGGAAAAAGTTTTCTGAGATAGCCTGACCTGTTAGCTTTCCATCCTCACAGGTCTGACCTCAATTGGATGTTCTGAGAGAGAGTTATGCCAAATGTCGCAACGTGACCTGTTTTGGGATAAAACAGAAGAGCGAACTTGTACGGCGTGCCACGTGTCACTGTTTGAACTTCGGCCTCTGAAAAAGTTTTCTGAGATAGCTCGGCCTATTATCTTTCCATCCTGACAGGTCTGACCTCCATTGGATTTTCTGAGAGAGAGTTATGCCAAGTGTCGCAACGTGACCTGTTTATGGGATAAAACAGTAGAGCGAACTTGTACGACGTGCCACGTGTCACGGGTTCAACTTCGGCCTCTGAAAAAGTTTTCTGAGATAGTACAGACTGTGTAGTACCTGTCACTTTTTACGAAATTTCATTTGGAGCTTCCTTTCCCAAGTTATGACCTTTTTCCCAAGGTCACCTGATTTTGACTCAGATCTGGAAGAGGCAGAAACCCTATATTGTACAGATCATAAATCACAAAGTACAACGAATTAGAGGTTTTCCTTTGGACACAAGGTACCTGGAGATTTTAGCTTCGACCTGTAACAATTTCAGATCTGAAACCTTCGCCAAAACGGATTTATAGCGAAATTTCTACGACGACTGGTTTTTACTATATCAAGCCCTAGCATCGTAAATGCAACAAGTGTCATACATGCCATATCATGCCTTCTTTCAGGCTAGCTCTGATACCATGTTAGATTTTCAGAATTTACTTCAATATGATCTAGGATCTTAACTGAGAGAACAACATGTACAGCATATCTACAGCATATCAATCATGGAGACAATAATGCAAGCACACAAGAGACACAAAGATTTACTTGGGGAAAACCATAAAGGTGAAAAACCCCAATAACTTCCTCAGAGATAGATAGAGCAATGATACAACCAACCAATAGAGATAGCCATAACCTAGCAGCAATCCTCCTCCTCCATAAGTGCGCCTCTCCTCCTTGAGAGCATGTGTGAGAAGTGAGTGAGTAAATAGAGTGCCTCCCGCACTCTATTTATACTTGACTTGACTTGCCTTTTTACCTAACTCATGTAGGCTCGAACTTTACCACATAACATAATGCTGAGTGGGCCGACCCCCAATAGGGTGGTCTAATAACCCTTTGACCCACATGGCCGACCCCCAATAGGGTGGTCTAATAACCCTTTGACCCACATGACTTATACAGGGCCGACCCCAAATAAGGTGGTCTAATAACCCATCAATTATAAGTTACAACACTTACAATATAAATGACGACACTTCCTTATAGAGGAATAATACCATCTCTATAGGAATACAATATACATATATGTGAAATACATTCCGAAGTTACATATACATCAACACTAATCTAGGAATTAGAAACAACTGTAAATGAAATTAGAGACCTATCTATGACATGACTTAATTTGATAATAAATTACATAAACATAAAACTATGTTAATTCAAAGCAAAACTACAAACTATTAATGAATTCAATAACTACTTATGTATTCAGTTAATACTTCAAAAGTACATTAAAGCATCTAATTCCATTCTCCTTGATGTTGTATGTCAAACATGATAGGAACTGGAGTGAATGAATCGTAATGACTTTCAAATGTAACAGCAAAACAAAATGGAAGTAAATCTAACTTAATTTCGATAAAGAGATGTAAACTACAAAGAGACCAATTACAATTAACCTTAAACATTATGATCTATATTCTATCCATAAGCAAAATAGTATAAAACTAATGAAATCTAGAAGCAAGTAGAAAACTTAATAAAGATATTTATTTCTGAATTCAATTTGGAAGCAAGTAGAAAACTTGATAAAGATATGTTATATAGAAGCAAGTAGAAAACTTGATAAAGATATTTATTTCTGATCCAAATTCTATTTCATGAACATCTTCATTATCTGTATGAATGGGAAACTGATCCTATACTTGACAAAGAAACTATTAAAATTCAGATAACTTGGAGAATGAAATTATTAACTCTAATCTGAAATAAACCTTAAGAACATAAACTACACTAAGAATAAGACTGATAAATATGAAAGCAGCAACATATTAGTAAATCAGATATGAAATACATAACTCGAAAAACAGTTGAAACAAAGTGAAGGAAAATGAAATGGAAACTAAGAATAATGACAAACTTAGATAAGACTTTCATGGAATATAAAGCAAAGTCCTAATTATGGTTAAAGATGTTAATTAAAATCAAGAAAGATTACAATTAAAGATCCTAAGAAACTGAATTTTAACAGGCATAAAAATAATGCAGAAAAGATGAAGGTCTGAATGACGGTCCGAATGACTGTCTGAATGACAGTCCAGATGGAAGAAAATGAATTAAACTAAGGAAAGAAGCAGTTTTGGTGATCTTAATCGTCAGTTGGCGAATGCAAATGAACCTACAGTGCAAAGAAGTCAATGAGAAGACTATTGAGAAGCTAAGATAGTAGGAATCAATCTATTTTAATTATTATTTGAAAAGATGAACTACTTCTATAACATAGTTAAACAAAACTAAGAATAAAACTTAACCTACAGCTACAGAGAAAGAAAATAAGGAAACTAATTCTAATTATAACTAAGCTTGAAACAACAACTAACTAAACAACAACTATCCAAACTCTACCTAATTGCAGAAGACTGAGAACAAACTATCTAATTGCAAAACACTGAAAACAAACTATAAACACTACACTTGGTCGACCATTATCAATTCTAGAAACATAAATTAAGTTAGCAATGAAATACAGATTATAGAGAATAAAGAGATGACATATACAGGAAAACAAAATTAGTTATATAAACTGGAAAATGAACTAGCTATTTGCAGAAAAGAAAATGCAGAAAAACATAAATAAAACCTTCAGTTGATGAGGGGCCCTTCCCAGCAATCAAAGATGGAAACTAAATCAACTTATTCACCAACAATAGAGCATCAACAATAAAACGCAGGAGCTTCCATTAATTGAGAAAGTTACACAGTGGTTGTATCTTAAAAGACTAACAATTGCCTAAAACTCTAAAGACTTGGAGACTAACTCGTCTCAGTCACGAGGAGGTCTATATATACAATTTTACAATGGGGAGAGCAAGTCAACCCTTTAATAGTTGACTGCTCTAATAATAGGCAGTCTTTAAGACTATAAAATGATTGCCTGGTGATTCACAACAATGCAGAGGTCGCCTGCCTCCTTTCACGGCGTCGATCCTACCTGACGCGAATAGTTGCGTGTTCGTTTCCTTCAACCGTGAGCAGAAGCATGTGCTGGTAGGTCAAGCATGGAAGGATGGAGCTGCTGGAGCGTCAACGTGGGAATGAGCGTGTGCTGTCAAGCTAAACGGACGGAGAAGCGAGTCTTCTAGAGTGTTGACGTGAGGAAACAGTGTGCTATCAAGCTCGGCGGGCAGGGATGCAAATCTTCTAGAACCGGAGCTCACTAACCATAACCACCACGTTGCTAACCGAACCCATGTTTCCGTTTCTGTCTTTAATGGCCAGGAATATGCCAACCAACGATCTTGCGGGCTGGAGGAAGGGATGGACGACGGGTTGAACACTGCTAGCGTCTTTGGTGTGAAAGCAAGTCTGAATGAAGGTCCATTTGAAGACCGCGGCCTGTAGAGAAAAAACTAACTACCAAGCATGTCTAAAAATATGAGATGATTGTTAATGAATCATAAAAAAATGTTAAAAATTATTCACGATTCGTATGATGTTCAAATAAATGCATACATGAGTCTGTTTGACAGTATGAATGGCAAGAAGAATGATTTATTATACAAAATTAGTGCAATTAACGCCACTTAGAGTATATTTGATGATCAAAAATAGTGACAAAATGGACACCAACATTCCCACAAACCGGAGATATGTCAAGTCCCACTGAGCAAAACAGAGAAGTTCAAGAAGAAGGTTAAGCTACAGTAGCAGCTGCCTTCAACTTGGAAGAGGAAGTGGTTTTAGCTTTAGGCTTCTGGAGCTTCCTAAATTGGTCCTTCAAGGTGTCATACTTCATCCAAAGAGTAGTATGGGATGTTGCTCTGGCATTGACCAAGAATTCAGTGCTTCTTACTTGTGTGTGCAGTGCCTTGTTTTCTTTTTGAAGCTCAGAGATTGTTTCCACATAATTTTGATTCAGGTCTGTCAACCGTGCTATCACTCAGGTCAATCTATCCACTTCATGCTGATTTAGAATAGGTTGTTCTATGCGATGTTCCAGGTCCTTTTGAGGACTCAACTTCCTTGAAGATGTTTCAAGCTCAACAGTATGTTCTTCAGGAACTCTATCTTTGTTGTGTGCAGGGGAACTTTCAGCAGCAGGGGCTTCACACAATTGAGCAGATACATTGGCTAATGTGAGGAGAGGTGTTTCAAGGGTATGGTCATCTGACTGGTTGTCTGAACGTGATGGATGAACAACAGTCTGGATGACAGACTGGTCTACAAACTGGTCATGATTTGTTCTCCTGGATTTAGTGGGTACTGAAAAGAGTGGAGGTTCTGAAGTAGGGTCACCAAGGGTAAGCTTGGGAGAAGGCGATGGATGGACAAGGTGTACATCTCCTGAGGGATTCTCATCAAACCGCACATGCTTGGTGTCTTTTTCTGTTTGCATAGAGGCTTGGTTAGGCTCACTAATACTGGCTTGGAAACGATGGTGTTTTCGAGAAGCAGAGGATTTGGCAATAGGCTTCTCGATCAAATGAGGGTTTAGTATTTCAAAAACAAAATGATCCCAGGTTTTCCCTCTCTTTTTCGGCTGGTGAATGATCAAGATTTTAATAAGACAATGATGGTACAGGATTCCAGAGGGATTAACAGTATTCTTCCTGACCTGGCTTGACATTTTCTCTAAACTTTTCAGAAAATAGAATGAAAAATTGAGGGTCTGATTGTTAACAAAATGTGCTAGCAATCTAAAATGGCAGACTTTAAAAATAGTAAAATTACCCTCACAAGTGATTAGATGGATGGTGACAGTCAAGGGATCTAGGTATTCCGGCTTGACCCACTCCCGGTGGAATCCTTTTGTTCAAGCGACATGTTGATATTCGGTCTTCAAAGCAAATTCGTGAGCCTTCCATGGAAAGAGGAGATGTTTATGCCAACAGGATCCTTCCCTAGGGAGCTTTGTGGCTAATGCAATAGATTCTTCCGTCACAGAAAAATTGAGATGGCCAAATTTGGTCGTCTTGCCATCGAATCCTTTGGCGAACAGCAGTGAAACTTCGTGGTCATGGCCTTAGAGAAGGCGGAGAAATAGACCCCACCCAACTCGAAGGAATACCTCATGGCACTCTTTGAACTCGGGGATGTAAAGTAAATCCTGGTAACTTCCAGGTTCAAGATGGATCGGCATAACTAGACAGAGGTCGAGGGATGCGGATAGGTACAGGGAATGCAAGAGATGCAGGAGACGCGGCTTAACAGAGAAGATGGAAAACGAACAGGAATGGAGTGAAATTCACGCAGTCATCAGTTTAAATTGAAGTCTGTTTGAATGGTTGAACGATGGACAAGGTGCATGCTTGAGAGATCACACTTGTCATTCAAATATCTTGAATCGAGCGCCAACATAGAAATGCGTGAGTCAGAGAATACGTGTGGATATCATGTTTTCAACCATGTCCAAAGCCAAGCTTTGGACAAGTTGAACGTAATTCTCGAAATGAAATTATAGACGTAGATTATACATGGGAGATCATGATAACTCGATTAATATGATGACAAGTCATACGATAGGATAATTAAAGCCATATGGCGGTCATGCAATGATTTTGAAGATCGAAATGATGCATAATCCATTCGTTTAATAGAGGCGAGATAGATGAGGGAATGAGACCATGTGCGAAATTGACATTTGATTGATTCCTGACATAATTAGCCAATTAGATTTATCAATAATATTCAAATTTGGATACCTTGGCATTCTTAATAAAGCCATTATAAGCTATGGTTTCATTCAGCACTTAATTCAGATCGTTATACATTTTCCTCGTTTGTCACCCCATTCGGATCGACATTCGACCCATCATTCAACCCTTCATACAGACTTTTGTCTGTACAAGAATTGCTTGCTAATGCTGACTGAAGCTGATTTTGTAGGGAATTTCTGAGACTGTTAGTGCACAAAAGATGCTGTAAAATTTGCTTTTCTGGATCTTTCAGTTGCGTTCCTCTTTATTTGTCATTGATTAGGACAATCATTCTTCTACTATTTCGCATTATTCCTGAAAATACCTATCATTTTATTAGAGATAAAAAAAAATTTCATAAATCTTCAGAAAGAAGAAACAGTTATGATCCTCCCCCAAACCAAAAATATGGTGTGTCCTCAAGCCATCAAAGAAAAATTGATTAATATTCAGATATTTTTAATACATGATTTAGGCAATAATCTTCTAAAAATGTTGTGATAATTTTCGTAAGAAAATGAAATATTAACTAATATATGTAGATGATTCAGATATGTACATTCGTAAAAAAGAATACAACAGTGCTTAAGAAGACCATATGAAGAATGATAATACAGTCGATGTGAAATGCCATAGGAAAACTAGTCATCCATGACTCATTGTAAAGATCTCTTGTCATCTAAAGAATATAGATAAGGTTCACCGTAAAGTTTGTGAGATTTACTATAGTTATGGGTCCCATTTCTAGGATAATTATATCCTAGGTATTGTTTGAATTAGATGACAGGGTCCAAGTCCAACTTATAGCCATTCTCTAATGACAGTATAAATAATTTTCCTAAACATGTGTTTGTATACTCAGGTTTTTTATGAGCCATGTGAATAGCAAAGTGTTAACCAAACCTCTTTTACCCGATATTTCCCCGCTGCCAGCAGGCCTGTTCAGTACTTTGACGGGTTTATCTTGGTACCATGCAAGCATAGCCCCACTGCCAGCGAGCCTGTTCAGTACCCCAACGGGTTTACTTGCACTTACCGAGCTTCCTTATTTAGGATTTTACTTAGCATGAACCCGCTTCCAACGATCATGTTTAGTACCCCAACGGGTTTGCTTCGTATAATGATATTTTTAGTAAGGAAGCTGGTTGGCACTAGAGTGTGCTAAGCCTGTTAAACACATGATTCAAATTTTTAGCACGAACCTTATGAGTAACTTATTTATAATGGCCCAATTATAGATCATGTCAAAAGATAATAACCTAAAGATGTTCTTTGACCTCTCAGTCTATCTTCTTCATAAAAGGTCAGTAACGTTCCCCACAAAATAGAAAATAGCACTCACTTTTAGGCTACCTTTTAAAAGTGCTTAAGAGACAAGTTTTGATAATGAGTCTAGAATGAGCTAGTAGTCCATAGGTGTAAGATAGAGCTTTTGAATATCATAGTAATTAAAGTGGATCTTAAGCAACTATTCCAATGATAAATCAGAAATGTACATGTTTGAATCAAATACCATATACAGAATCATAAAAGAAAGTGGTTTAAAAATGATATAAAGAATGCTTTAGTTTTCATTGTAAATTTTCAATTTTCAACAATAATCGAAAGAGAAGGAGAACTATGAGTATTTTCTTTCTAGAGCACTTCCCTTTTCGGATAATATTGCATGAGTTGATTATAGGGTTCTTGAAATCAAACTGCAAAACCACTTGTTAGATGATTCAATTTTATTCAAAACAAAAACATATGTACAAAGAAAAAGTCATATAAAATTTAGGAAAAAGGGAAAAAGAGTCTTCCTGTTTTAATTTACAAAATTTCATAAGCTGATCATTAAAATGAATTTCGTGTAAAGAATGCAATCAGTTGTTAGAAATGACTCTTATTATTGAAAAACAAGAACATGTTTACATATATACAAAGGAAAATAACCCAGAATTATTCAAGAACTAGGAGAAGGAGGAATGACTTCATCTTCTACCAGCTCCATTTCCTCTTGTTGTAAGGCATTCTGCACAAAATCTTGTTTAGATATTGGTTGATGATAAAGTGTAAGTCTATGTCCATTTACAACAAAGGAAATTTGAGAATCATCAATTGTCTTAATTTTAACAGATCCATTATCAAAAGTTGTAACAATTTCATATGGACCCATCCAACGAGTAGTTAATTTACCTTTAAAGTTTTTGTACATTGAATAAAAAAGAAATGCCCAGTCTCCAGTTTTGAATTTTTTTTGTTTAAGGTATCTATCATGCCACTTTTTGCGTTGGTTTTGTATTAATATTGTGCGTTGAATAGCATCTTTCCTAATTTTGTCTAATTCATTTATTTGGAAGATTTGTTGTCTCTATGCTTCTTCTAGATTCATTCCTAATTGTGTAGCCATGCGAAAGGTTTTGACTTGAAATTCAATAGATAGAAGAACTTGTTTACCATAAACAAGTTCATAAGGTGTCTGGCCAATGGTGTTCCTCCAAGTTATTCTATAAGCCCACAAGGCTTCTGGGAGCCTATCTACCAAGTCTTTGTGGTGTAACTAAATAGTCTTAGTCGGGATGGCTTCTAATACTTTGTTAGTGGATTCTACTTGACCATTGGCTTGCGGGTGATATGGTGAATATTTGCAATGTCTAATACCATATTTGTGAGTAATCTCTTTCATTAATTCGGAGGTAAATTGAGATCCTTGATCGGTTACAATTTCCCTAGGTACACCGAATCGAGTAAAGATTTCTTCATATATGAATTCCATCGCAGATTTCTCTATGGCTTGGAATAAAGCTTTGGCTTCTACCCACTTGGTGACATAATCTGTACAGACTAGAATGTACTTCTTTCTTGCGAGACATAGGGGAAAATTGGCCCAACAAAATCTAGAGCCCATTTTTCAAAAGGCTCAATCATAACTTGGGGTTGTAAGGGCATCTCATCGGATGGCGTAGGTCTACCCATTCTTTGGAAACTGCCACACCCTTTGACATACTTGGTAGCATCTTTGAAAATGCTTGGCCAATAATACCCAGAGTGCAACACTTTGTATGTTGTTCTCTTATCAGAAAAATGCCTGCCACAAGGTCCACCATGACATGCATGTAGGATCTCTGCCATCTCATCCTCCTGTACACATCGTCTAATAATAAGGTTAGGAACAGTATGAAATAGATCATTATCCACCCAATAATAATTGGAACTCTGAACTATGATCCTACGTTTTTTGGGTGGGGAGAGATGGTTTGGTAGCTTTCCAGTTGCTAAATAATTGGCTATGTCTGCAAACCATGGGATTCGAATAGACACGGTGAACAAATGTTCATTAGGGAAGCTATCATCGATAGGACTAGCATTATCGTCAGTTTGAATTCGAGAGAGAAAATCAGCTACCACATTCTCTCGACCGGGACGATCAATAATGGTGATGTTAAATTCTTGTAACAAAAGAAGCCATCGAGTCACTCTGCCATTGGTGATAGGTTTATTCATGAAAAACCTGATGGTAGAGTGATCAATGTGTATAAAAATATCATATCCTGTGATAGAATGACGAAACTTGTTGATGGCGTAGACTACTGCTAGAAACTCTTTTTCAGTAACAGTGTATTTTGATTCTGCAGGAACCAAATTTTTACTAGCAAAGTAAATGGCATGTGATGTATGTCCCTCTTTTTTACCTAATACTGCCCCTATAGCTATGTCGGAAGAATCAGTGGATATATGGAAATGAAGGGACCAATTTGGGCCCCTAAGTATTGGTGCCACTGATAGCTTTGCCTTCAAGGTTTCGAAGGCATGTTGACATGGTTCAATCCATTAGAATTTTGTGTCTTTCATGAGTAGCTTGAACATAGGTGCGGCTATCTTAGTGAAATTTTCAATAAAACGTCTATAATAGCCTGCATGGCCAAGAAAACTTCTTACTTCCTTCAGAGTTTTTGGAGGAGGAATGTTAACAATTATATCTATCTTGGCAGGATCCACCTTGATACCTTGAAGGGAGACATGATGTCCCAAAACTATGCCTTCAGTTAGTAACATTTTACATTTTTCATGACTAAGAGCTAAGTTTGTTTCTTGGCACTGAATAAGAACTGTTTCGAGGTTATCAAGGGCTTCTTGGAAGGTATTACCATAAAATGTAAAATCATCCATATAAACTTCTACACAATCGTGTATAAGGTCAGCTAAGATTCCTAGAACTACCCGCTGAAAAGTAGCAGGTGCATTACATAGGCCAAATGGTAACACTCGATAGGCATATGTCCCCCAAGAACAAGTAAAGGTTGTCTTTTCTTGATCCTTAGGTGCTATTAGTATTTGATTGTATCCACTATACCCATCAAGGAATGAAAATATTGTTTCCCTGATAAGGTATCTAACACCTGATCAATGAAAGGAAACGGGAAGTAGTCCTTAAGAGTTGCCTTGTTCAGTTCTTGAAATTCAACACAGATACGCCATTTCCCTATGACTTTCTTTGGAACTACCACCAGAGGAGACACCCATTTACTATTGGAAATTGGGTAAATGAAACCAGCGTTAAGGAGTTTTTGTAATTCATCTTTTACTATATCCTTTAGGGATGGATTCATTCTTCTCTAGGGCTGCCTAACAGGAGGTATGTTCAAGTCTGTGTAAATGTGGTGGATACATGTATCTAGGTGTATACCTTTCATATTGGTATATTCCCATGCAAATGCTCCAGTTTGACTATTGAGAACTTTTAGTAATTGTTTTTGCTGACTCTCATCTAAACCTGCATTTCTATGTAGAAATTTGTTGGAACTAACCTCGCAAGGTATGGTATAGGATCCTAGGTGTTCTTCGATTGCGAAGACACGGGGTGTACTTTTAAATGTTGAGGGCTCATGTTTTCTTGGAATTCATCTCCAAATATTTGGTCAAGTTGGGAGAAAGACTGAGGAAAGTCTACACATGTTGTGGAAGAGATAAATTGATTCAACACATTCTCGGTATCTTTCTCTTGAAGTGCCTGGGAGAAATCACTAACAAGGGAAAGTTCTTCCAAGTTCTCATCTCCAAAAGGATAATCTAACCAGAACAGGTTTTCAGTTACTGGCTGAGCTAGTGGGTATAAAGCTAGTTTTCTTGTAGATAACCCATCAGAGATAATCATCTCTCCATCCCTACATCCTATAAATGCATTGGAAGTAGCCAACCAAGGTCTTCCCAAAATAATGGGGTGACCTTTGGAAGGGTCTTTTGATTCTATGACCATGAAGTCCACGGGATATTCCCATGAAGCTACTGATACAGTGATGTCATCTAAGATCCCAGTAGGTTGAACCATAGTGCGATCTGCTAATTCTAGCATCGTTGGGGTAGGGCGGAGGAAGTGTCCTAAATTGAGAGTTTCTAAAGCTGTGGTAGTCATCGGGTTGATAGCAGCTCCTAAATCAATAAGTGTGTTCCCTATGGTGGTGTTATTGATGATAATAGTCACCACAGGGTTTCCTAGGTTTGAATACTTTGGGATTCTAGATTGGTTTGCTATGCAATCTGATATTTCTCCTATTACATGAATCGTCGGAGGGTCTTTTTGTTTTCTCCCTGGTCTTTTAATGCAGAGTTCCTTTATTACTTTACTATAAATTGGGATATCCTTAATGGCTTGTAACATAGGGATCTTAATACAAATATTTTTCAATTAGTTAATGATATCATACTCTGGATAAGTTACAGGTTTTTCTATTACTAGACGCTCCGGATATGGAGGTGATTTTTCCCTTGTAATTACTTCTTTATGTGGATGGTTGTGTGTTGAAGATTTAGGAATAAACACATCTTCAAGAATGGCATCATTCAAAACTTCGATAGGTATGTTTTCTTCTTCGTTCTCTTCTTGGATAACAACTGATGACTTGGGTTGATCTTGCAAAACTCTTCCAGACCGCAGTTGAATCTCATGTATTGGTGCGGTCAAAATGGCATATGATGGAAGAGGTAACAACCCAATGCTTTTAAGAGCTTGGGTTGGCTTGTTGTTAGGATTCAATATCGGTTGTGCAGGTAATATTGTGGGTCTTGGAGGATTCATGTTCTGGAAATGGTGAGGTTGATTTGGGATAGGGGGTAGTGAAGGAGGTGTAAATCCAGGCAAAAGTTGTTGAATATTAGGTGGGTAAGGATAGTTAGGAATAGGAGGAGGTGGTTGAGCATAAGCTTGTCCTCTCCACCCATGTGGTCATTGTTGTTGTTGGGTATTCTAAGGAGGGTACTGCAGAGGCCAATTCTGCCAACCTGAAGTATTCCATTGTTGAGGAGGTTGATAAGGATAGTAATAGGGTGGAATTTGTGATGGATCTTGATATGATGGTTGATCTCTAGGTTGCAAAGGCCTCCTAGATGATTCACCAAAGCTTCCACTCTTATACACGGCCTGCAACCTCAGTACTTATGGACAATTATCAGTCGGATGTTCTTTTGTACAAAGGTGACAAACTGAAATATTATTCAAAGGACATTCTCATTGAGGATGTTTAGTTCTACACCTAGGACAGAAAACACTCATTGTTGCACGCTCTTCATCTTGCCTCTTTTTAGCTTGTAGTGCATCTAGTTGAGAACCCATGGTTCCTAAGATATCTGTTTTGAAATTTTCCAATAGGTTTCCCAACTCTACCCTTGTAACTCCACCAGGACTGGATGTGCTCCCTTTCGGGTTCCTAGCATAATATTCTCGAAAGTGTCTTCCACCTTTCCCTCTACTCCTAGAGTAATTCCTACATAGTTCACAAATCTATGCAAAAGGATGATGAGAGATATCTCCTACTGCCATGAGATTAAGGTTTTCTAAGAATTCTTCTGACATTCCCTTGAGGAAGAGTGTTCTTACTGCATCTTCCCGAAGATCACTATATTTAGATTTATGTAACACATAGTTAAATATTTCGAGATAGTCTTCTAGGCTCTCATCTTCAAGTTGTTGAATTTTAAAAATATCATTGCGGGAGTCCTTAGGTCTACAGTATTCCTGATATTTTCGTAGAAATGCATTCTTCATGTCTTCCCAAGTTCTAATACTAGATTCTACTAATCCCATAAACCATCGAAGAGCAGAATCTTTTAATGTGGCAGGAAAGAGTTTTAGTTTTTGGCCATCTTGTAGGTAGTTATAACTTCTACACAAAATTTCAAACTCGAATAAGAATGTATCTGGATCCTCACTACTCTTCCCATAGAAGGTTGGTAGTGAGGAGGGAGGGATACTTTTCATAGTTACATCGTGTGTAGTGTCTAAAATAAGGAATCCAAAAGTACCTTCGGTTCTAACCTCTCCTTCCCCTTCATCTTGTCGAACACGATCTTCATTTCCATCCTCCATGAACATTCGATTGCCAAAGAGAGAATACCTAGGTGGATCCTTTCTTGGTGAATATGGGATGTCCCAACGTTTTGTTTCAGGAAGAGTATTCTTCTTTTTAGGAGGAGAATTACCAGCTACGTGGGTATCCAGTTTTGAAGGTCCTACTGTTGTTGTCTCAATCTATGAGATGACTATGTTCACAGAATTCTCAAAAATAGCATCTACTTGTGCAGGATCAACAAAATCTACTAAGTTTGGACCACCTACTATTGAAAAAGTAATGTCTTTGGGTTTTTGGACTAATGGAGGGTTGGAGGGTTCTGAAGTTTTATCCTTTGGAGTTTCCTCTTGTCTATGTTCAATCTCAATATGAGCTTGAGGTTCTTGTGGAATTTCTTTATGAACAGACTTTCTTGATGTCCCTATGGTTTCCCCTAATTGACTTCCAGAAAGGATTTCCTTTGCTTTCCAAGTAGGACTATCCCCTTTAGGTGTCTTCCGATACCTTTCTGCTGAGTTAGTAGTTGGGTTGGCACGTCCCCCGTATAGGTTAGTAGGAATTTTAGTGGGAATTTTAGTTTTAATAAATATACCTTGCGAGTCTCTAGACCTATTCATGAAAAACAAACTATAACTGAAACAAATTCTAACTGCATCACTACTAGTGCTGGGTTTTGGGGATACCTGTTATAACAGATGCGCAGATTCTTACGTCTCGTCTTACTGCTCACCTGCCACCAACCTATTTCTAAATTTCAGAGAAGAGAATTCAAATCTATCCCTAAGTTTTCAAGAGAAGGTCCTATTTATCTACAAATGAATTCTACCTATCTATCTACAACTCCCCAGCAACGGCGCCAAAATGTTGAGGTGTGTTTACTGTCTTAAAGAATAACCAAAATATTTAATTATCAACCAGGGTTGGTAATCTTAGAGTTGAGGAACAGTATATGCTGAGGTAGAATGGCACCTAAGTTTCGGCTTGTCAGACCTTAGAAATTTTTAATAAAGAAAATATCGAAAGATCTTTCAAAATGAAAAACCGAGTCAAAACTTGAAAAAAGATAACAAATGAACTGATTAAACCAACAGATCAGAATAGTATCAAATCATACTACTCTACTCTATGATTAAACAATAGAAAAAAAAACAAAAACAAATACTGATTAAAGAGCAAACTATTTTTATAAGAATGGAAACTACTTAATCAATTCTTCAGATTCTAATCTAGGAATTAGAAACAACTGTAAATGAAATTAGAGACCTATCTATGACATGACTTAATTTGATAATAAATTACATAAACATAAAACTATGTTAATTCAAAGCAAAACTACAAACTATTAATGAATTCAATAACTACTTATGTATTTAGTTAATACTTCAAAACTACATTAAAGCATCTAATTCCATTCTCCTTGATGTTGTATGTCAAACGTGATAGGAACTGGAGTGAATGAATTGTAATGACTTTCAAATGTAACAGCAAAACAAAATGGAAGTAAATCTAACCTAATTTCGATAAAGAGATGTAAACTACAAAGAGACCAATTACAATTAACCTTAAACATTATGATCTATCTTCTATCCATAAGCAAAATAGTATAAAACTAATGAAATCTAGAAGCAAGTAGAAAACTTAATAAAGATATTTATTTCTGAATTCAATTTGGAAGCAAGTAGAAAACTTGACAAAGATATGTTATATAGAAGCAAGTAGAAAACTTGATAACGATATTTATTTCTGATCCAAATTCTATTGCATGAACATCTTCATTATCTGTATGAATGGGAAACTGATCCTATACTTGACAAAGAAACTATCAAAATTCAAATAACTTGGAGAATGAAATTATTAACTCTAATCTGAAATAAACCTTAAGAACATAAACTACACTAAGAATAAGACTGATAAATCTAAAAGCAACAACATATTAGTAAATCAAATATGAAAGACATAACTTGAAAAACAGTTGAAACAAAGTGAAGGAAAACGAAATGGAAACTAAGAATAAAGACAAACTTAATTAAAACTTTTATGGAATATAAAGCAAAGTCCTAATTATGGTTAAAGATGCTAATTTAGATCAAGAAATATTACAATTAAAGATCCTAAGAAACTGAATTGTAAACAGACATAAAAATAATGCAGAAAAGATGAAGGTCTGAATGCCAATTCGGATGACTGTCCGAATGCTAGTCCGGATGAAAGAAAACAAATTAAACTAAGGAAAGAAGCATTTTTTATGATCTTAATCGTCAGCTGGCGAATGCAGATGAACCTACAGTGCAAAGAAGTCAGTGAGAAGACTATTGAGAAGCTAAGATAGTAGGAAGCAATCTATTCTAATTATTATTTGAAAAGATGAACTACTTCTATAATATAGTCAAACAAAACTAAGAATAAAACTTAACCTACAGCTACATAGAAAGAAACTAAGGGAACTAATTCTAATTATAACTAAGCTTGAAACAACAACTATCCAAACTCTACCTAATTGCAGAAGACTGAGAACAAACTATCTAATTGCAAAAGACTAAAAGTAAACTATAAACACTACACTTGGTTGACCATTATCAATTCTGGAAACATAAATTAAGTTAGCAGTGAAATACAGATTACAGAGAATAAAGAGATGACATATACAAGAAAACAGAATTAGTTATATAAACTGAAAAATGAACTAGCTATTTGCAGAAAATAAAATGCATAAAAACATAAATAAAACCTCTGGTTGATGAGGGGCCCTTCCCAGCAATCAGAGATGGAAACTAAATCAACTTAGTCACTAACAGTAGGGCATCAACAATAAAACACAGGAGCTTCCATGAACTGAGAAATTTACACAGTGTTTGCAGCTTCAAAGACTAACAATTGCCTAAAACTCTAGAGACTCAGAGACTAACTTGTCTCAGTCATGAGGAGGTCTATATATACAGTTTTACAATGGGGAGAGAAAGTCGACCCTTTAGTGATCGACTGCTCTAATAATATGCAGTCTTTAAGACTATAAAATGGATGCCTAGTGATTCATGACAACGCATAGGTCGCCTGCCTGCTTTCACGGCGTCGATCCTACCTAACGCAAACAGTTGTGTGTGCATTTCCTTCAACCGTGGGCAGAAGCATGTGCTGGAAGTTCGAGCGTGGAAGGATGGAGCTGTTGGAGCGTCAACGTGGGCATGAGCATGTGTTGTCAAGCTAAACGGACAGAGAAGAGAGTCTTCTAGAGTGTTGACATTAGGAAACGGTGTGCTATCAAGCTCGGCGGGCAGGGATGTGAATCTTCTAAAACCGGGGCTCACCAACCATAACCACCATGTTGCTAACCAAACCCATGTTTCTGTTTATGTCTTTAATGGCCATGAATATGCCAACCAACAATCTTGTGGGCTGGACGAAGGGCTGGAGGATGGTTTGAACGCTACTGGCGTCTTTGGCGTGAAAGCAAGTCTGAATGAAGTTCTGTTTGAAGACCGTAGCCTATAGAGAAAAAACTAACTGCCAAGCATGTCTAGAAATATGAGATGATTGTTAATAAATCATAAAAAAATGTTAATAATTATTCATGATTCGTATGATGTTCAAATAAATGCATACATGAGTCTGTTTGACAGTCTGAATGGAAAGAAGAGTGATTTATTATACAAAAATAGTGCAATTAACACCACTAAGAGTATATTTGATGATCAAAAATAGTGAAAAAATGGACACCAACACATACATACAACACAACTACAATCGTGCTTAGCACAGCTCTACAAGCAAGAGTCCATTTGAGATCTGTTACGGATTTCAACCCTCAGCGCCTATCAACTTGATCAGCTCCTCGACACAGCCGAACCCCGATACCGACCACAACCAGCGAGAAGTTGAGAAAGCAGTCAAATTCAGAGATCAGATATGTGACATCCAGAAGCAAGCACAGGAAATGTTGCAAAGAGCAAGCGAGAAACCTAACGCCCGACATGAAAAGCATCATATTCCTCATTCATTCCAAATTGGGGATAAGGTCTGGTTACATCTCAAGAAGGAGCACTTCACAGGTCCTTTCAAGAAGTTAAAATCTTTGCGATATGGTTCGTACAGTATTCTTTGACAGATTAGAGAAAACGATTTCCAACTCGACATTCCTGCATGCCTAGGTCTGCATCCAGTATTTAATGTGGATCTACTTCGACCATACCATGTACCACTGTTGGAACAGAACAACTTACCGACAACAGAACCGGAATACATCCATCCAAATGTTCAGCAACCTATTCATTGCAACACCATCGTGGGATGATGAGTACGCCTTACAAGGACGAATACAATTCCCTTGTTTTAGGTTGCCAAAGCTGGCCAATTCCCATCTCAAGGAAAGTGGTACTCTGTTACTAAACTAACTGACCAGTTTCCTCACCTTCATGAGCAAACAATGGGAACCATTGTTCCTTAGGGAAGGAGGTATGATCCACATCACAGTTGGCATTATTGTCAAATGCTAACATCAACTACCACAATTCATCGATGTCGATGCATCTTCGACAAGTTTCGAATCGACATGACTTCGAAAAACTCAACAACTCTGACAGGTTCCAATTTTGACACAACTCCGACGAGTATTGACTTCGACATACTGTGACTCACTCTACACCTTCAACATGTTCAGCAACCTCACAGCTTTGCGACATCGACATGCAGCGTCGACATGTGACCAACGACTTTCGAACTTCGACAGACTGTCTCTTTGTCTTCCAGTCGACTGTAACAGTTGAACTGTTGAACCGTTCTAACTTCCTCTTTGTAACTGAATGTAACGGGAAGGCACCCAAGCATCTCATAATTCTATATAAGGATGTATAATATTGTAACATATAGCAATCTATCTGTTTGCAAGAAATAGAGAAGAACAGTTCGCATTCCTACATATTGTCTGTGCGTATTTGTGTTTATTTGTGTAGTGTAATCCTGCTTTTGCTCATCTTATTCTTATTGCTTCCGCCATAACAGAGCCGACTCATTCAGTTGAACTGTTGTCCCCCTCGTGCTTCCTGGACACGACCTAGATAAAACACAGCAAATTCTCACCATTGTGTTCAAAACAATTTTTTCTTTAGTCAGGTCAGTTCCTATGCATTCAATGAAGACATTCTTTGTTTCCAAAGTGATTGCAGAATGTGCACCATTGATAATGGGAGGCGAAGACACTACTATTCTGCACCATGTAAGGATTTTTTGTTAGTCTGAAAACACTTTAAATAGACATATCCAATTTCAAATATTAAAACCCACATGAAGATATATGACCTTTGAATAGACTACAATGGTACCTCTTTGCAGTTCATCCAATTCATAACCAATTGTAAGTACGATGTCATTTTGATT
Organism: Larix kaempferi; assembly: GCA_027924585.1. Taxonomy (NCBI): domain Eukaryota; kingdom Viridiplantae; phylum Streptophyta; class Pinopsida; order Pinales; family Pinaceae; genus Larix; species Larix kaempferi. The sequence goes on along the minus strand of BSBM01000804.1, from coordinate 3,170,777 downwards.
ACCATCACCCAATACAAGCAGGCAACACACAATTCTTTCACTTTATAAGATGCATCAATTGCTCTGATTGGCTGCTAAAGTCTAAACATATTATTTAAATGAATGCTACAATATTAATCACAAAACAGTGTTGATTGTGATATTTGGTAGGGTAATGCCATATATTTGTTATCATTTTTTCACAAACACTCATGTACACCGATATTCCCCAAGACTATATGTTCTAATATATTATATTTAAGTGACTAGAGCTGACTACTGCTCTTATATTGTTTATATTGGTTATAGAGTAATACTACTTTGAGTATAGGTGTTACCCGTGGGTATTCATGACTCATGAGTATTGTTTTGGAGATTTTAACAATGATGTAGTAAGACCTGCTATCAATGACCGAGACTAGACATCTAGGTATCCATTCTTTATTAGGGAAGTCACATATTGCAAAAACCTATGTTGATCACTAAGAACAAGGAGTGGTACCTACAACTGCAAGGTAAAGTTTTCCATATTCATTGATTATATTGATGAACTAGAGTTTGATGTCATTCAAGTGGGATGTGTGTGGTGTGATGTTGGAGTCTTGACAATGCATACCTATGGGATCGTGATCTGATATATCAAGGAAACCTAAACTAGTGTAGTCATGTTGAGGACAACCAAGGTTACTCAATGACAACATTGAAAGATCCAACACACTCAATGCACAATTTAGCTATAAATGACCAGAGATTAATCAAAGCCTTGAGATAGTTTGATTTGTTCATCATGCAACCCCTAAAAGAGGAAGGAGAATTTTTTTTCAATCAAGTGCACCATGACCTTAAGGCCTCTTCACCAACTAATCCAGCATTTCAACTAGACAAGTTAGTAGACCAAAATCAGTTGGATAAACATTGCAGTGTTATTCCTAGCTATTCCAAGAACTGCATGGAATGCCTCGAAGAAACGCAATTAAGCACTCCATTAATTTACAAGGAGATATTATTTGAAATGAGGCTTTGCACAAAACTTGGTTGTTGTAAAATGAAGAAATCAACAGGTAGATACAAGAGTTGTTAGATAAATACCACTTTCAACTTAGCTTGTCCCTTTGTGGATCCACCATTACTCTGCCTGCAACAAATGATGCTACATGGATAATGTGTGTCCACTATCTGCTCTTGAACAAAACATCTATCAAGAATAGATGTCCATTTTTGTGTGTCAACAACTTGGTCCTTTAACTTCAAGGATCTAATTAGTTTATCAAGATCAATTTGAAGTTGGATTAACACCAAAGCTGTATCAAGATAAAATATGCATGGAAGATGACCTTTAAGACAAGCTAAGGATTGTTTGAATTATCGTTGTTATCACTTGGCCATCGTAAATTCCCCTATAGAATTCATAAGATTGATGAATGAAGTGTTGAGGCCATATATTTTTTCATTAGTGAACGTGTAACTAGCCAATATATTTGTAACTATGCCTATTGAGTCAATTCCCCTACTGGTTGTCAATATACCTCCAGATAAATCCATTGATATCGACTCCCATAAATCCATTGATATCGACTCCCATGGTTTCCTCATGACTAGGAGTGGACTATACTTGCTCAACTTTCAATTTGTGGCATTAATATGATACAAATGGAACAAATTTTAACGAACTTTGCTACCATTTGTGCAATCTTTGGTTAGTAAGAATACCTTCTTTAAATTGGCTAATATCTTATCCATTGCAAAGTGTCATGAAATCTTGGAGTGACGTGTCTCTAGAACAATTGTAGTTTGTGATCTATCACTGAATGTAAATGGCCTTGAACTTGTACAAAATATTTTCCTTCTAAAGATGTTCATGGACCTCTGCATTTGGTTGGGTCATCACAATGTTTTTTAGGATTACATATATATTCATGCGACATTTGGAATATGGTATATATCCATAGTTCTAGAAAACACATTTCTAAATATTGATACACAACAATATACAACAAATGCCTCACTTGGATCCCTACCATAAACACTTGCAAAAACTAAAATGTTGGGAGTAAATAAACCCGTACTGTGTTGGAAACCAATGTTGGCATTGATGTCAAAACGATGACGTGTTGAAGAAGGATGATGTGTTGAAGTTGCTGCTCATACCCCGATAACTCTGGAAATAAGAACAACCACAAACATAGATGAGTATGATGGAAAAGACTATTGTTGACCATTTTTCTAGTTGTTCTAATGGTTGTCCCACAAGGAGAATGCATCACTTTCAAAGAGAAACATAGAAAAACTTCAACTAAAAGCAACAATGTTGAAAATTTCCATAAATGTACTTGGGATTTACAAATAATAGCTTAGAACAAATGTATGTTTCTTGTAAATTGTTAAATCATTACTGAAAATATAAAGACACCTTTTGAGATCTCTTTGAACTTCTCTAGCACTTGTTCCTCTTTGGTAAGTGATTCTGACAATTTCATAATCTCCTCTTCAAGCCTTGGTATTATTAGGATTGAATCTTCTGACTCCTTTCCAATATCGTCAATCTTTTTAGCATCCTTTCAACATCATAAAACTAATGAGTTAAATGAAAAAATGCCCCATTAGTTGAATAGAATGCAAAAGGAAACATACATAACAACATACCTTTGTAAGTTTTCCCTCTATTTTCTTCAATTTTTTATTCATGTGCTTTGTATCCTCTTGATGTTTGACATCTTGCCTCTCAAATTCCTTGAACTCGTCCTTGTATGATTTTAACTCTATTTCAAGTTCCTAGAAATGCCATCAACAACATCAATTTGTGAAAAAAAAAACACAGAACTAGACAGCTTAACACACACCCTTATTTAACTCACACTTTACACAAATGGAAAGTACTCCAACATGAGGTAGAAATAAAAATATATTCAACTACAAAAAATTTGAGAAGCCAATTAAAACCTAACCTAATAGAAAGGCTTTAGAAAATGGGTATCTTTCTCAAAATAAAGAATGCATATTCATTAAGAGGATGAAAAGATTGAGAACTGTTAAAGAACTAGAAACAATTCCAAATACAATTTTGAGGCATTTCATTTGAAAAGAATCTAATTTTGCATTACAAAATTCTCCACTTGGATACGAAAAGTACAAGAACCCCTTAAGTTGTCAATAAATTTCAATAGAGCTATACAAAATTTTGACATCATAAAACAATCGGGACAAAGAGTTAACTGAGTTTAAACAAATAAGATCTTATTTAATCTAATCTTGACTAACTGATGTGCATGTTATTCTAATTAGTGTGCATTCATATAATCTTATCCTAACTAATTGTAGTTGATGCAAGCTGTGTTCATGTATTCTTTCACCAACATTGTATGCATGAGGTTTACTTACCTAATTTTCTAAATTTTAAATCCATCATAAAGACATTTCAGATGCAAATATGTAACTGTTAACATGGAAACATGTATACAAAATGCACATTCATTACTTACAAAAAAAAAAACCCTCCCCCCCCCACCTCCATTTGGCTATTTCTTCACACCAAGCAGCTCCTTGGATGTCCTTGTTTAACACAAAAGGAAAAATATCTGTTAGCTGACTGTGATACCTAGAGGATACAATATATGAATCACTAAATCTCCTTGTTTTGCAATTGCTCTCTGATATAGTGATGATGATTCATGAACCTCAACGTGCTTGGTCCTAGCATGAACACCTATGTAACCTACTTAATCTTATCCATGTGACCAATCAACTTAAATTTATCATTATGCACAAAGCCTATAACATTTTCAAGCCTCCTTAGCACCGTCAACATCTTGGACATGTGGAATAACACCATTAGTCACAAACAACAATGTCATCAGAGCCTCCCTATTTCTCTCATCAAATTTATATTTCCTAGCCACATCTTATGGTGTAGTTTTAGTCCTAGTGACAATGTCCTACAATTTTTTAAATTTGAAAAGGACCGTATTTTAGGTTTCCATATGACATAGTTCTTCCCCATTCAATCTCTAGTGATCTATCCTTGGCATGCTCTGTGAATAAGATTACATTGTTACACCCTAATCTAAGATTCCGTGGCACCACCAAGATGTAGAATAACACCACCAGTCACGAACAACATTGTCCTCGGAGCCACCCTATTTCTCACAACAAACTTTTCTTTCCTAGCCACATATTTTGGCGTAGTTATAGTCCTATTGATTATGTCCTACAATTTTTTAAATTTGAAAAATGACTTTATTTTAGGTTTACAGATGGCATAGTTCTTCTCATTCAATCTCTAGCGACTGTTCTTGACATGCTCTCTGAGGAAGCTGACATTGTTACAAAATTACACCCTAATCTGAGATTATGTGGTGCCACCAACTTTGTGTTCCAGACAGCCTTTTGAGGGACTCTAGTTCAACATGGAAACCAAAATTTAAAAAACAAAACTGAGGCAATACATGTTGCTTCATCATACAAATCCTATAACTGTTTCTAAGCCTCATTAGCATCTTCAAAATATTGGACATGTGGAATGACATTAACAACCACAAGCAACATTATCATCAGGGCCTCCCTATTTCTCTCATCGAAAATTTTCTTTCCTGGCCACATCTTCTAGAATAATGTTAGTCATAGTGACTATGTCCTAGAATTTTTTAAATTTGAAAAATTACTTTTTTGTGGTCATGTGGCATAGTTCTTCCCATTCAATCTCTAGTGATATTCCCTTGATATGCTTTTTTATGAAGCTAACATTGTTATAATGACATGAACCTTGAACACTCCATATTATTCAACTTTCTCCCCTTCCACTTTCGAAGGCAGAGAAGGGTAGGATTTGAATATAATTTTTTTTATCTTGAACAACTTGTGCGTGGATGAAGTTGTCTTGGATTTGTTATCTCTTATTCCAAGACTAATTGAGTGCAAATATTTTCCCTGATGTTGTTGCTTTGACTGGAGTTGACTTGTTAGACTTCCTAGAACAACCCCAAAGTGTCCATAAATCACGTTAATTGTTGTATCTAATTGTTTTATATGCTCGTAATATTCTAGACTTCAAGACATGATACCCTTTGTTGGAACCAGGGCATTTTGACCCTCTATGCCACATCTAAGGATACCCATGCCAAAATGGCAGTAACACTACTCAATAGTGACCAAAATTGGTGCTTATGTAGGTCCATGTTTTGAGACTATCAAACATGCTCTATTAGGACTAATTGAGGCTGGTAAATGTCCAAAAATTCTTAGAACAAGCTCAGATTCAACCCAGATTTAATTTTTACGTCTATTTACACATTCATGAAAAGTTCCTAGAATTTCTCCAAGGCTGCATGAAATGTTGTAGGAATCTATAGACCCTTCAAAATTGCATCCAAATTTTATTTTTTGAGGCTTCTCCTTGCTAGTTTCACCTAATATACTTGCTCAGAATTGAGTTTTAGGGCTATTACTACTGATTGAAGATATGAATGTGGCTTCCATATGTTAAGATCAACCTAGAATGCACCCATGATACCTCAAATAGTTGTTTTGTTCCATAAACCTGCCAAGAGATATCACATTTTAGTAACCATGATGTTTATTGTTGTGGCAGCACACAGTCACTCTTCAACCAGTGGTTCTTATGCAGCCCCTCTCAAAATGTGCACAGGAAACCTTCTCACATAGAGACAACAACGACATCTCCCAATAAAATCAAAAGCGGTTCCTTTCAGAAATCACAGCTTGATTTCTCAACAATTCGTCCTCTTGTCGATGGCTCCTATGATAGCGTCAAAATGATACGGTAGATACTCTAGACAGAACGCATCACAAAAATCTAAACACAACGAACTGCACACACCATTAGTACCTTTCTAATGTAGACAACTCAAATCTGTTGCAACTCTATTTTCTCATATCTGCTCAAGTGTAGACACTCTCACTCTATTTCCATCTTAAATGAATTAAATAACAACAATAAAGTTAATTCCCTATCAGGAAATACAAACCGACAGTAGCAACACTCCCTTGTCTCTAATTCCAGTAGAAAAATTAGTCTAATAAGGAACATCAGAGTACAATAGATAACTGAATCAAACAGTTACAACATTACATCCTCACAGCAAATCAGACCCACTATAATGAGACAACTCAAGTCTATTGTAACTCTATTTTCTCAGATTTGCTTAAGGGTAGACACTCTAACTCTGTTTCCTGCTTAAATTAATTAAATAGCAACAATAAAATCAATTCCTTGTCAGGAAATACAACCCGGCAGTAGCAACACTCCCTTATCTCTAATTCCAGTAGAAAAATTAGTCTAATAAGGAACATCAAAGTACAACATATAACTAAATCAAACAGTTACAACATTACATCCTCAAGGCAACTCAGCCCCACTATATAGATACAACTATTGGAAAATAGGAAAAATCAAAGCCATCAAGCATATTACCTATTATGTCCTATAGCATGCAAAAACTTCTCTGAGTGTATTCTTCTCTACACTAACATGTAAATGCTCGACAACACAACAAACATAATTATCATGCACTCTTATAAACTATCCTTTCTTATAAACTATCCTTTACCACTAAGAGAGAATCTGCTCACACGCTTCTCCTTCTTTGGGATTAGGGAGTCACGCCCATTCTAGCTCTAATACTATACAAAAACAATGAGAGAGAGAATAAACTGAAACTGAACTTGCTTCATATTTGATGCAAGTCACCTTACTGGAATACTTTCTTCCTTAACAATACACATGACACAAACCACAATGCTTACACGAACAAGGTGTAGAACAAGATGCCAAAAGTGGCTTATATTACTTCTTTGAATTCAGTTACAATGTGGAATAACTGTAAAGAAATAACTAACTACACTCAACCTCAGCCGTTACAACTTAGAAGTAACTGTGGTGTGTTCTCCATGTGTGTCGATCTGACCCTCTCCTGGTTCACCTCGGAACTCTGAGCTATGGCTCGATCTCAACACTCTTCTTCTTCGACCGGTGTGACTCTTCACAACTCCTCTCGGCTCTGCTCTCTGATACTGCTAATCAAAGACTGAATATCGTCCCTTCTCTTATCTCCTCTCCTTTGTTCTCTACCTTGCTGCTGCTATTCCCGAGATTATTGCAATCCCCGAGACATGCATCCTCCTGTCCGCCGATCCTTCCAAATCCTACAAACCTGCAACTGTCAGCTCCCAACCGTGCTGCACAGCCTCTATCCATGATGCCACCTGTCATGTCTTTCACCCACTCACAATAACTATATTAACTTCCTCAGCAACACTGGACAGCTACCAGGTACAGTCCCTTGACTTTCTACCCTTACGACCCTGCTACAGAAGTCAGTCACATCTTGACCTTCTTGTCGGCTTACTTCTCATCTTCTGTGGTTCGCTAGTCCTCCCCTTCCTCCACACTTGGCTCCACCAAACCTGTCACATCATAGTTTGACCACTCATCGACTACCCGACGTCTTACTCCACTTGTCGTCTATCGACTATTTCCTGTCGATTCTCGACCTAACACAACATTCGATGTGCTTCTTTATTCGGTCGCACTCTGACTGCTTCTGCTTGACTTGTTGACTTCGACAAGTCAACTTGCTCTCTGCACCAGTGGCCATCGGCACTCCCTCTGATCGGTTCCCTCTTGTCGATCAACCTCGAATGATCTTCCTAGGCCCTAATGCTCCTACATCAGACACCCCAGGTAAAAAAGAATTTGATTGCTCCATCAGTCTCCTGAACTCTTCTTCGGAAATCCATGTCATCTCCTGCAACTCATCATCCTTCCATCGCACTAAGTATTCCTTCTTCCAATGTAATACCTCATTTTTCCCTTGATGTAAATACTGCTTATGTACAGTATATGTAAATTCCCTAGTGTGGAGCTCAAGGCCAAGGCCCCACTAGTGGATGTTTCGGTTTATTGCTTAGGCAAGTATTGATATAGTTTGATTATTCATGGGCTGCTAAGCTATGAAGACTGTAAATGATGTAATTATTACTGAGTGAATAAAATAACCAAGAAGCTAGCTAAGGAGGCAACGAACGAGAAGGGGGTCATGTGTATCCACTAGGGAGAGGTGAGGGGGTTTGGGATTGGTTGACCATGTTGTCACATGTCTGACTGAGAACCCGTTTGAACTCCCTGCTGACATTAATGCGATTTCAAAGAGTGGTTGAGAACCAACTACTGAATCTGATGGATTCTGGAGCATGCCTACGATTTCGTATGGTAGGGCATGGCTCTGATCACTTGTGCATGAAGGCATCGAACTACCTGGGACAACTCGCAGAGCCTATTGTGAACCCGAGGGGGGAGGATTTAGGGGGACACACACACACTTGTCCATTTAGGATTCATGCATTCGATTCCCTATTTGGAAAAACTCGCACTACCATTGTTGAGACCATTGACCCTTGCAGAGGATTCACCTGCATGTTTTCCTATAAGTAGTGTGCCCCTATGTGTGAGAACTACCCAAGAACGAGCAGCCATGACACCCTGTGTGCAGAACCCTGGTACAGTGATGGGTAGAGTCAATAAAGAAGGTTGCAAAGCAGTTTGCACAGAGCAACCATGGGAAAACCCCAAGCTGGGATATGTCTTGTTGTAAACTGTGGGAGAAGGGTTGGCTTGTTGGAGGAAATCAGTGAAGGCTATAGTCGCAATGAACTAGTGGTTGGACCTTTCTATGCCCATCCTGGAATAGCACTGGAAGGGAAGGACCTTGTTTGACTGTACATCAGTGATAGGATCTTCCTTGTGTTGGATGTTGTAGGTATTGTGGGTTCTAGGTCGGCTGTGAGCAACTAGACCTTTCTATGCCCATCTTGGAATAGCACTGGAAGGGAAGATGCCTTGAGAAACTGTGTGATTGTGCAGTAGGTCTTCCTTGTGTTGGATGTGGTAGGTATTGTGGGTGCCAGGTCAACTGAGTGCTGAGATGCCTGCAATTCTGTGGTTGAACTCACTGGTTTAGCAATGCCTCCTTGTTATCCCTATGTGTTGAAAGAACCCCTGTAGGTTGGCTTAGCATGGGTAGGTGCCCTGGAATGCTTGGTAAACCCAACTACAGACTGGTTTAGCATGTGAATGGAGCCTTGACTATGAGAGAACCTATTAGCCCTCCTTAGTGGATACACTGCCCAGCTCGGGGGTGATCTCTCAGCCGAAAGAGTATAGGCTAGATTGAGATCTAAGGTTGGGTGGAATGTTGCTCTCACTTATCCAGTTGCTTCAGAATTCAAAGATACGTATTCCGTTATGGTAAATGATGTGGTTTCATTATTATGATGAATGCTTGTATAATCATGGAATTGTTGTATGTATGGTTATATGAATGGTTGACATAAAGTCATGTACAGGCCTGAGTAACAGGCTGAATCCATTGTGTGTATTTATCTTGTATTGCAAGAACTAATGCTTGTAATTCTTGCATATGATAGATGTGTGAGTTAAGTCTGTGAATGCATTTTATATGTGATGATGTATTATAGAGATCCATTGTTTTGGTAATGAATTTGATGTGCACTAACCCTGTGAAGAAAAGGTAAATTATATTTGATCCTTGAGAAGTTAGAGAAGGCCTAGAAGTGGTTTCAGGAACCTCTGTGGTTCAGATAGCAGGAAGGGACCTTGGCAGGTTGAAGGTTGGAATGTTCAAGTGTGGGTAGGAATAGAGATTCAGAGAGGGAAATGAGAAGGTTAGATTCCTTACCTAGTAAAGGGGATGTTACCATTGGATAGAGCTCTCCAAGAGCTTTCCAACGGTACCAACCTTTCGCCATTTGGACACTAGAGGGATGAGTTGTGCCCTTTGGAAGATTGGTGAGTTTTCCCTCACAGAAGCAGGATCTAGCAATTCCCGAACCCGCAGTGTTAGGTTGCGGGTTGCGGGGTCAGCGACTTGTGGGTTGTGGGGTCAGTGACTTGCGGGTTGTGCGGTCAGCGACTTGTAAGTTGTGGGCATGCCAAAATTCGCGTTGGGAGTTTTGGGCTTTCCGCATTCCCGAACCCAAAACCGCGGGTTTCAGGTGTCGGGTTTCGGGTTACGGGAATTGAGATTGATCGTTTGGGATTTCCGCATTCCTGAACCCGAAACCCTGGGTTTTGGGTGTCAGGTTTCGGGTTGCGGGAATCGAGATTGACCGTTTGGGATTTCCGCACTCCCGAACCCGAAATTGCCGGTTTCGGGTTTCAGGATCGCCGAGCACACAATTTCGCATTGGGATTTCCGTAATCCCGAATCCGCAATGCGGGTTTCGGGATGTGGATTGCGGATTTGAGTTTTCTTTTCCAACTGTGTGTATGGGCGCACAGTCATGGTTTTTGGAGAAAAAAAAATGGATCACGATCTCCAGTGATCAGGGAGGTATGAGGGGACGTGACAGAGTCGTATCAGAGCTTCAGTTGCAACACTGGGAGCTGTTTGGGCCGGACGGTGCATGAATTTTGGTCAATAAATGCGCCTAGGGCGTGATTTTTCTATGAACTTAATTGCTTGATTTATTGCTCAAATGAAAAATTCCTAGTTTGGATGAGTATGATATAGTTTATTTGCATGTTTATGATATCTAATAGAATGTATGTGATATACACAGAATTAGCAACAGCTATCAGACAATTGTATCATGGTGCAGCGCACAGTACAAGGTGAGAATGGTTACCTTGAATGATGCGCAGGACCCATTTCGGCCTGAAGATGATGTATTGGGTGAGAATGTGCAAGAAGCACATACAGAAGCCGAGTCTGATGGAAGATAGGAGCAAGTGATGCCCCCAAACTTAGCTAAGACTATGGTTAGCTTCAATGAGCGAATGATGAAAGCGCAAGAAGAGTAGCATCAGCTCAATGCAGCCATTTTGCAGAGTCTCATGGACTTGCAGCAAAGGATTAACGGTGGTTCTAACCCAAGCCACGAAGGCCGAGAAGAAAGAAATGCAGAAAGTCAGTCTAGGGGCCATTCCATGAAAAGAACTCCAAGCCCTAGAAGGGGTTCTGTGGGCCTGAAGCACAGGACACCCTCTCCTAAGATTTCTTCCAGCAGGTCAGATGATTCTGAGGGTTCTCAAGAGAGCCCAGGACGCACTGCCAGTAAGAGTAAAGGAAGGAAGAAGCACAGAGGTATTCCACAGGGTAAATTCAGGAAGTCTAGGCCTCCTACTTTTGATGGTGAAAGTAAAGAAGGTCAAGAAGCAGAGGCATGGCTTCTTGGGATGAAGAAGTACTTCAAAATGCATGAGTATTCAGAGAATGAAAAGGCTAAGGTCGCTATCTAAAACCTTAGTGGAAGAGCTTCTATCTGGTGGGATCACCTCATGCAGCTGAAGGGAATCAGTGAAAGAAGAGTCAGCTGAGGTAGGTTCCAAAGGTACTTCCAGGAGAAATACCTATTAGCTAGGTATTATGATAGTAAGAGGAAAGAGTTCAATGAACTCAAACTTGGACAGAACACTAGGGATGAGCATGTTCACAATTTTCTGGAGTTACTAAGGTATGTAGACTACATCAGGGATGAAAGAGTGAAGATTCAATGCTTCCTTGGTAGCCTGCCACAGAATTACAGAGACAGGATAGAGTTTGTAAACCCACCAAGCTTGGATGAAGCTATCAGGATGGCAGAGCATTGCTATGAGCAGAATAAAGGTAAAGCAGAGGCACAGCCACCGTGGAAAGATAAACCCAAGGGAAGGTTTGATCAGAAGAAAGGTGATTCTAAACCACCATTCAGGGATCAACCTAGGAGATTTCAGTAAGACAAATTTCAGCTCTGCAATTGAGGAAGTTTCATAAAAAGGGTTGCCAGTTATATGTTGTACATATATCAGGTTCAGCAGAGGATAAGGTACCTAGGATAGAATACTTCCAGATATTGCAGGAGTTCCAGGACATGTTCCCAGATGAGTTTCTAGGATTGCCACCTAAGAGGGACATTGATTTTTCTATTAATCTTGTTCCGGGAGCAGCACCCATCTCCAAAGCTCATTATAGAATGAGCACACCAGAGTTGGTAGAGTTGAAGATGCAGCTACAGGAATTGATAAACAAAGAATATGTCAGACCGAGTGTATCCCCATGGGGTGCACCAGTATTGTTTGTTAAGAAGAAGGATGGAACATTGAGGTTGTGTATTGATTACAGGAAGCTCAATAAGGTGACAGTTAAGAACAAGTATCCCTTGCCAAGGGTTGATGACTTTTTCAATCAGATGAAGGAAGCTAGAATATTCTCCAAGATTGACTTGAGGTTGGGGTACCATCAAGTCAGGATAAAGGAGGAATACATTCATAAGACATCCTTCAGGACTAGGTATGGTCATTATGAATTTACAGTGGTGCCGTTTGGTCTTACCAATGCACCTACTACATTCATGTGTCTCATGAATAACGTCTTCAGCAAGTATTTGGATAGGTTTGTGATTGTGTTCTTGGATGACATTCTTATGTATTCCAAGAATGAGGAAGAGCATGATGATCATTTGAGGATGGTGTTGCAAGTCCTTAGGGAGAACCAACTGTATGCTAAGCTAAGTAAATGTAACTTCTATCAAGAGAAGGTATAGTATTTGGGTCACATTATATCAGCAGAAGGTATTGTTGTAGATCCTGAGAAGATTGAGGCCATTATGGATTGGTCCACTCCAAGGAATGCAGCAGATGTTAGATCTTTCATGGGCCTTGCTGGTTACTACAGAAGGTTCATTGAGGGCTTCTCCAAGATAGCTCACCCCATCACTTCATTGCAGAGGAAGAACATTAAATTCACATGGTCTGAAAAATGTGAAAGAAGTTTCCAGCGGCTAAAGGAGTTGCTTACTAGTGCACCTGTTTTGAAGATCGCAGATCCAAGCAAGGATTTCGTGGTATGCATAGACACTTGCATTGAGGGACTCGGTGGAGTGCTAATGCAAGAAGGTTCTGTAATTTGTTATGAGTCAAGGAAACTGAAAGAGCATGAAAGGAACTATGCCACCCATGACTTAGAGCTAGCAGCCATAATTCACGTTCTCAAGAGATGGAGGCATTATCTTTTGGGAAGGAGATTTGAGCTCCGAACTGATCACATGAGTTTGAAATACTTGTTCGACCAGCCAAACCTGAATGCAAGGAAGACTAGATGGATGGAGTTCCTTTGTGAGTTTGATTTGGAGATTAAGCATGTCAAAGGTAAAGAGAATAAAGTTGTGGATGCACTCAGCAGGAGATTCCATACTGCAGCCATAAGCAGATGTGAATCAGATTTGAAAGAAAGAATTTTAGAGGCACAAGATGGTGATGAAGTCTATCTCTAGATTAAAGAGAAATTGCAGTAGAACATTATAGAGGAGAAGTATGCAAGATACCAGCTGGGTAAGGATAATGTTCTCATCTATCAGAACACCAGGCTGTACATTCCAGATAGTGCAGACTTAAAGAAACTGGTGATGGATGAGATACATCAGAAGCCATACTCAGGACACCCAGGGTATCAAAAGACTATAACAGCAGCAAGGAAGCAGTACTTTTGTCACGGTATGAAGAAGGACATAGCTGAGTATATTGCTAAATGTCAGAAGTGTCAACAGGTCAAGGTAGAGCATCAACATCCAGCAGGATTGTTGCAGCCCTTACCCATTCCAGAGTGGAAGTGGGAAGTGATTTCCATGGATTTTATAACAGGACTGCCCATGACAATGAGGAAGCATGATTCAATCATGGTTGTGGTGGACAAGCTATCAAAGGTAGCTCATTTCGTCCCGGTCAAGTCCACTCACAAGGCTAATGACATTGCAGATATCTTCATGAGGGATATATTTAGATTGCATGGATTGCCCAAGGCAATAGTTTTAGATCGTGACACCAATTTCACATCCAATTTTTGGAAAGGTTTGTTCCAAGAGTTGGGAACTCAATTGAAATTTAGTACATCCTATCATCCTCAGACAGACGGTTATACTGAGAGAGTGAATCAGATCCTTGAAGATATGCTAAGGATGTATGTGATGGATAAGCCATCTAAGTGGGAAGACTATCTACACTTAGTGGAATTTGATTACAACAATGGGCATCAAGCATCATTGAAGATGAGTCCTTTTGAAGTGTTGTATGGCAGAGGATGCAGAACTCTAGTGAGCTGGGACAACCCAGTTAACAGAGTAGTGCTTGGACCAGAGATGGTTGAGGAAATGGAATAGGAAGTTGTTAAGATTAGGCAAAATCTGAAGGTAGCACAGGACAGGCAGAAGAGTTATGCAAATCTGAACAGAGTGCATAAGGAGTTTCAAACTCGGGATCATGTCTACTTGAGAGTGAGACCCAGGAAGAGTTCCATGAAATTGGGAAGTTGTGCCAAGTTGGCACCAAGATATTGTGGTCCATTTGAAGTCCTTGAGAGGATAGGGCCAGTTGCATATAGAATTGCATTGCCTGCTAACATGAAAGCTCATAATGTTTTCCATGTATCTTTACTTAAGAAATATGTACATGTTCCTAATCATATCATTGATTGGCATGTGATACAGGTGGAACCATAGGGAGAGTTCCATGCATAGCCTACGTGCATCCTCGACAGGAAGGTTACCTTGCTCCAGAACCGGGCCATAGGGCAGGTAAAGGTGCAATGGAGGCACCTTAGCCTGGAGGAGGCCACGTGGGAACTGGAGGATGCCATGAGGGAGGCATTTGCATTTTTGTTCAATTTTGATAACACCAAGGATGGTGTTATTTTAAAGGAGAGGGAGTTGTAATACCCCATTTTACCCTTGATGTAGATACTGCTTATGTACGGTATGTGTAAATGCCCTAGTGTGGAGCTCAAGGCCAAGGCCCCACTAGTGGATGTTTCGGTTTATTGCTTATGCAAGTATTGATACAGTTTGATTATTCATGGGCTGCTAATCCATGAAGAATGTAAATGATGTAATTATTATTGAATGAATAAAATAACCAAGAAGCTGGATAAGGAGGCAATGAATGAGAAGGGAGCCGTGTGTATCCACTAGGGAGAGGTGAGGGGGTTTGGGATTGGTTGACCATGTTGCCACATGTCTGACTGAGAACCCATTTGAACTCCCTGCTGACATTAATGCGATTTCAGAGAGTGGTTGAAAACCAACTACTGAATCTGATGGAGTCTGGAGCATGCCTGCAATTTCATATGGCAGGGCATGGCTCTGATCACTTGTGCGTGAAGGCATCGAACTGCCTGGGACAACTCGCAGAGCCTATTGTGAATCAGGGGGGGAGGATTCAGGGGGACACACACACACTCATCCATCCAGGACTCACGCATTCGATTCCCTGTTTGGAAAAAATCGCGCTACAATTCTTAAGACCTTTGACCCTCGCAAAGGATTCACCTGCGTATTTTCCTTTAAGTAGCATGTCCCTGTGTGTGAGAACCACCCAAGAACAAGCAGCTGTGACACCCTGTGTGTAGAACCCTGGTACAGCGACGGGTAGAGTCAATAGAGAAGGTTGCAGAGTGGTTTGCCAAGAGCAACCGTGGAAAACCCCAAGCCAGGATATGTCTTGTTGTAAACTGTGGGAGAAGGGTTGGATTGCTGGAGGAACTCAATGAAGGCTATAGTCGCAATGAACTAGTGGTTGGACCTTTCTATGCCCATCCTGGAATAGCACTGGAAGGGAAGGACCTTGTGAGACTGTACATCAGTGATAGGATCTTCCTTATGTTGGATGTGGTAGGTATTATGGGTGCTAAGTCGGTTGTGAGCGACTAGACCTTTCTATGCCCATCCTGGAATAGCACTGGAAGGGAAGATGCCTTGAGAGACTGTGTGATTGTGCAGTAGGTCTTCTTTGTGTTGGATGTGGTAGGTATTGTGGGTGCCAGGTCAACTGAGTGATGAGATGCCTGCAGTTATGTGGTTGAACTCACTGGTGTAGCAATGCCTCCTTGTTATCCCTGTGTGCTAAAAGAACCCCTGTAGGTTGGCTTATCATGGGTAGGTGCCCTGGAATGCTTGGTAAACCCAACTACATACTGGTTTATCATGTGAATGGAGCCTTGACTGTGAGAGAACTTATTATCCCTCATTAGTGGATACACTGCCCAGGTCAGGGGTGATCTCTCAGCCGAAAGAGTATAGGCTGGACAGAGATCTAAGGTTGGGTGGAACGTTGCTCTCACTTAGCCAGTTGCTTCAGAATTCAAAGATAAGTATTATGTTATGGTAAATGATGGGGTTTCATTATTATGATGAATGCTTGTATAATCATGGAATTGTTGTATGTATGGTTATATGAATGGTTGACATGAAGTCATGTACAGGCCTGAGTAACAGGCTGAATCCACTGTGTGTATTTATCTTGTATTGCAGGAACTAATGCTTGTAATTCTTGCATATGATAGATGTGTGAGTTAAGTCTGTGGATGCATTTTATATGTGATGATGAATGATAGAGATCCATTGTTTTGGTAATGAATATGATGTGTACTAACCCTGTGAAGGAAAGGCATATTATATTTGATCCTTGAGAAGTTAGAGAAGCCCTGGAAGTGGTTTCAGGAACCTCTGTGGGTCAGATAGCGGGAAGGGACCTTGGCAGGTTGAAGGTTGGAATGTTCAAGTGTGGGTAGGAACAGAGCTTCAAACAGGGAAATGAGAAGGTTAGATGCCTTACCGGGTCAAGGGGATGTCACCATTGGATAGATCTCTCCAAGAGATTTCCAACGGTACCGAGCTTGCCCCATTTGGACACTGGAGGGAGGAGTTATGCCCCTTGGAAGATTAGTGAGTTTTCTCTCATAGAACCAGGATCCAGCAATTCCCGAACCCACAATGTTGGGTTGCGAGTTGCGAGGTCAGTGACTTGCGGGTTACAGGGTCAGTGACTTGGGGGTTGTGGGTTCAGTGACTTGCGGGTTGCGGTGTCAGCAACTTGCGGGTTGCGGGCATGCCAAAATTTGCGTTGGGAGTTTTGGGGTTTCTGCATTCCCAAACCCGAAACTACGGGTTTCGGGTGTCGGGTTTCGGGTTGCGGGAATCGAGATTGACCATTTTAGATTTCCACATTCCAAACCCTGAAATCGCGGGTTTCAAGTGTCAATTTTCGGGTTGCGGGAATCAAGATTGACCGTTTTGGATTTCCGCACTCCTGAACCTGAAATTGCGGGTTTCGGGTTTCGTGATCGTCGGGCACACAATTTCGCATTGGGATTTCCGTAATCCCGAATCCGCAACTACGGGTTGCAGGCTTCGGGATGTGTATTGCGGATTTGAGTTTTCTTTTCCAACTGTGTGTATGGGCGCACAGTCATGGTTTTTGGAGAAAAAAAATGGATCATGGTCTCTAGTGATCAGGGAGGTCTGAGGGGACGTGACATCTAAGTGCTACGCGTTCGCCCAACCTCACACTCTTCGATTACTTCTGCGATCTCTTCCTTGTGTCGATCTAGAATTTGGTCAGTCCAGTCGATGCTTATCACTTCTTCGCTTCCGCTGCTTAACCCCTCTTCAAACTTATACAGATCTGAAACGTTGAACGTTGCTGAGATGTTCAAGTCTTCCGGCAATTCCAACACATAAGCGTTGTCCGAAATCTTCGTCAGAATTCTGCATGGTCCTATCTTCTTCAGCTTCAGCTTGTTGTATGTACCTGTTGAAAATCTTTCCTTTCGTAGATATGCATAGACTAAGTCCCCTTCTTGGAACGATTGTAGCCTCTTTTTCCTGTCGGCCCTCAACTTGTATGCCGCGTTACTCTTTTCTATGCATTTTCACAAATTTTCATGAACTTCATGCATATGCTCTACGAATGATTCTGCATCCGCGCTCTTCCTGGTTTATGTCGGTAACTCGACCAAATACACCACTCTGTGTGGGCTTCTCCCTTGAACAATCTGGAATGGGCTCAATCCTGTCGACCGATTCACAGAATTGTTATATGCAAACTCCACCTGTGCCAACACATTTTACCACTGCTTGGGTCTGTCAGCTGCTAGACATCTCAGAAGGTTCCCCAAACTTTTGTTTACCACCTCGGTTTTTCCATCTGTCTGTGGATGGTACGTCGAGCTAAACTGCAACTTTGTGTCGAGTTTCTTCCATAGGGTTCTCTAGAAATGCCCCATAAATTTGGTATCTCGATCCGACGTCATACTCTTTGGAAACCCATGCAATCTGACTATCTACTTGAAGAATAGTATGGTGATCCCTTTGGCGTCACTCGTCTTCTTACACGGTATGAAATGCGCCATCTTCGAAAACCTGTCGACTACAACAAATAATGAGTCGCTTCCTTGCTGAGTCTTTGGTAATCCTAACACAAAATACATGCTAAGATGCTCCCAAGGGTTATTTGGTACCAGCAACGGTGTATACAACCCTATGTTCTGACTCCTTCCCTTTTCCAACTAGCAAACTTGACATTATCAAACCCACTTTTTGACGTCTGTCGACATCCCTGGCCAGAAATACTTCTCGTCAACCAATGCTTTGGTCTTGTCGATGCCAAAATGTCCTGCTAACCCGCCATTATGAAATTCTTGAATGAGGTTCTCTCTTACTAATCCTCTGGGAATGCACAACTGACTTCCCCTGAATAGATAGCCTTCTTGGATGAAGTAACTCAAATATGGAGTCCTATCGATACTCCAAGGTTCACGACAAGCCTTCCATGCTTTCGCAAAATCCTCATCGGTCTCATACTCCGTCTTTATTGACTCTATACATGTTTCCTGAACTGTCGTCGTACTCAATAGCGCAACTCTCCTTCTCAATGCATCAAAAACTTTATTCAACTTTCCCGACCTATGTTGTAACACAAATGTATACCTCTGAAGTAGCTCCACCCACTTCATGTGTCTCTAATCCAATTTCGACTGAGTGTTCAAATACCTCAGTGCTTGGTGATCTGTGTATAACACAAATTCCTTGGGAAACAAATAATGCCTCCACTTCTTCAATGCTTGAATGATAGCATAAAATTCCTGGTCACAAACCGAATACTTCTGCTTCGCTACATTCATCTTTTCACTAAAGAATGCAATTGGTCGGCCCTCCTGGCTCAACACTGCTCCAATTATCATTCCACTCGCATCACAATCGACCTGGAAAACTTTGTCAAAGTCTGGGAGCGCCAAGACTGGGCTCTCAGTGACTTTTTCCTTCAACTCGTTGAAAGCTCTCTGGGCTTCATCCATCCACTTGAACTCACCCTTTCTCATGCATTCTGTCAATGGTGCACAAATTCGACTAAATCCCTGAATGAACTTCTGGTATAAACTAGCAAGTCCATGGAAACTTATCACTCCAGTCGTACTTGTCAGTTCTAGCCAATCTACTATTGCCTTCACCTTCTCTGGGTCCATCACCAACCCTTTACTCGAGATTACAAACCCCAAGTACACCAATTCCTTCTTCATGAAGAAACACTTTTGCAGGTTCACCATCAGCTGTTCTTCTTGCAATTTCTGCAATACTTGTCGAACATGGTCCAAGTGCTCTGCCTTGGTTTGACTGAAAATCAGAATGTCATCTAAATAGACTACGACAAAATTTCCTAAAAATGGCTTTAACACCTCATTCATCAATATCATGAATGTGTTGGGTGCATTAGTCAACCCAAATGGCATGAATAACCACTCGTATAACCCTTCTTTTGTCTTAAATGTTGTCTTCCATTCATCTCCTTCTTTGACCCTAATCTGGTGATAACCACTCTTTAGGTCTATCTTTGTGAAGTATGTCGCTCCACTCAGGTAATCCATCAAGTCATCCATTCTCGGCAATGGAAACCAATACTTGATCGTGATCCTATTGATGGCTCTGGAGTCGGTACACATTCTCCATTCTCCACCCTTCTTCAGTGTCAATACCGTTGGTACTGCACATGGGCTCAAACTTTCTCTGATTAACCCTCTGTCCAACAACTCTTGGACCTGTCGGTTGAGTTCTTGTCCCTCTGTCAGACTCATCCTATATGGTGCTTTGTTTGGCAGACTCAACCCTGGAATCAAGTCGATCTGATGGGATATGCTCCTAGTCGGTGGCAATCCTGTCGATTTCTCATCAGCCATTATGTCAATAAACACTTCAAGCAACTCCTCAATCTCGACTGGAATATCCTCCTCTCTGGTCGTTCTTTCGACATATGGTCCTGTTGGAATGATCGCAAAACATCCCGACTGTCTCTCCTCTTCTGCGAGGAATTCCTTTGTGGTGCTCATCAACACTCGCTTCTCCCAAAGATTGTTCTTTTTGTGCTTAATGTTGACTTGCTCTTCTCACCTCGGCTTAAGATTCCTCTTCATTCCATTCTTCCACACTGTGACTGTGTTGGCTCGACCATCATAGATCATTTTTCGATCATATTGCCATGGTATTCCTAACAACAGATGGCTTGCATCCATGGGAACTACATCTCACAGTACGTTGTCCTCTAATCCTTCAAATCTGAAGTTGATCAGGCACTATCTAGTCACCCTGACATGGTGTCCTTTTTGCAACCATGAGATCTTGTAGGGATGTGGGTCTTCTCGACACTTCAACCCGATCTTGTCGATGACTTCTGTCGACACAAGATTCTCCGTGCTTCCACCATCAACTATGGTTTTGCAATGCCATTCTCTGATCCACATTTTTGTTCGAAAGATCGCCTTCCATTGTTCTCGCTCCATCGAGTCATGTTGATCTTCCTGGATCAAGGCCCTCTAAACCGTCATATTTCGGTTCTTCTTCTTTTCACCTCCACTACTGTCGGATGCCAATTCTTCCCTCTCGTCGACTTGATCATCCTTTCGACGTCTGGGTTTCAACTCCTCTGCAGCATGTAGGTTCTCTGGGCACTCATATGCCTTGTGTCCCGTTCCTCGACACTTGTAATAGATTATGGCTGGTCTGTTAGCTCCTTTCTTGTCGGATGGACCGCTTCGACCATACGCACCTTGACCACGGTTCTCACGACCATCGCGTCGGTTTTCTTGTGCTTTCTCCAGTGTCGATGTCCCTTCCGTGTGTCGGCTATCTTCGACACTTTCCTTCCTAAACCCGCTACTTTGTCCTTTCGCGGCAACAGTTTTCACACCCCGACCAGTCATCCTTCCCCTAGTCACTGGGGATTTTCTTGACAGTTTCTCTTCTGCCTTTAGAGCTAACTGGTAGGATTCGCTGACTGCTCTGAATCTTGACATGTTGATTTCATCCTGAATAGCATATTTTAAACCGTTCATGTACCTAGCGACAGCTTCTTCTCCTTCATCAGTTTGTCCTAACTGAATCGACAATCGGTAGAAATTCTCCGTGTACTCCTTCACGGTCATCTCTTTCTGTCGAAAGTTCTATAACTTCCTGAACAAGGAAATCACATAGTCATTTGGCAAGAACTTTCCCTTCAACTTGGAAACCATTCTGTCCCAAGACTTGATTTTCTCCTTGCCTTTCTTGAGTCTATTAGCCTGTACATTGTCCCACCACAATGAGGCATGACCTTTCAACCTCAGACATGCAGTCTTAACCTATTTAGGATCGTCGATCTGCTCTATGTCGAAGTATTTCTCCATCTCTCTGAACCAGTCGATCAAATCTTCTGGGTCCAGGCTTCCCGAGTACGTACACATGTCTATCTTCGCCCAACCTCTCATATCTGTCAGGAGTTTGATCAGTTTTTCCTCTGGTTCCTTTGCGGATTCTTCCCGAGCTTCCACCTCTTCGACTTCCTTGTCATTGTGGTCAAGTGTTTCAAGAATACAACCACACCTCTGGATTTCTTTGATCACGGCGACTTCATTTGTCAAAGCTCACATCATTCTGACACATTCGTTGAACATCTCACGATCCACTGTGACAGTTGTTGTGCCATGCACTCTTCATCCTTGGACATTAACGCCTCTGTGAGCCATTTTTCAACCTCTACTGAAACTCTGACACGTCCAATCGCAACGAGACTTTAAACAAGTCATGCACAACTCTACCCAATCGCAGTTGGAGCTAGCCAACTCACTTGCAAGCTCAATACCAACTGACGCAAGTCAGGTTGGTATAGTCGTCTTCCCAACCGAACTTTCTTCCGAGCTCTTTGTTCCCACTCTGGACTACTGTGATCCGCGCTCTGATACCAACTGACACAAGTCCCCTTTCTGGAATACTTTCTTGCTTAACAATACACACGACATAAACCACAATACTTACACGAACAAGGTGTAGAACAAGATGCCAGAAGTGGCTTATATTACTTCTCTGAATTCAGTTACAATGCGGAATAACTGTAAAGAAATAACTAACTACACTCGGCCTCAGCCGTTACAACTTAGAAGTAACTGTGGTGTGTTCTCCCTGTGTGTCGATCTGACCCTCTCCTGGTTCACCTCGGAACTCTTAGCTATGGCTCGATCTCAACTCTCTTCTTCTTCGGTCGGTGTGACTCTTCACAACTCCTCTAGGATCTGCTCTATGATACCACTAATCAAATACTGAAGATCGTCCCTTCTCTGATCTCCTCTCCTTCATTTTCTACCCTGCTGGTGCTATTCCCAAGATTATTGCAATCCCCGAGACACGCATCCTCCTTTCCGCCAATCCTTCCAAATCCTACAGACCTGCAACTATCAGCTCCCAACCATGTTGCACAGCCTCTGTCCATGATGTTACCTGTCATGTCTTTCACCCACTCGCAATAATTGTATTAACTTCCTCAGCAACCCTGGACGGCTACCAGGTACAATCCCTTGACTTTCTGCCCTTCCGACCCTGCTACAGTAGTCGGTCACATCTCGACCTTCTTGTCAGCTTACTTCTCATCTTCTACGGTTCACCAATCCTCCCCTTCCTCCGTGCTTGGCTCCACCAAACCTGTTGCATCGTAGTTTGACCACTCGTCGACTACCCGACGTCTTACTCCGCTTGTCTTCTATCGGCTATTTCCTGTCGATTCTCGACCTAACACAACATCCATTGCGCTACTCCAATCGGTCGCACTCTGACTGCTTCTGCTCAACTTGTTGACTTCGACAAGTCATCCTGCTCTCCGTACTAGTGGTCATTGGCACTCCCGCTGGTCGGTTCCCTCCTATCGATCAACCTCGACTGATCTGCCTAGGCCCCGATGCTCCTTCATCAATATTATTCATCAAATTGGTGTATCTTTTACACAATCTTATATCTTAATCTAACTGATTTGCTACTAATGAGACAATGAGATGGAGAATAAACTAAAACTGAACTTGTTTCATATTATTCATCAAATTAGTATATCTTTTATACAATTTGACATTTTAATCTAACTGATTTACTTTTCTACTAATGAGAGAGAGGTTGACTGAATATCTCAACCATCTAATGAATTCTTATACTTATTCTACAGGAGACAAACTACTTACATGTAAAGTCCTATTCTATATTCCAACATTCTCCATTTAGAAACTACTTACATGTAAAGTCCTATTCTATATTCCAACATTCTCCATTAACATATATTCTAGCTCATTCAAAACAAGTACTACCATGGAAACTCCTTAATCCAATGGATGAATTACATGCAATTCGATTAGTTGAGCACAACAAGCATTCTGGAGCTTCTCGATCCAGTCGTCATATTCAATCCATTCAACATCTACTTGGTCACCACAATATCTATTTAAACCTTTTGCTTAGTGCCAATTCGTTATTGATGAAAATATGAGATGGAGCTCTAATATCACATTAAAAACAATGAGACAAAGAGGATAGAATGAAACTGAACTTTCTTCATCTTATCCATCAAACTAGTGTATGTTTTATGCAATCTTATATTTAACTGATTTGTTATTAATGACCAAAAAGTACTAATTACATAGAGTATTAGTTATGGAGAGGTAGAAAAAATATTTCAATCATCCATTAACTTATTCAACAACTTCCTTATCTATAATTACGAAGAGGCTAGGAGAATATCTCAACCATCCAATAACTCATCCAACAACTTCCTAATCTATAGGAGAAACTACTTACATATGGAATCGTATTCTATATTTAAAAAAACACCACTTCATATTCTAACACTCCATTAACATCTAATCTAATCTAGATAAACATTATCACTACCATGAATCAATAACAATAAATTCTCACAACAAAAAAACTCATTCAAAACTAATATTGCCACAGAAATTTCTTAATCCAATGGATGAATTAAATGCATTTTGATGACTTGAGCTCAAGAAGAATTCTAGAGTTTCTCGGTCCAGTTGTCATATTCAATCCATTCAACATCTACTTTGTCAATACAATATCTATTTAAACGATCTCAACAAGCATTCTAGAGTTCTCAGTACAGTTGTAATATTCAATCCATTCAACATCTACTTCGTCACAACAATATCTATTTAAACTTTTGGCTTAGTTCCAATTCATTATCGATAAAAACATGAGATACTGCATAAGAACCATCAATAATAGGACTAGTAAGAACACTCTTCTTGCACATGCTTTTGAACATGATAATTAACAATAGAACTTAGACAGCCTCAGGCAGTTAGTAACTCTTTAGATGGAGCCATTTTAATAAATTGAAAGGAAAGATATAGTATTCTTAATTCTTATATATTCTAGCCTTTATTAGTAATGATTAAATTAAATATTAATTTTAAATGAAGATGGTTAACATGTCAAGATCCTCCACAATGGGGACAGTTTGTTGAATAGATCTTGATGAACCTTGTTTTTTTAACCATGGGAACTTAGTAACCTCCCAAGGGTATAAACAACAGTTTGCAAGCCAGATATACTAGTAACTAGTGACTCAACAGGATATATCCAATAGTCAGCAAGCCAGATATATACTAGTAACTAGTGACCATGCAGGGGGCGAGATGTCTCGAATCACACCGGGGTGAACCTCTATAACATGGGTCTCCTACTCTTTGAGCCTTGTCACAACAGGCCAATTAGAAACCCTACCCCCTCCAGTATTGAACCTATGACCTCCACAGAGATAACACATGTTATTAACCATTAAGCCCACCTAGGTGCTCTTGGTGATGAATTTTTTTTTATCCAATTCAGTCAAAAGCCACGAAGATGGAATTAATACCTACTTGGCTCATTTAGAAACACAAGAAGTACTCTACCCCCCAAAAAATGTTAATGCTTTTATTAAAAATTTTGAAATTAAATTTTCTAATCAAAACTTCCATCAAGTTCTATTTAAAGTTGAGAAATTTGAATACAAGAAAATATGTCCTGTGGACCAGATAGGTATTAAAGCACATTCCAAGATACACATACATGTATTATATCATACATGGGCATTGTGCAATAAATCATCAAAGTCAAAATGCAACAATTTCCAAAATCTACCCTATACCTTAAATGCAACTGTAAATCATGTTGGAGATACAATCAACTATTGTTAATGTAATTTTACCAATGTAAACATATTCTCATATTCTCATCCCTATGAAGACTCTGTTAAATATTTGTGAGAATACCTGAAAATCTGAAACTAAGATTTCATAGCGATTAGGGTTTTACTCAGAGGGCATGCATAGTGGCTTTGATCCCTAATCGGGAAACTCTCCTTGGGGAATCCATATGGCGCAACAGGGCCCTTGGCACGAAGGCTGATTCCCATTCCATGAGACCACCCCATTCCTCGTAACATCGCCTCCCCAAATTCATCCATAGGAATACCTTCGTAGGCCTCCAAAGAAGTCTCATAAGCGCAACGTTGTATCGCTTTTCGCAATTTCTCTTTCTCCAACTCGTCTTTATAAAGAAAACCCTCCTATGTACTGTAGATTTAGCCATTTACATGGGCTTCTGATTCTTTTGCCCCATCCCAATCTAGGTTTGGATGCAATGTATTATGCATCTTGGGGATGGACTTGATTGTATTGGGAAGAGGCGCGTTGGGATCGACTTCTATGATTTGGTAAAGGGGTTTATCACGAAGTATGGATTTGGGTTTGGTGGTAGTTGTTGAGGGAAAATTGAAGGATAATTTCACTATTTTTGGTCTTGAATCGTTGACATTTGTGAGAGACTCTCTAGGGTTTTCTTCCATTTCAATCATAGCAAGATCAAAATGTTCTCAAAATTAACATTGATATACTCTTAAAGAACTGTCTTTAAAAAATAAAATGCAATTCATACTCTTCACTAAAAAAATAGATATACATGTCTGGTCGGCTACAATTTCTTTTGGAAATCCCATAAGTGGGATCAATGGGCCGATAACCACTTTGTACCATCTTGTTTTGTTTTGTTTTGAGAGAAGTTATAACCACTTTGTACCATCTTGTTTTGTTTTGAGAGAAGTTATAATATTAGGTTAATGTTAGTCATGGTGAGGGTTGAGGATGGGTGTTGTCACTTTCACATGGGGTGATCCATCCAAATTTAGGCTAGCCTGGGCTCGGGTTATATACTTAAAAAAAATGTTGATGTTAGTCATAATATAGTTCCATATAGGGATCCCATATCACCTGCAAAACAATACTTCCAATGCATAAAAATCTAGGGTTGCTTCAATGTATGATTGGATGTATTTATTCTTGTCATCTATTTTGAATATGTGTAAGAGGAATTTTGTAGAAGGAAAGGCCATGTTTTATATAAGAAGAGAGGAATGCCAAGCAAATATATTCACCTCACAATGAAATATTAAGTTAGTAACAAACAACATTGTTTTCTAGTTGCTTCCAATTAATATAGATGAATACTAGTAGCCAACAAGATGGCCACAACATCATAAATATAATCTTCAAGATCATCACTATTTACAATATCCTTCCCATACCCTTGCTCCCACAACTCCATGCACCTACTATTTTTAAGAATCTTTTCAAATTCAACATTTGGTTTACCTGTAAAGGTTCTCATTACCCATAAAGGTTCATGCTTCAACATTTATCACATAATGTCATTTTCCATGCTTTAAGTGCATTGGGAAATTGTTTGGGCACAATTCCTCCAACTTTTCTATAGAATTGTAAGTATGTGACTATTTTTTACAACCCATGTACTTGCTTGGCCTTAACACTTGCATATTTACCTTTCACATGAGCTTCATTTCTTAAAATATGTTATCTCACTCCCAATTGGCTCAGTTTTCCTGAATTAGAATTCAATGTGGGGTTGATGTCTTAACTAACCCTTATGTTCAATTATTTTACGTTGAATAAATCCATGGGGATCATAAGCCCATTTAGTGAATTTCTCGAGATTGAAGGAATCAATAATTTCACCAACTTTATTGCATTCCTAGTAGTGAAATAATAATTCCCTAAAACAAATGGTGTGTAGAAGCAATATTTTTTTTCTCCCTATGAAGAAGTTGGCATCTAAGATGTTCCATTTGTCTTGTAAACCCTAGTTAAAATATTCGAGGGGTGAGGAAATGAGGCAATCTATAGGGATCTGCCTCAAAACCACAAACTCTCACCACTGTGTAATTTTTAAAGACATATTAATCCCCTTCCTTGATTCTCTCATCCTAATAGGAAGTTCCTGCAAAATTAATTGCAAGGTCCTTCTCATAAAACTATCAATGAAAAGCTTATAACAAATCAATGATTTCTTTTTTTTTTAACCTCATTTGTCCAATCATTAACACATTGGTTAACCTAACATCTTTTTTTTTAGTTTTGTGAACTCAAATTGGTTAGCTTGATAGAATGGAGTAAGGTAAATTAGATTGGAGTGAAACCTATATTAGCTTTTTTACTTGAATGTCGTCAACTAATGTTGAATTTCATATGCTAGATTCTCCTAAAACTACATTGTGAGATTAAATGTAATTGAGAATGACAAGCATGTAGGTTTTCGATGTTGAATTGGAGTCCCTTCCCATTACTACTAAAAACATGAAAACCAAGTCTTGAGACCAACCCTTCAAAATGTTAACCTTAAATGCCATGGAATGAGGAATGGTTTTGTCTTATTCTAGGAATTTGTTGAACACTTTAACC
The DNA here is from genome assembly GCA_027924585.1 of Larix kaempferi. NCBI lineage: Eukaryota > Viridiplantae > Streptophyta > Pinopsida > Pinales > Pinaceae > Larix > Larix kaempferi. The sequence goes on along the minus strand of BSBM01000804.1, from coordinate 3,142,920 downwards.
TTAGTAGCATTAGTCATTTCCTTGTATTTGTTAGCATTAGTTATTAATGTAAGCGGTGCAAATCTGTGTATAAGGTCGTTAATGTAAGCGGTGCAAATTTGCTTCATGCATTAATGCTGAGCTGTGACACATGAGGAGGTCTACAATTTACTAAATTCTAACAATGCAGATGGATTCAGAGACCCCCCTAGTGGGGGGTCTCTGAATCCATCTGCATTCTTAGAAATTAGTAAATTGTACAAATTCATTGTCAAAATTGTAATTTTCCATTGTCGGAGTGACACAACTAAAAATGAACAAATAAATGACCAATTGTTATGTGATAATTTTTAGCTTAGTTCTTATCCCGTGACCAATTTGGTCATTTATCTTGGTCATATTTACTTTCATTCTTATCCCGTGACCAAATTGGTCATTTATCTTGGTCATTTTTAGTTATCTCACTTAAAATTTCTCAATTTTGGTCATTTATCCCCTGAAAAAACTGTGGTGACCAAATTTTTTGGTCGTTTGTTCACTTATATCTCATTTTGTACTAGTGATAGATGATCTTCTACAAGTGACTAAAGTTGGCCTCTGGATTTAAATGAACCTATAGGAAAAGTGCAGAACTTGGGACAATTTGACAATTTTGAAGGACTGTAACTTTGTGCTCAGAATTCAGAATTGGGCATGCTTATAGTTGTTGGAAAGATTATCCAACGAGGGAAAATTGTACAGAGTCAAATTCTGAATTAGTGATTTAGATGTTTCTATAATTTGATCAAAAAAGTGCATGTAGCCATAATTTGACAAAAAATTTCAATATGGGTATTTTCTAGAATACATGAAAATTGATTTTTATTCTGTAATAAATCTAAAAACCGTGTTTATGTCAACACTTTGGCAAATTCAGAATCATATCAGTGACTGTTAAGGTTTTGCAGTGAGTATAGTGTAGTTGGATATCTTTGGTCTTTGTTGGGAAAAGAGAATCATCATCATGGATGATGCACAAGATCCTTATGAAGTTGAGGTAGATGCAATGGGAGAAAATATACAGATTGAGAATGCAAAGACAGAACCCAATGGTAGGAGAAACCAATCAAATCCCCTGGACATTGTAGAAACCATGAGGTTCCTGAGGGTGGAACTACAAAGTTGTAGAGTAGACAATGAGAGGTTGCTTAGAGCTCAAGAAGAAGAAAATCAGCTGAATGCAGCTATGCTCCAAAGTCTGACAGACATTTAGAGGAAGATTAACTATGGACATAACTCAAAAAATCAAGAAAAGAGTGGGAGTATCTCAAGGAGGAACTCTCACAAGAGGTCCCATAGTTCAAGAAGGATTTCTAGAGGCAGGTCATATACTCGAAAAATCTCTTCAGGATTCCACGGAAGGATCAAGCTCTTCTTCTCATAGGAAGAAGAGGAATAGGTCTTCCAAGGAAAACATGCATGGAGAATTTAGGAAGTCCAAGCCTCCTACATTTGATGGTGAGATAAAATCATGTCAATAAGCTTAGGCTTGGCTCCCTAGGATGAGGAAGTATTTCCAATTCCAAGACTACGCAAGAAATATGAAACCAAGAGTGGACATATTCAATCTATATGGTGGGATCACCTTTAGCAAGTGAAGAATATCAATGAAAGAAAGATTGTGTGGAAGAAGTTCAAGAAATAATTCAAGCAAAAGTACATATTGTTTGACGGACAATATACCAAGAGCGGACTCGAGGACTGATCTCCCTAGCTCAACGTGAGTCTAGAACAAATAGAGACAGAACATAAATAACTCTCCTAGATCTAATTAGACATCAAGGAACTAGATGCTCTTACCCTTTAGATCGCTAATCCTTTCTCCTTGAATGTTGCTCCAAGCTTGATGGTCTTCATATCTGAGCTATGAAACCTGTAAAGACAACACAACAAAACAAGTAGTAAAATGCACCTACACAATAATAGATCGAAGTAAGTAGTTAAGTAAGCAAACTACACAAAATATCATCAACACAATGAGATTTGGAGGAAATCACTTATATTACTATATTAAAAGGGAAATACATAGGATGAAGAGATTACAACCAATGACTTAACGTAGCAATCCTTCTCCGATCAAGCCAATGCCAAATCCTCCAAAGGGATGATGGATATCTCAAGGATGATTAGAGATCTCTCCTAAGCTAATTTCACCGCAGTCTATAAGAGGACAACCTGCGACGACCTCTCAAAACCTAGTATAAAAGGGTTTGCATCTCTTCTAGGTTAATGACTTAGTCAAGAAAACTTTAGGGATGTTTACACTGAGTCTCATGATGCTAATATTTTAGGTGTAATAGAATGCCCCCCAAAGCATGAAGCTATTTGAAACTGGACAGGTGAAATGCTTTGACAAAAGGAATGGCAATGGCTCATTGAACGAAGGACACTACTGCAGTACAACTAACTCCGAGTACACAGTCTCATATGACTCACAACATGGTTTCCGACCAATACATTGCAGATCCATGGTAGTAATGACTGATTGTACACAATCATGGCTACTAGACACAAGCGTAGATCCATGATGAGATGATAACACAGCCACGACCAATACAAATGTGGATCTGTATAATATGACTCAAAATAATCTCCATCGCAACCTGGGTAAAACATGACTCCCCAAGGTCTTCAAGCCGAACCCACAAAGATACGAATCTATCCATGTGATTACAAATGTCTTGATGTCAAACATGGTAGAAACCACTTGATTACCGGTCATTGATGTATACCATTAACAAGCGTGAGGGAAATCACCATTAATGTCAATGATTCCCAAGGTATCATAGTACATATCGTTAAGCGAGAATAAATGAGTTGAAGTCGAACGCTTAACGAAATCTTTCAATCAAGAGTCAATGATGTAAACTCATGTTGAAAGCGAGGTAACCTGCCATTGAGGCATGTAGGCCCAAGGTACTTGATTGGTTTCTAGATTCAATCCTCCGATGATGATTTGAAGTCAACAAGGATGAATCTGTCGAAGGAGGGCCATGATGAATCCCCCATCATTGACACGAAACACGACAACAGATGTTTGGAGCAGATCGGATGGTACAGTAACATACAGGACTGACTCAAAGTAGACTGACATGGTGGAAGGCGTATTGACTGCAGAAAATGAGTGGTGAAAATATTCTTGAACATGGGCATGGCATGACTTGGCAGTATTGACATGACGAATGCAACACCGACTCCTAATGCAATTGATGGTGGAATTATTCTTTGGATGACCCAAAGGAGTAACAAGACTCAGGAAGTAGGCAAAACTCAAGGATAAACGGATGATCCAAGTATAGTATGAAAATGCAAATGAGAGCCATGTTCAAGAATGACTAGGTACTGCCACAGATAAAGAGTGTAACATAAAATCTTTCCTTTTTCCCCATCACAAATGATGAGTGCCTCATGTGTTTTTAATGAGCTTGATGAGGGTAACCAAATGCTCGGTATAGTTCATCTCATAAATGAGTCCAATCCCAAATATTTTTCGAACCTAGGAGAGGAGGGGTTCGTCCCATGGCAGGCCCTTCAATGTTAGATTTTTACGAGTCCATAGAAGGTAAAATCGGTCGTCATTTCATGTTTAGAGAGTTTGAAAAGACCTAAAGAAGGCTCCAACGGTCCTTTTTCGTAAAGTTAGCCTCATCGCATGAAAAAGGGTAACACAACGCGGGAGAGGACTCTTCCAGTCATGATTGGCTGGAGTATTCCTTTTTCGTAAATAGTGCCCCCTGGTCCGAAAAAGGGGTCAACTATCACCAGGGAGACGACCATTCAAATTCTTTAACAAGCGAGAACGCGACAGGTTCACTTGGCAATCTTTTCGTATTTCGAGAGCCTGAAAAGAGATTAAAGATAGACTCTGAGGGGGTTCCTTTTCCGTAGAAGTTTAACAAGCTCGAAAAAGTGATAAATCGTAACTCGGTAACTTATTCTCATGTTTTTAAGAGCACAAGAAAGAACAAAGACTAAGCTTGTCATCATTAAATAATTAAAATATAATGGATGAAAAATAACGACAAAATATTCAAGGGGTTGTTCATACCTGAGATGATCGCTAACACTTAACGTCTCCTGCATGCTTGAAAACTAGGTCAAACAGTCAACCAAGCATTCAAATGCAGTAAAAATGATCCAAACTATAGCAAATAACCCAAACAACATATAAATTTGAAAAAGAATATCCCTTTTTTTTTTATAAAATAGAAAAAATGATTAAATATAGTTAACATTGTTTATTTTCCAAATTGGGGAGAAGAAAGTGCCATTTGGAGCAGAATTTCATTCGTCGATTGCCGGAGCTACGAGCAACCATTTCACGAGCCGTTCGGAGCAGGTAACCCTAAATCTCAACCAGCATATTTCTAGTGGTTTAGAATTTCATTTTTTAGGGTTTTTGAGTTGATTTCTGGGGAGTTTGTGTGCCCTCGAGTCGTCGCAGGTCTTCCTTATGGGAACTGCGACGAACCCGGTTCATCGCAAATCCTGCAAAGGTGTCTTGAGACGATGTCTCCCTATCTACAATGATAGGTTGCGATGGCGGAAACGTCTATGGTCAACTCAAAAACTATCCCAAAAGAAAAAGTCTTAATGGATTGAGTGAGTTCTAATGATGTTTAAATGCTCCTATTGACAGGTTTGTGGCCTCCAACATGGTTCTAGAGTGGCGAGAGCGAGAACATGAGGGAGATGATGTGCAAGCAGGAAATGACCCATTATGTGTAGAGGCATTGCGGAACTGTGGGCTACTGAAGTTCTTCAATGTCCAGGGTATGAGGGCCCAAGTCCTACTGCTGGAACATATGGTCCATTCTTGGGATGCAGCACAACAGTACTTTGTGATCAGAGAGCACATACTGACCATAGATGTCGAGGACATCTACTTCTTGACAGGATTGTCCTCGAGGGGTGTTAACACCCAAAAAGTGCTCACTACCTCATCTACCCATCACTTTACTCATTTGTCCATATTTCCTACCATATTTACCTTCAGAACCCTAAAATCCCATAAAAAAGCCCCCAAAAGGCCTAAAAAGCCTCCAAAAGGCCACAAAACCATCAAAAAAGCCTCAAAAAGGCTAAAAAACCCCTTTTCCCCCCAAAATTCCTCCAAAATAGAAAAAACCCTCTAAAAAGGGAATAAAAATTATAAAAAAAAGGAGGAAAAAACCCTATACAGCTGACCTAAACCATATGGTTCCCAAAACCATGGGCCAGCACTCCACCACAAAAAACCTATAAATAGGTGATGGAGACCCCTCATTTCATATCCACAATCAAGTACACCCTTACTCTACCAAAATCACTCTTGAAACCCTAGCTCACCCTTGAGCTACTTTCACCATTGAGTGCCCCTTTTGGCCCATTTCCACCATTGGAGAAAGAGAAGGAGCAAAGTTGGAGTTTGGAGCAACCCTCTTGGATCATTGCAAGAACTTCACCAGCCTTTACACTTGAGGTAAAATTTTAATACAAAAGAAAAACCATTTATATTCCATGTTTTGTTATGTTTCTTAATGCTCATGCTAGTTTAGAACCTGTGTTGTTTTAGTACTTTAATTTACTGTTTTATTGAACGGCTACTAAGGAGCCCATTCTCCTTAGTAGGTGCTCATTTTCACAAGCTAGGGTGAAAACCCTAGCTACAATTTTGGCGACTCCGCTTGGTTTGAATTTTCGGTTACATTTTTTTCCTGTTTTTTCCTTTCGGCTGCCGTAAACCGCATCTTTTACCCCCTGCAGTTGCGTTCCGACCACGTCTTTCAGGCATTTACCTGCGACCCGACCACGGCTCTCAGACTGTTTCCGGCAATCTGTCAGTGAATTCAAGTCTGTTACCTGGGATCCGACCGCGGCTAATTAGCTTGTTTGTTGCGATCCGACTACGGCTGTCAAAACTTTTTCGGCGTCCCGCCTGTGGCTTTCAGCTAGTTTTCTGCAACCTGCCTGCGTCTATCGGCCTTTTTTCCCACGCCCTGACTGCGGCTTTCAGCCCTTTTGCTGCAACCCAACTGCATCGGTCGACCCTTTTTCCCGTAGCCCGACTGCGGCTTTCAGCGCTTTTGCTGCAACCCGACTGCATTTGTTGGCCCTTTTTCCTGCGTCCCACCTGCGGCTTTCAGCCATTTTCCTGCAACCCACCTGCGACTTTTGACCTTTTTCCCGCGGTCCGACTGCATCTTTCAGCCAAAATCCCGCAACCTGTCTGCGACTGTTGAGCTATTTCCCGTGGTCCAACCGCCCAGAACGGCCACAGACCCGCGGTCTGTTCTCTGCACTTTTTTACCTGTTTTGAACCCAGCACTTTGCTGCACTATTTTCTGCACCTACTCAGCCATCTGTCCTACCTGCAACCATACTTCCCTACAACCTTTTCTGTAGTTTTATTTCTGTTACATTTACAGAATCGTTTTTTTTTTAATTTTGAAAAAGAGAAAATTTTGCATGTCAACGTTTACATTTTGTCTTGTTGTTTTTAGTTAGAAAGTTTCCCCCCTTGTGGCACTTTTACTTGGGTTCATCATCTCACACGCACACACTCTGTCACCTAATTCAAGTGAGCCTTAAAAAATTACTTAACACAACCAACATTCTAACCCCACTTGGAGAACACATAAGAATTTTTGTAGATAGGTAGGATTGGGGGGATAGGCATCCAAATAACACCCCTCGGTTGCTTACACTTGAGACATAGCTGTTGTCCATTAGGGAACTAAAATCCCCTAGTATTTTTTGGCACGGTCACAACCAGTTTATCAGAGGGCCTCTCCCTTAGGAGGGTTGAAGTCGCCAGACTGGTTCCGAAGGCCTGAGTGGAATACTGCAATCCATTCAGTAACCGAAGGGTTACCTTTCACAGTTCTCAAGGTATCCCTGTATGGGGGTACTACGGTAAAAGGAACAAACGGTAGATTCACCTTTTATGGACGTGTCATGAACGGGGTATCTTAGTTGCCTTTCTTCTAGGATTGACTACCCGGTGTCCCTCCCGGTAGGGGGATATCTTTAGCCACTTAGCTCTCCTATCCATATTGTCTGACTTGGATTTCATCACCTCGCAGAGGATATGTCTAGTTGAGTCAGAATACTATTTAGTTAGGTGTTTGCATGCTCCTTTACCTCCTTTTGGTCTAGTGAGTCCACTATTTTTATTTTTTAGGAAACCTGCTACTTGTTGGTATTCTGACCATTTCTGTTGATACTCCACTTATTGTAGCACAGCTGTTGCAGTAAGTGTTTTGAGTTGGTTGTTAGCCTGAGTGCCATATTTTTTGAGCTCTCCTTCTGCACACTCGGTTGCATTAGGTTTTTTGAGCTATTTTTCACTCAACACAACCCCCAGATATTTGACACCATTTGTCACCATTGAGTCCCCAAGACATTCTCGGCGCCTCCGGGGTGAGCCCCCGCAGCATGGTTCACTTGACACCACCCGTCATAGACATAGATCTTCATCACTTGATACCACTCATCATAGATCTCGAGCTTTGTCACTTGACTCCACTCGTCAATGGCATAGAACTCCGTCACCCAATCTAGACGCCCCCTATTTTACCTCTGACTCTGAGGCAGAGTCCGAGAACCCCATTTACACTGCACCAACCAACCCCATGGCTGGCTTGACTTCCACCCCTTTCTTTGTAGGGACCATTGGTGGAGCATCCACCACCACATCAGCTACCACAACTGCTTTGGGTATGCCCTCGATGGGGTCCACATCTACCATTCTGATCACTGCACCCATTCCAGTAGCTGGAATACCTATTCCCACTCCATCAGTGACTCACACTACTCTTGGTGCTGCAGGACCGTCCCATACCACATTCGTCCCTACACTTGGGGGCAACCTCCCAAACCCTGCCCCTACACTTGGGGGCATTGGCCTCAATTTGGTCATACCCACTAGTATGTCACATCCTTCTACTAGTTTTCCATTCATGGCTAGCCTCAACCTTCCTGACCTAGCTAGACTGACTAACGATCCTATCAGACATGACCCTGCGTGGCCTCACATGCCCACCAAGATCCCCTCTAACATCCCTAAGTTTGAGGGAAAGGCAGGCGAGGACCCCCAGAACCATATTATGTCCTTCCATCTATGGTGTTCCTCCAACTCCATAGTGGACGACTCTGTCCGCCTTCGTCTGTTATAGCGCACCTTCACTGGCTCTGCAGCTAAGTGGTACATCGAGCAACCCCATGGGACCCATGACACCTTTACTTCCCTTGCCTCGACCTTCCTGCAGTTCTTTCAGTTACCTGTCCGCTATGATGCAGGAGTTGAGATCCTACTGTCTTGCAGATAGAACACGGCTACCCACATCACTGACCACATTCATGAGTGGCGGCGACGCCGCAGCCTCTGCAAAATCAAGTTAGATGATCGTATCTTCTTAGATTGGTTTCTCAAATGCCTCCTTCATGTCATTGCCAAGGATGTGGCATCCAAACGACCCCAGTCCGAAGAAGAGGCCATCCTCAAAGCCCAGCAATTTGACCTCATATACGCCCAGTCTGGTTATCTCTATACCATTATACCTGACGCCCCTTGCGGTGATTCCTCCCAGCACGATGCACCGGGGGCATCCCATGCCGCAGACGACATCATCGACCGTGTTGCCTTGCATCCCCAACCCTTTTCCATAGCACATTCTAGCCCTGGCCCCGACCTTTCACGGGCTACATCTCAATCCGGAGCAACCAATTCGTATGCTCCTAGGACACATCACCACCATTCTCATAGACCCTCATGTCCACCTCAGTGCTTTGGACATGCGTCCCCCGCTTATGCCCCCCCGGTCGCACCTCAGCCATATTACCACCCACAGGCTGCCCCAGCTCCTATGTCTTCTCAAGCCCAACCTGCTTATTACCCGCCACAGGTAGCCCCTGCGACAAACCCACAGCCTGCTTTGCAGACGTATCAGCAACCCCCACAAGGTTCAACACCTGTGCAGCCTCCACCTACTTATTATCCACCGCAGCCTGCTCCCACACCTGCACAACCCCAGAACCCACCTGCTGCCCAAGGGCAAGTTTACGCCCAACAGAATCCGCAGCAGAACCAAAAAAACTAGCGCCAACAGGGCCAGCAAAACCACGGCAAAGGTCGTAACCATGGGAACAACCCCCCTCCCGACCAAGGTGGTCAACCTCCTATCCCCCCAGACAACAATAACGCAGCACCTACCAACCAAAACCATGATCGACTGCCCAAGCAGGCTAAAAATCCTAATTTGCGAACAAACCATCCTTGTTCTATTTGCGGGGTCTATGGCCACTACACACATGCTTTCCCACATTTGGAGCGAGCTTGGCAACTCTGGGTCGATGATGCCCATCGCCAAGGGCATGCCGCTCCTCAAGCGCCACCCAACCCCCCACCCCCTCAACAGCAACCTTTGGTGCTGCAAAACCCCTTACCAACCCAAGGTGTAGTGAACACTCAGCCGTTGGTCCCCCCTCAAGGCAACGCGCCACCACAACAATAGATCACTTACGCCGCTCCTGATCAACCCATGTTCAACTCAGGTACTCACCACTTGTTGATGATGTCGTCCGCTGATTTCAACCTCCAAACCCGACGGAACCAATATGGCTCCACCCCTGAAGCCCCTCCCGCCGACAAAAACACTAATGCTCATCCCACTAATCAAGCGTTACGTATACCTCCGGCTCCACTCGATGGCACCCCCAAAGCACCTCGTTTCCCACTTCGTCGTATCAACAATAACCCCAATGCTCGCGCTGTGTCAAATTACAGCATTGTAGATGACTTAGCCCAATCTCCCGCCACCATGTCTGCGTTAGAAGTCTTAAAAAACTTTCCTCCACAGCACAAGACTTTGCTTTCCGCCATTGGTGCTATTGATCCAAATGATTCACAACTGATGGCATTCGATTTGGACCAGTCTGAACCACGCCTGCCTTCCACTTTAGCATTCCAAGTTTCTGTTTTCGTTCGGAATCTTGTCATCCATCGGTGGGATCCCCTACTCTCCAGCAGTTGAGCCTACGATAGCCGTTCGGCTCAACCCCAAGGCCTAGTAGCTAACGTCCCCGTCCAGCTGGCTAGTAAAACCGTTCTCATTGACATAGAGGTCATCAATGCCCAACTTGATTATAACCTCTTACTTGGCCGCAGCTACATGTATGCCATGTGGGCGATTGCCTCATCTATTTTTCATACCATGATGTTCCCCCATGATGGACGCGTGGTCAAGGTTGACCAACTCACCTACTACGATCCAAATGCCCCCGTTGCACCCGAAAATGTTCTCCCCATGGTCGAACAACCTGTTAGTGGTGCCGCTACCTCGTTTGTTTCCTCCGTGGGACCTGGAATTTACTCAGATCCACCGATGACTTCCACATTCCAATCCATTCCTCCCCCATCACCCGCAACCGAAGTCTCTAACCTTTGTACTCTTTCCCACAATACACAAACACCCAACACTCAACCGCCCTTGTTACCTAAACCACCATTGGTACCTAGTCACATTGGTGTTACAACTATCCACAAAATCCCCTTCCTAATCCCCCCCTCGGGAGTAGTAAGCGCCCCAGTTATGGCTACCCTCAACCTCCCTGGGTTAACCTTAGTATTACCCGTGTGGTATCTTTCGCCTCCCGTTCCCCCGCCAACCCCAAATGTCGTCCTCCAACCGGTGCAACCTATTGTCACTACTAGTCAACCACCTCCTGGGGTCGTTACCCCTTTGTCATCTACGAATCCCCCTCCTCTTATCAAGACCACTGGGGGCAGAGGCCCACAACCCTACACTGTTGTACCCCCTCCCAAGATAGTTAAACCCCCTCCCGTGTTTTGTGCTCCCCCCAAATGCTCGTTGTGTGATGAGTTAGGCCATCCGACTCATCAATGTCCACAATTACCTGCATTACAGGAGCACATGCAAATGCTTGACGATGACCCCAACATCCCGGTTGTCGAACTCGATCCAACCCCTAAGCCTCGTGATAAATCACTACGTACCAACCACCCTTGTGCCATATGCGGTATTTACGGCCACTACTCACATTACTGTCCTGATCTCCCAGATTACAGAGCAGCTCTCTACGAGATGAATAATTTGGACCTTGAGACGGCACCCCCCACAATTGAGGAGATCCACCCCCGGTATCATCCCCATCCGGCGAGATTAATACCATTTATATGATCTCTTCGACTACCACTCCCTCGTCAACCGATTTGACAACTCAAACTTTCCACAATAACGAGGAGATTCTAGAGGCTCTCACTACCCCGGATTATCCCTGGGACGACATGCACCATCGTTCCTATTTCCTCCCAGAAGAATCCTCCTCTACCACCGCTACCCAATTCACGGTTGAGTCCAAAGATTTCCTTCCTACTAAAGTCGACTGGTTTAAGGATCCTATTCCTACTCTTGATGCCTTTGAGGAAGGTAACATGGCCAATATCTCACCCGTCATTCACATCGATATCTCTGACCCTCCTGGTGCTCTTGAAATCATTACCTTAGGAGCCTCCTGTAGTGAGCATGAGGTCGGAGAATACAAAAAAAATTTCCAAGAACTTCGTGATGTCTTTGCTTGGTCCTATACCGAAATGCTCGGTATTGACCCCGCCATTATAGAGCACCACATTGACACATGGCCTGATGTACCCCCCGTTCGTCAGAAACAGAGCCCCATTCATCATTCCAAGCTCCACGCTGTTAAATCCAAGGTTGAGAAACTTCGCAAAGCAGGATTCATTTATCCTATTGCTTATACCACCTTGGTTTCAAACCCCATTCCTGTTAACAAAAATCAAGGAACCATTAGAGTATGCACTGACTTCCGCGATTTAAATCGAGCTTGTCCCAAGGGAAACTTCCCCACGCCATTTATTGACCAACTCATCGATGCGTCTGCGGGGCATGAAGTCCTCTCTTTCATGGACGATTTTTCTGGATACAATCAAATTCAGATCCGTAAAGAGGATCAGTACAAGACTGCCTTTACCACCCCATGGGGCACCTTCTCCTACCGCGTCATGCCTTTTGGCCTTAAAAATGCTGGTGCCACCTTCCAGTGAGCCATGACCTATTTTTTTCACGACTTGGTCCATATCCTGCTTGTCTATCTTGATGACCTTACAGCTCATTCCCGGAAACGATCTGACCACCTTAACGACCTCCGGCAAGTTTTCCTGCGTTGTCGCAAATATCAAATCCGCTTGAACCCACACAAGTGTGTCTTTTGTGTTCCAGCGGGCTGGTTGTTGGGTTTCATTGTTTCCCAGAAAGGAATTGCTGTTGATCCCCTAAAATTCCAAGCCATCTTAGACCTTCCCTCTCCTCGCATGCTTCGGCAACTCCAAATTCTACAGGGGTGATCCAATTTCCTTCGTCGCTTCATTCCTGATTAGGCCACTAAAGTTCATGGTTTCTTACGCCTGCTTCGTACCCACATACCCTTTGTTTGGGATGAGCAAGCAGAAGCTGCGTTCGACGCCCTCAAGAAAGCTCTCACACAAGCCCCCTTGATCTCCCCTCTGGATTTCTCTCAGGACTTCATCCTTTACGTCTCGGCATCTGAACATGCCGTGTATGGAGTCTTGGTTCAAGAAGATGCCTCTCACCAAGAGCATGTCATTTATTACGTAAGCCAGACCTTGTCTGGCCCACCCCTACGTTACCCATACGAGGAAAGATTATCCCTAGCTGTAGTCTTTTCCATCCAAAAATTGTGACACTACATTCTGCTTCATCATACCACAGTTGTCGCCGACTCCAACCCTTTGGTCTATCTCCTAAACCGGCGGCTCCTACAAGGTCGTGTTGCTAAATGGGTCATTATCCTCCAGGAATATGACCTCACTTTCAGAACTCCTAAGAACACCAAAGCCCTCGCGCTTGCCCAGCTCATCACCGATCTCCCATCCCTTCTACCGTCCCCCCAGATCTCCGATGAGTTACCCGACAATGACTTTTTCACCATCTTGTCTAATGACCCTTGGTACGGTGATATTTTGTTATACCTTCGCACACAAAAGTTTCGACCCAACATTCGTCGTGATGGACGTCGTCATATCCGTCACCAGGCCTCTCGATATCTCCTCCTAGGCGATGTCCTTTACCAGCGAGGGGTTGACACGATCCTCCGTCGTTTCCTTACACACGAGGAAGCCGAACACATCCTCAATGATTGTCATAGCGGTGCCTGTGGTGGACATTTCTCTGGGATGGCCACCGCCCAAAAGGTCATCCGCGCCGGATATTTTTGGCCCACACTCTTTACCGACTGCATCACAGCGGTCAAACATTGCCATAATTTCCAATTTTTTGCCCCCAAGGCCCGGACACCACCTGCTTCGTTAGACCCAGTCATCACCATTGGTCCCTTTTGTAAGTGGGCCATCGACTTCATGGAGTGTAAACCCCCATCTACCAACGGCCATAAATACATCATTGTCGCCGTCGATTACTTCACCAACTGGGCCAAAGCCATGCCAACTTTCAATTGTACCACTGACACCGCTGCCCGTTTCTTTTTTAACCATGTTATCACTCGATTCGGGGTTCCCAAACAATTGGTCTCAGACCATGGTTCACACTTCGAAGATTCTGTTTGGCATGAGTTATCCACCCTCCTCAAGTTGGAACATCAATATTCCTCTGCTTACTACCCCCAAGGGAACGACCAAGTAGAGGCCATTAACAAAATTCTCAAAACCATCCTTCAACGCACTGTTGACCGGCATAAGTCCAATTGGCACCACATGTTGTTCCCTACCTTATGGGCTTACCGTACCTCTACCAAGACCACCACTGGTTTTACCCCGTTTCATTTAGTTCACGGTGTAGAGTCTGTCCTCCCCATCGAGTGTCAGATACCTGCCTTACACATCGCCGTGGAGCTTCTCCCTGACACCTCCCCACTTGAGCAATGTTTGCTATCCCTCGAACAAGCAGATGAAGACCGTCGTGCCACTCTCCAGACCATTGAAGCCACCAAGAACCGTTCCAAAGCTGGTTATGACAAACATGTACACCCTCGAACTTTCCATGAAGGGGACCTCGTCCTCGCCTATAACCAAGCCCACGACAAAACTGGTAAAGTAAAGTTTTAATCCATGTGGCAAGGCCCTTACATCGTGCAGACCTGCCTTGGCAATGGGGCATACATTTTAACTGACTCAGAAGGTCGCCCTTTACGCAACCCTCGTAATGGGTTGTATCTTAAACACTTTTATCCCTAAATAACTCGCGGCCCCATTGGTCCGTAGTGTACAGTTTACTCTCTTTTTGTTTTTCACCTTTTTTACCACACTCTCACATTCATCATTTTTGCATGACCACAGATGGACCATCTTCCACCTCATTACATTGGCTACACCGATGGAGCAAGCCGTTGGTCTCCCAACCTGGCTTCTGCAGCATGGGTCTTATATTCCCCTTCACATGAATTGATTCACCTTGACGGAATATGTATAGGCGCTGCTACCAATAACCAGGCGGAGTATGATGCTGTGACCAATCTCCTGACTGTTTCCCTCCAGATGGGCATATGTCACCTTCATGTGTTCCTTGACTCTCATCTACTTGTCTCCTAGCTCAACAACTGTTACCAGGTGCGTGATCCCTGCCTCTTTAGAAAGTTCCTGCGCACAAAACAACTCAACCGACAGTTTGAATCCATAACATTCACCCATGTCCCAAGAGCTCAAAATAGTGTCACAGATCAAATGGCTAACAACATCCTAGATTGGCACATCAATCACACCATGTAAAAACCTCCATCATGCATCATCATCCCATAACATCTCATACAAATATATAAAAACCCAAAAAGATTGCAAGGGGCATCCACGTGCCTAATCCTACATACATAATGTTGCATCCATCACATAACATACACAAGGGGCATCCATGTGCCCAACATCCTACACTACTTGCATCCACGTGCAGTACAAACATATAACAAACCATAAGCGCATCCACGTGCATACACCAAAATCATCATCGCAAAAAATATGCATCCATGTGCATATATATATATCAAAAAATGAATGTCAATATGCTATACATGTCCTGAGTATCCCTATACTCAGCTATACAAAAATGTCTATACATCCCTAAAGCCTCATAGAATACATGTCGTAGCTACAAAATCGGGGGGAGTCCCCTGCACTCCCTAATGAGAGTCATACCCTGCATCACTGCCTGCTTCCGCTACCTCTGAGTCCTCCCCTCGCTCCTCCTCTGGCAACTCCTCATCCCCTACGGGCTCATGTGGCCACCCCCTATCCGCTAAGATGGCCACCCGGATCGCAATCGACCGGAACTCCCATGGAGCCCTCAGATAGTCCTGGATCACCTCTGGATCCACATCCTGCCACCCATCATCAATCACTCCCACTAGCAACCGATCTAGCAACATCCGTACGGACTCCAAAGTCCCCTCTGCGTCCCGCCGACACACCTCCCCTCGGCCTAGTAAGGCTGGTACCGCTACATGCCCTCTGCGCGCTACATGCCCTGGCGGTGGTCTCGAGCCAACATCTATAGATCACCCATCAGTCAGCAACGGTATATCAAAAAACTATGATACATAAAACTTGACATCCATAACATGCAAGCAAACCCATACGTACCATCTGGTCCCCATGCCTGTCCTGGCGCCCGTGGTGCCTCTGGATCCCCGGTGTAGTCCATATCCCTATATGGAAAGTCATCCAGTGTCAATGGTATCTGTAGCCACTGCAGGCACAACTCCTGCGTGAAGTATCTACCAACCTCGCCGCCACCCCCGGTGGTGCATCATCTCCCCCCACCGCACCATGCGCGGCTCCCTCAGTCCTCCTGCACTCACCGGCACCCGTGGCCGCAGTGTCGGTACCCGCTCCATGAAGAATGCACATAGAAAGGATCCGTAATAGAATCCTTTGCCAGATTCCTTCACCGATGTCAGCTGCCGCTGCACACAGGTGAGGAACATCTGGCCCCACGCATAATAGACCCCATCCAGTACGCGCTCTACTAGCTGCATCTGGCCCCCGGACACCTTTTCAGGTGACTGGGACCCCAACACATGAACTATGCATGCCGCAATGGCCTGTACTGATGGATCCTGTAGGTCCACCACCCGAAGTGCATTCCTCTGCACCCTCGCCTCTGGAACACAGTATCGCTCTAGCATATCCTCCATATCTACATCAGCGGATACTCGTGGCTGCGTATCCGCCACCCTACCCAGATAGGGCAACCCCGTCAGGAAGTATACATCTGTCAAGGTGAGGTCCACCCTCTCACCCTGCACCCTGAACGCCTGAATATCTGGCTCCCAGAAGCTCACTAACCTGTTCAGCAGCAACCCTGCTAACCGCATCATAGGTACCTGAGCGAACTTCAGCAGTCCGCATAATCCCAACACAGACCGCACATGTCGATCCTCCCGGATGACATCCACTATCTCATCAGGGACCTCCCGCTCTTACCACAACACCAACAGCATCCTGTCAATCACACAATACAAACTCATCAGACTCATGACAAAGAAATAAGCCTAACCCCCCCCCCCCCGGGGAAGCCCTAACAGCTCGCTCCCAATCGTGGATTTAGGGCCCCTTGCCACACTTTCCGACCACGGCTGTCGGGCCTACAGTCGCGGTCTCAAACCGCGCCTGTAGGGGTCGAACTCACGGTTTTGAACCGCGTGTTCAGCCTCGGAACGCGTGGTACCCGACCGCGCATTCCAACATGAACATCGCGGTCCCCAACCGCATGATCTACCCTGGAACCTACGGTCTCTGACAGCGGTTCCATCCCCCAAACCCGCGGTCCACCCCATGTGGACCGTACAAATACCCCCCTGGGACCCACTATTTCCCCCCCCCCGCGCCCAAAGAAAATGCAGGTATGAGTTTGACGGAATACCTGTAACTCCCGGATCTGAAAATGGCCGGTTGGATCGTCCAGAAATGCCACCTCAGCTCTGGTCCACTCTGATCACTAGTCAAAGTCAAATAGTACAAATGACACTTGTCATGTTGGACCCACTCACTATTTATAGTATGTTGACTTTTTCTTGTTTTGGCCATCCTAAACTCATACGGAGTCCATTTTTCGAACCATTTCCACCATCGGAATCAGCACGACGAGACCGTCCTGATGGTCCTCTTGTTTTCTTATTTTTTCCACATCAGTTTTTGAGCATTTTTTAGACACCACTCGTCGCCTTGGTTTGCATGCCACTTTGGCTGCTCTCCGTTTTTGGTATATTTTATACTATTGGATTCATTTTTTCGAGCCCGTGATGATGCTTGAAATCATTTCTCGCTCTCACCCCCAGATTTTTCAGGTATTTTTTCCAAAACGCCCCTCGTCCCTTCGGTTTGCGTGCCACATCGGTTGTTCTCCATTTTTGACACTTTTATGTCGCTGGATTCATTCTTCCGAGCTCATGATGCTGCTTGAGATCATTTCTCGCTCTCACTTGGTACAGTTTCAACATTGTGTATCGACACCTTGCTGCCTCGGTTTGCACCCCACATCGGTCGCCATCGGATTGTTCCACATTTTTCCATGAGCCATTCACTCCTGTCATCCTGCAACTATTTCGTTATTTTGCCACCATTCATTACCCCGCAAGGAGGCCCACCAGTGTTCCCCCCTACCCTCGTTCTTGGTCATCATCAATGTTCCTTGATTGAGCACTTCCTCCTTGCCTGGCCATTCCTTTTGTTCGGTATACTTTTACCCCTTTTTCGGGCTGGAGTCCTTTACGAAAAAGGCACTTAGGAAGTTTCTGTTAAGCTCTTTTCTGACTCCTAAAACAATGAAAATATCACTGAGCAATCTTGCTTCCTTTCATGCTCAGTAAAGTACCTGAAAGGGCATCTATCTGGTATAAGTTTAACCCTTTTCTGGACCTGGTAGACTAATTACGAAAAAGGAGTACCCTAGTCACACCGGCTAGAAGAGTTCTTCATTGCATCCTTTTATGCTTCTTTGGGCCTTGGAGACTAACACACGAAAAAGCAACCCCCTGGAGTCTTCTTATCGCTTTCAGACTCTCTAAAATTGAAAGCAACCACGAGCATGCACTGTCCTAGGATCATACAAATCCACACGACAGTACCATTCCATTATTTCAGAGTCTTCTTATCGCTTTCAGACTCCTTAAATTTGAAAGCACTCACGAGCATGAACTGTCCTGGGCTCGTATAAATCCACACAACAATACCATTTTAAACACACTTCTTCTAGTTCCTTAACCCATGAAGAATTCCCCCCGTGCCTCTTGGCACTATGATCGATCATCTTGGCAGCACCCCCAATCAGGTCGCCTTTGTTCAGAGTAGTCCGCAGTCTCCTACCATTTTTACACCAGCTTGAGTATCCCTCATCCCAGTCACTCTCCTTGATCCATTACAGCTATGCTCCCTTTCCCCTCGGTCAGTTTCATATGCTGCCCGATCATCCCCACCATTATACTCTAAACAAAGTAAGTTTGAGTCCACCCACTCTACTTGCCTAGTTATCCCCCACAGTATGTCAGTCCTACCATCAATACTCTCACACTTCGGTTCTCCACCTCGCGCTCATGTCAAGGAAACATCATTGCCTTGATAGTTGTAGGTCTCCCTCTGTCGACGACAGCCCCTCTATTCCAGAGGATAGACCCAAAGGTCCCTGCGCCTTGGACCCATCACCATCTGTGGTGAGTGCCTACGGACCATTTTGAGAGGAGTCATCATTGCCTCTCTGAGTGGTTGTTTCTCACATGCTCGACTTCAACACCTTGATCGCATCGTTGAGAATCGCGCAGGGTTTATATCCCTTCAGTTATTGGTCGAAGACCCCGGATCTCCCTCGACTCTAGCACATTGATGAGTCACTTCGAAACGCCCAGTTATATGTTCCCGTGGATGTATGGGTTGCGTTGGCGCTTGTATTCAGAAGCCATCCAGTTATATGCTTCCTTGAGTACCCAGTGCAGTTCCAGTTCAATGTACCATTGAGAGTATGACCCCTTGTCACTATGATCCAGCAGCTCATCAGTTCCTCTGGTACCACACTTAGGAGCACTGTTTTTATTCCAGTGTATCAGTTCTTCAGCTCCGACATGGTCCGCCCAGCAGTATGTCCCAAATTTGTGTCCCCTCTGGGCCCTTATGATATACACAGTGGTTCTCTATGTATCCTACAGGTCCCCCTTTTCGGGCCTCACAGTTCTTTTTATGTATCTTGATACGAGCATGGGTATGCCCGCCTCGTCCATATATTGAGATTCTTCCTCATTCATTATTTGAGGTCATGTATATGTCAAGTCCCCATATTTTGGACCCCCTTGTTATTATTGTTCTATATCTTGATACGAGCATGGGAATGCCCGCCTCGTCCATATGATCAAATTATTCCTCATCCATTATTGAGGTTATGTACTTTTAGTTTTTGCAGTTTGTTCGGGACCGTTGTTCCAGGCTCCAGTTTGTTTCTTCTCTTCTCCACACCCCAGGAACACCATACAAGACTTATGATGTATATCGACCATACGATGAGCTCCTGCCCTCACACATCAGGGGGCAATCTGTTAACACCCAAAAAGTGCTCACTACCTCATCTACCCATCACATGACTCATTTGTCCATATTTCCTACCATATTTACCTTCAGAACCCTAAAATCCCATCAAAAAAGCCCCCAAAAGGCCTAAAAAGCCTCCAAAAGGCCACAAAACCATCAAAAAAGCCCAAAAAAGGCTAAAAACCCCCTTTTCCCCCCCAAAATTATCCAAAATTCCTCCAAAATAGCAAAAACCCTCTAAATAGGGAATAAAAAATATTAAAAAAAAGGAGGAAAAAGAGGAAAAAGGAGAAAAAAACCCTATACAGCTGACCTAAACCATATGGTTCCCAAAACCATGGGCCAGCACTCCACCACCAAAAACCTATAAATAGGTGATGGAGACCCCTCATTTCATATCCACAATCAAGTACACCCTTACTCTGCCAAAATCACTCTTGAAACCCTAGCTCACCCTTGAGCTACTTTCACCATTGAGTGCCCCTTTTGGCCCATTTCCACCATTGGAGAAAGAGAAGGAGCAAAGTTGGAGTTTGGAGCAACCCTCTTGGATCATTGCAAGAACTTCACCAACCTCTACACTTGAGGTAAAATTTTAATACAAAAGAAAAATCATTTATATTCCATGTTTTGTTATGTTTCTTAATGCTCATGCTAGTTTAGAACCTGTGTTGTTTTAGTACTTTAATTTACTGTTTTATTGAACTGCTACTAAGGAGCCCATTCTCCTTAGTAGGTGCTCATTTGCACAAACTAGGGTGAAAACCCTAGCTACAAGGGGGGACAATGTGGCTCTTACCGGATCACGGGGGAGTGACCGTATAGTAGACGACTTGACTATCTAGCACTGTACTCCACATGCCCGTGCCTCTAGTGGGAATATTCCCATCAAAGAGGTGCGAGATCGTCCATTGCATGCTATACTTTTCACCATAGTGAGGATAACAGGGAGCCAAGCGGCTCATCTAGCTACCAAGTCCCAGATGTTGTATGCAGAGGACTGCATGTCTTCGAAGGTGTTCAACTGGCGTGAGGGACTCCTCACCAACCTACGAGCTCAGCTGACCAAGTGTCGGAGCGGTGAGCTCAAGCAGTTCGGGTATGGATCAATAGTGATCTCATTCTTGTTGGAGCAGGTTCCCCTCTTATGCCCGCAGGTGACTATGGATGACAGGGATCCCAAGGATCCACACATGGTCCGATGGACAGAGGTGATGGCCCGCCATGGTGGCGTGGGTCCAATCATCGGGTACGGTCTTGGATTCTTCACCTGGCTAGAAGTCCAACTACTCATGATAGAGGACTGTCTGTACAGCGGTACGAATTTCAGGGAGGACCTAGACCTAGTGCTACTTGAGGAGGCAAAGTGGGGAGACATCGGTGAGAACAATGACCCTTGTACTTTTTATTTTGTGTATTTATAATTTTTTTGGATAGTGTTGATGAGTTAATAACATGTGTGTGCAGATGTGGTCCCTTCATGGCCAGTGGGAGTCTCACTACTAGCGAGGAGAGGAGAGGCACCACCAGTAGCCCCAGCCATGCACGACGCCATCGCGGAGATGGATGATGTCTATGAGAACCTTACGAGGTTGACATTGGACGTTCCAGATGCAGCAGTACATGAGTTTTCGAGGCCCATGCAGAGGTACACAGTCGGTGTGACTATGCGTTTTAGTACGCTACTCTGCAAGGTAATGAGGGCAGTTGACTACTTCCACGCGCAGCAGGCACAGCAAGCGAGGGTCGTGAGACTTAGGTGTGCACGGGCCAGGAGTTAGGCCTTGTGATGTTATTATGTATGTACTGAGAGCTATGTGAGCCTCATATTTTGTACTACTGAAAGCTACCAAGCTTCATATTTTTGTGTCAGCACTACATTATCTTGATTATATATATATATATACAGACATTTTGGAGGTTTTATACATTATGTGTTTTAATGGATGAATGATGTGATCTTGCTTGTGTGTTTGCTTATACAATGAGTTATTCACATGTTATGTCTACTTTTAAACTTCATGAATATGCTCATGTGTGTGCAATGTTGATGAGTCAAGTTTTCAGGTATTTGATAACCTTTTTTCCAGCAGCCAAACTCAAGCAATGGTGATGAAACATACTCATTTGTGGGGGAAAATGTTTTACTTTAATTATTTAATGGAATTGTTTTATGATTATTCTTGGATGTTAGAATGCGTATCAAATAAACTAATTATATGGAAACCAAGCGTGATTGAGCAAGTTCAGGGTCATTCAAGGATGGACGTGTAGAAGACTAAAGAATCACCAAGCTCGGTGCCCTGTTTCCTTATTTATAGAGGACGCACTCCCACTTTCAAGAAGAATTGTCATTTTGACAATCAGTTAGGATCAGCATTAAATCGTATAAATATGGACC
Organism: Larix kaempferi; assembly: GCA_027924585.1. NCBI lineage: Eukaryota > Viridiplantae > Streptophyta > Pinopsida > Pinales > Pinaceae > Larix > Larix kaempferi. Next base: position 3,120,943 of record BSBM01000804.1, on the reverse strand, counting down.
TCTCGGGTAGCGAGAGGCCCCTGCTTTTATTTTGAGAAAAACATTGTTTTAATGTTTTCTGCCCTTTCAATACTGCGAAGTACAGACCTTTGTTTTGACATGGATTCTATATTTTAATTAAGAGATTGATGATTAATTCCAACCAGCGTTTCTAAGTTTTTATTCTCTCCTGAGTACGGGTTGGGGAGGGCCCCTCCAACACGTAGGTCAGGAGATTCCTATTTGCAAGTATTTTTTCAAGTATGCGTTTTACATTGATGAACAGTTCTATTACATATGGGAGCGTTTGAATGATTCATTATTTTTGTAGTAGTTTATAATACATTCTGTAGTACAGCAGAACAGTTTCAGTAGTCCTGTAGGTTCTTTCTTTCAACGCATATTTGAATCAACAATTGCATGTGTATCAGCTTTTCTTTCAATACCATGGTTTATATCTGAGGTTTTTGACTATTTCTCATCGTGATCAATTTCTTTAGTAGTAAATGGATAGCTTGAAATGATTGCACGTCAATTTTAGCCTTGGGATTTAAAATGGTTTAGATCAGAATTCTAGTTTTAGGCATAAAATAACTACAGACCTTGTTTTCCCCAATCTTAGAATAGATCTATTATGGCATGTTCATTTTTAGATTTATTATTCTGCATTAAGTAATTTTATAAGATCGTTCCCTTTACTCTCAGTATTTTGATTATTTAAAATAGATTTATTGCTTTATTTCTTAGAACAGATTTACTGCTTTTGGTACCTTTATTTCTTAGAACAGATTTACTGTTTTCAGCACTTTAATTCTTTTAATTAGATTTATTGCTTTCCAGTATTTAATTCCATAGCATAACCATTTTTCGTATTTAGTAGACAACCTTTAGAACATCGATACCGACATCCAACTGTGACAAGAGATTATCCTATAAGAGCACAGATAGTGCATGCATCTCTAAAGTTTGTACGTTCCCCGGGTTGACATTTAAAATAGGCTCTTGGTATAGCTACCCTCATTAGGCATCCATATTGGGAGCTCACCAAATGTACCAATCTAAGATGAAGTTGGCCATGGAGTTAGCAACTGTGTTCACGTCTCGTGGAATGTGCAGGTACTGAATGGACTCGAAGGACCTTTCCAGAAGATGAACTTGTCTATAAAGATGGAGTAGGGTAGGATCGCGGATGGTGTAAACCCGGTTAAGATGAGAGACCACAAGTTGAGAATCCAAATGGATGACAACGTGGTCCATACCCAAAGAAATAGCGTCGATTAGGGTTCCAATGACTGACTAATATTCTGCATCATTGTTGGTTGTGAAACCTAGACACATTCCTCCTGAGCTAATAAGCTTGCCGATGGCAAAATAGAGCACCCAGGCTGCCAAAGCAAGGTTACGGGTATGTCGGCTAGTGTCATCCGTGAATCCGTAGCAAGTTTCCATTTGCACATGCAGACAGAACATGGTATAAGTAATGAAACAAGACCTAAGCACACAAAAATCAAAGCATCACACCACACAAAAACACACGCCATGTACAATATATACAAAGTACTTATGCATGAAAGACTCAGGCATAGTACCTCTTCAGGTAAATCCCATTGCGAGGTTCACCTAAAGATATTCCGTCGTAGTCTTCAAGCTCGTAAGCTCCCTTCTCTAAGACATGTTTCACTATGTAGGGTCCATGCCACATGGACTCAAACTTTCCTGCCCCCAGCTTATCATGTCTTTGGTCGTATGTAAGGACCAAATCACCTTCGCTATAAACGCGAGGTTCTACCGAATTGTCATACTTCACTTTGATGCATTTATTATGGACCTCGCTGGCAAGAGCGGCAATGATGGTGGTGGTTCGGAGCAAGATGTAATGTCAAAACTTTTGGACGGCAATGATTGCCGCAAGAGCGAGTTTCTCAACATGTGAATAACAAGTTTCGACATCAATTAGACCCTTACTTGCATAGTATATCACATGCTCCTGGGCGTTGTTGTCTTCTTGGACCAAGACCATGGCGATCATGGTGGAAGAAGCAACAAGATAAAGGATATAATCCTTGTAGTAATTGGGCGGCTGGAGCACAAGGGCATGCGTGATAGCATGTTTTAAGCTTTCAAAAGATTGTTGAGCTTGGTCGTCCCATATGAACGGGACATATTTCTTCATCAATCTCATGTAGCCCTGTGTCTTTTGCATGAAATTACAGACAAAACACCTTAAATAAGTTTCCTTCCCTACTTTGAAGTTCTATTATGTCGATAGGTTGTGGGGGAGTGATGATGGCTGCCACCTTCAGGGGATCAATGCGGATCCCATCTTTCGAGACTATGAAACCGAGGAGGCATCCAGACTCGACATAGAAGATGCACTTATGAGGGTTTAGGCGGATGTTATACCTCCTGCATCTAAGGAAAACCATCGTCAGATGGTCAATGTGATACTCGCGCTGTTGTGAATGGGCAGGTAGATCGTCCAAATAAGGTTCCACAAAGTCCTTCATGTCATGAAAGGCATATGACATGGCCCGCTGGAATGTGGCACCAACATTTTTAAGACCAAAAGGGAGCTTGCGATAAGAAAACGTACCCCAAGGACAGATGAAAGTTGTCTTGTGCTGATCAGCCGGGTGGATCTCAATTTGGTTGTATCCAGAAAAGCCATCCATGGATGAAAGATGGCACTTCCCACACAATTGTCGATGATTTGGTCGATAAAGGGAGTCGGATAGGTGTCTTTGGGACAAGCCTTATTGAGATCCCGATAATTGACACAGACATGAATGGTACTCTGCTTTTTAGCTACAGGGACGACGTTCGAGACCCATTCTATCAACGGGATAGGGTAAATAAAACCATCTTTCAAGAGATTTTCAATCTCTTCCTTGATTGCCGCAGTCTTTCTGGGGTGCACCAGTCACAACTTTTGTCGGACTAGTTTGGCATCGAGATACGTTTGAATCATGTGTGAAACAATAGCGAGGTCTATCCTGGGCATCTCCTCGTAAGTCCAAGCAAACACATCTCAAAATTGCTTGAACAAGGTCATGAATGTTGTGATTTCTTCAAGGGAACACTTCTAGCCTAAACAAATGTGTTCCACTACACTAGGTGTAACTGATATGTCGACCGAAATGGTAGGCTCAATGTTGGCCAAGTTGCCTTCAGAGTCCGTTTGACACGTAAGTATCGAGGGCTAAGAGCAAGAGTAGAAATCCAGTGTAAAGATGGTGGAAATGATATTCTCCACAATATCCAATGAAGGAAGGAAAGACGATCGATGATGGAGGTCTTCCCACGGAGGATCATCCGCACTCATGATTTCCATAATGGACTCGTCTGAATGAAAAGTTTGCAACAGAGGATCGGGTAGGGATGATGTCCGTTGTAGAGAACAGGAGGTGGAGGCCATAGCTAAGTGGTCCTCCGGAGCTGACTGGATAGCCTCGTATGTGAGTTCGGCAGGTGAAAGAGGCACTGTGTCTCCAATCAAGTGTGTGGTGGCTTCATCAAGTACAAGCCATGAATCAGTAGAGTTGGGAATGGATGAAATCCGTGAGGAGATCATGTTCACCGTGGCAACATGATTTGGGGGATCCAAGGTTGGAAAAATTCCCATAAGGCATGAGTCCTTGATGAGGCCAACCCACATGCTCTCATACTGGTGCGAAGATTGTCCAAGTAATGGAACATTATCGCCTGGATGAGTAGCGGTGTCAGGTGTGCATAATTCCAGTTGGTTGACAGTAACAATTTGGCCTTGATGAGGGAATTGTACTATGCGGAAGACAGATGATGCGACTGCAATCATGGTGTAAAACCAATTACAACCAAGCATAATGTTGTAATCTAACGGGGCAACGACCACTTCCACGTTAATGGTTGTGGTCTTTCCCCCCAGCTTGACTGCTAAAGCTTGTAATAGCCAATGAGGTTGAAATCCACGTCCGTCGAATGCTTTCAAGGTGGTAGAAGAACGGTTCAACTAAGGAGATCCAATGGCTCTCCAGCATGAGATCGACATGACTAAAGTAGAGGAACCTTCATCCAAGACAGTATGATGGATTGTCTTCCCAGCAATGTTTGTGGCAACTTGAAATGCCAACTGATGGGAAAGCCTTGGTTTAAAGTATTCCAGCCGGAACATGATGGTGTTTGAAGAATTCGGATCAACCGCACCGATGGCAGCGAGGAGACTCTTGCATTGGTTAGGATAGTTTTGAAAGACCTCGAGTGTCGATATAGCACAAGGAGCTTGTGCCAGTTCCTCTACAATATTGTAGTTTTGAGCGGCCCGAGCATTGGGATTGAAAACATATTTTCTAATCATGCTCTTGGGTGAACGCAACATTGAATCGAAAGAGGTCTTCTTAATGGTGAGAGAAGTAGATGGTATGGTGACGTCGGGAATCGAAGTGGAAGCTTTTTCAGCATTACTTCCAATGGGTTCCTTCGCCGGGACAGAGTCATCCGAACGAGAACAGGTATTCAAGTTGACGGTCTCACTACGCATCATGAGACCTTGTGCGGTGGAGGATGCTTCTCCTTGGGAAGGAGAGGTGTGTGCAATTAGTTGCTGGTTTTTAGTGGGGAAGGGATAGTTGACAACTGCGGTAGTAGAGTTTCCTTTAAGAAACTTCTGGACTTCATCTCGGTGGGGACATTCTTTTGAGAAATGGTCTCCACCGCACAACAAACACAGATACTTTAACTTCCTCTTATTTTTGGTGTCTTCTTGATTGGGCTTGGGCTCCTGTTGATTAGAAGATTTCTTAGGTTTCCCTTTATTCTTCTTCTTACCACCAGATTTTGGAGATGAAGCTGATTGCACAGAATTCACCTCTTCGGTGGAAGCAGGAGTGGTGGACTTGGTAGTGTTATTTCCATCCTGTGGTGGTGATGGAGAAGAACCTTGCGGGTTCGACGAGCCACCAGTTTGAATAGAAGGCTGGGAGGCAAGGGAACCAATGATGCCATCAGTTTGTGGTCCCTTGGGTGGTTTCGCGAGATCGTACGTAGGGCGAGGCACGTCAGGAACAATTTCATACAGTGTGTCGGATTAAGCATAAACCAAGTCTAAGTAATGGGCACGGGAAATAGCTTGTTCCTCAGTGACGGCTCCTCCCATAGCTACGTCTCAAGCTATGACGGGTAAAAGTGACTTTGTAAACCATTCAGCTAAGATTTGGTCTGGAATATGAGCCTTAATAAGATGTCATATTTTCCGCCATTCATGAATATGATCTAAAATATGAGTGGCAGCGTTCTGGTGAAGGGAGGTCAATAAGTCTGTCCCAGTCTCATAGTGAATGGGAAACTGGAAGTGGGTCAAAAACAACATAGCAAGAGATCAAAAATCGGGAAAAGAAATGGGTGGTAACTCAATGTACCACATGGCAGCTGGGTCGGTGAGAGTCCGTTGAAATAACCTAAGACGGATCGAGTCGTCCATCAAGGAGTTGGATGAACACCATAAATGGTAGGTCATCACATGGTTTTTAGGATCCTCACCAAGTTTGCCATCAAATTTGGGGATATCTTATGGTAACTTAACCGAAATGGGTGGCCATTTATGCCCATGGAAAATGGGATCATTCGTCAGACGAGACAAGTCGGGTAAGTCCAAAGTAGCCAAAAAGGGAAACTATTGGTTTAGTTGGGGGTACTGATAGTACTAATAAGGCATGTGTGGATCGATAAGACCTTGAATCGACTGATTGTAAGGTGTTCCCGAAGGAAACTGACCGTAAGGGGGTGTGTCACCTGGACCATAAGTAGGTCCACCACCATAAAAATGTGGTCCATTACCATAATAAGGTGGCCCGTTACCATAAGGTGGGGGCCCGCCTCCACCACCGGGAGGGGGTGGGCCGCCTCCAAATGGTGGGAGTCTGCCACCACTGCCAGGATAGGATGGACCTCCACCACCTCCGTCGGGAGGAGGTGGTGGTCCATCACCACCGCCGGAATAGGGTGGGCCTCCACCACCTCCACCGGGAGGGGGTGGTAGTCCACCGCCACCGTCGAAAGGGTAAGGGCCTCCTCCACCACCTCCACCATAGTAGGGTGGTCCTCCACCACCACCACCAGGATGGGATGTTCCTCCACCACAACCACCAGGATGGGATGGTCCTCCTCCACCACCACTACCAGGATGGGATGGTCCTCCACCATGAGGTGAAGGGTCACCACCACCGGGGGGGTGGTCCTCCACCTCTGCCTGAAGGGGGGGGGCCTCCGCCTCCACCGCTAGGGGGAGGTGGGCCATGATTTCCAAAATGAGGTGGTCCTCCACCAGAAGGTAGAGGTCCACCTCCTCCAGAGTTATGTGGGGGCCCTCCACCTCCAATGGGAGGAGGGGGTGGACCAAACGGGTGTGGAGGGACTTGAGGGACTATAGGTGGGGGTCCAAAAACATTTTGTTGTCCCCATAGAGTGTAAGGATTTTCGGGGTAAGGTACCTCATAGAGTGCATTTCGGGATTGATTTGTCCCGACACAGGGTTAAGATAACCTGGATACGCTTAACTCGATGGTGGTTGAATTACATTGGACGGTCCCCCAACATGGGATAATCCCATAGTGGAAGGTCCAGGAGGTAAGGAATTTCCAAGGGAAGGACCGATGGGAACTCCTCCTGCAGTATTATGGTTAAGAGACGGGGGTTTTCCCCCAGCAACAACTTGTTGACCACTATGTAAAGGTTGACCCAACACAGGTTGTTGATTATCTACCGTAGGATTAACATTACCGGTAAGGAAGGTAGGGGGTAAAGAGTATCCTCCCCGTGAATTTTGCGGTAGGGAAGGAATGGGTAATGTAACCATGGTAGTAACAGGTGTGTTGGACTGTTGTCCTTCAATAGGTTGGTTCGTTTGAGGTATAGGACAGGTCTCATGTCTAGGGTGTGTATGTGTAGGAGTTGATGGTTGACCAGACTCAGAAGTGGTCGCGTGTTGCGTGGATGATTCCAGTGAATCATAAGATAAATAACAACTCGGGAGTGGTTGATAAGGAGGTCATGTCGGGTCTTCGACCCTTCGTGCAAGGCTCTGTCTTAATTACTCTGCGGCCATACCACGTAATCGAGTTAGGCGCTCTTGATAAGGTACTAGAGAGTTGTCAGGAGTAGCCCAACTAGGTGGGGATGCAACAGCAAAATGAGCCACTAGGTGGCCTAGAGATGTCGTCCAATAAGCTACTGTTGGACCAACAACTACTGTAGGGCCATACTGGGATGGATTTAACCATTCCATCGATCCAGGATCTCCCGGAAAGACGGGAGGTAAGTCTTGTGGAGTAGAATTTTGTGCCTCTTCACCCAGCGGGGGATGGGAGGTAGGTGAATCTGGAGGAAACATATGTGCTCCAACATTCAAAGTAGGGTTTTCTACTACAGGTGACATGACCATGGCTTGTGGGTCCATCCTTACCCATGAAATTACCGCCTGGTTAAGGGAATATTCAGGTGGCAAGTTCTGAATCCTACGGGACCTTCTCCAAGGAAAGTCATCCAGAGTGATTGAAACAAAAGTTTCTCCTAGGGCAAGCTAAACAAAAGAAAAGCAATCTAGAAAAATCCTACACAAACTAAGGCCGCAAGCAAACTTATGTGATAGGAGTGGATTCAAAAGTCTGGAACCTCACAGGATTTTCAAGGCTTTGCAAATCACTATATACCGCAGGGTCCAACAGTAAAACACGACAAGGAGGATTGGGACCATACCCTTGCCTGAATACCTGATTACCTGGGCTGTAAATACGTAGTAATCTCCCCGAGTGTTGTTCTCGGTGTATTCCTCTGCCAAGACGGCCAAATGGTTGACTCAGCTGGTTTCAGGAATCCTAATGGTGTCTCCCAATATACACAAGGTATGTGGGAGCTCAAATCCGTAGTGGTGTTGTCTAATGCACAATCGTACGGCACGAGACCTTCCTATATACTACCGAGTACGTGAAACACCTTTCTATATATGCCAAGTATGTGAAACACCTTTCAATATACGCCAAGCACACGAAGTACTTGGTGGGTACGTGAAAGAGCTTCGATGTACCTGGTTGGTACATGAAAGAGCTTCGATATACCGATAAGTACGTGGAAGACTACAATACCCCCGATATACAGTGTTGGCAAGTAACGATGGCTGGCATGTTTTACGTCGTCGGAACATGTCTCTAACTTAACACACAAGCTACCAAAAATTTTACCCTAGTTCTACTATTAATTTTATTTGGACGGTTAGGTGAATGCATGAGGTGAGTACATAATCGTAAACAGAATGCAGGCCCTAACTACATGGAAAAAGTATTATTTTCTTTCGATGAACTCTATGTATGGGAAGAAGAAATTTCTTTCCAAATGATTTTACCAAAGCAACACAATGCAACACAATCCCAAAATCTACCAAATTTGATAAAAATACTCTTTTCATTTTTCCATTTTTAAGAAAAACTCAAAAAATCAACAAGCATGACAATGAAATCCAAACATTTTATTTTGTCTTTTCGAATCAAAATTTAAGAGATGAAAAGAGAGAAATTTCTTATCTAGAGCACTCTAACTTTTCAATTTCACTATGATGGCTTAAAAGCATAAAAAATCAAGAATGCATACAATTTCCTCAAGCATCGAGTCACTTTTGTAAAAAACTTGATCTCATTTGAATTCTTCAAGAAAATGAATGATTCATAATTCCCGAAAAGCACAAATGACTAATTCTTCTTCAAGCTTTTTCAAAAGATTAATGAATGACCATTCCAATGCATGAAGCAAATTCTACAATGATTTCCAAATGTACTTGAAAACAGTAAAAATGATGCACTTTCAATTTTCCAATGATATGCCAAGATAATAACTTGATAATAATGATATTTCTAAGCACGGATAAATGAAAAGAAAGTTGATTTACAACACTCTAAATACTCAAGAAAATCTTAGGAAATGACAAGCACTCATATGGATTGAAAACACTTTGAAACACTCAAAACATTCAATCAAACAACTGAAAGCAAACAAAGCTAAAAGACAAGTGTAAAAAGGGAGTTTGGGATCATATCCAATGCAAGGATCAGATCAGGTGAGGAGAGGGATGATGACAAGGCTAAGTGGATGAAGATGGGGAAACCAAGGTGTCCACCACTACCAAGCTTAAGTTTGTTAAGAAAGGAGGCCCAATACAACTCACACAAAAATCAAACACTTTCAACACACTGATCAAAAGGAGTCTCAGGCTGGATCTTGCAGCACAGAGGGTCTGCACACCAAACCAAAACTCAAATAAAAAATGGAGGGGGATGCCCATATACCAATTTTAACATATCGGCGCAGTATTTGTGTATACACAGAGCAACCGTCGTAGGTCACTAGTGTGGGAATTGCAACGATGTCGCAGTACACCAGTGAATGGGTTGCGACAATAGGCCAAAAGACAGAGAACAGAGGTCAAATCAACGCTCTAGTTGCACTGCCCAGGTGCAACAGGAGAGATCCGAGTTCAAGAATGAATAAATATCCAAACAATGAGCAATAAAATGGTTTGAAAATAGTGAGTACAGACTCATAGGAGGACTATAGACTCTTCTAAGTGAAGATCTGATAGTGAAAAAGACTTAGGAGGAAAAAATATGGCTTGCAAAAGAAATCAAATGAAAAATGGAATTCAAATGAAATCTAAACAAAGTACTTCCCCGGTATGGTCACCAAATTTGTTTGACGGACAATCTACGAAGAGCGGACTCAAGGCCTGATCTCCCTAGCTCAACGTGAGTCTAGACCAAATAGAGACAGAACATAAATAACTCTCCTAGATCTAATTAGAGATCAAGGAACTAGATGCTCTTACCCTTTAGATCGCTGATCCTTTCTCCTTGAATGCTGCTCCAAGCTTGATGGTCTTCATATCTGAGCTGCAAAACCTGTAAAGACAACACAACAAAACAAGTAGTAAAATGCACCTACACAATAATAGATCTAAGTAAGCAGTTAAGTAAGCAAACTACACAAAATATCATCAACACAATGAGATTTTGCGGAAAGCACTTATATTACTGTATTAAAAGGGAAATACATAGGATGAAGAGATTACAACCAATGACTTAACGTAGCAATCCTTCTCCGATCAATCCAATGCCAAAGCCTCCAAAGGGATGATGGATCTCTCAAGGATGAGTAAAGATCTCTCCTAAGCTAATTTCACCAGCAATTAGGTACTATAGACTTCCCCCTTTTGGAATGGGAGTGAGCTTCACTTATATAGGACTAAGTGGATAGGGTAGGTTGAGATATGGTAGGAGAGAGATAGGGGATCCTTCCAAGAGGTTGGGAACCAAATGCCAGCTTCCCCAAAGGCTAGGGATAGGGATACACATCAGCTACCTTCGAGAATGGGCTCGAAGAAGCTATTTTAGTCCATTAACTGACATCGTCGCAGTTTGTAAGAGGACAAACTGCGATGTCCCAGGTTGCATGAGGACAACCTGCGATGACCTCTCAAAACTTAGTATAAAAGGGTTTGCATCTCTTCCAGGTTAATGACTTAGTCAAGGAAACTTTAGGGATGTTTACACTGAGTCTCATGATGGTAATATTTTAGGTGTAACACCTCTTTGATAAGTACTATGATGGAAAAACTAAAGAATTATGTGAGCTGAAATTGGGCCAAATGACAATGGAAGAATATGCAAAGAAATTCTTGGAGCTGCTGAGATATGTCGAGTATATCAAAGATGATAAAGTCAAAATTCGACGATTTCTAAGTGGATTGCCTCGGTCCTACAAAGATAGAGTTGAGTTTGATGAGCCTCAAATTCTATATGAGACCATAATAAATTCCAAGTATTATTATGATCAATCCAAAAGTAAGCCAGATTTCCATAAGGCATGGAAGGAAGAGAAGAATGAGAAGTTTGATCAAAGAAAGAAGGGGTTCAAACCTACTCATTTCAAAAATCATCCAAGGAAACCCCCACAAGTTGGGACAAATCCAGTTAGGATGATGTGAGACAATCCAAGAGAGCCAAGAGATCCACTTCAATGTTAGGGATGTGGAGAGCACCATTTGCTTAGAAATTGTCCACATCGGAATGGAAGTGCAAAGCAAGTTCACATCATTCAAGAATTTGAAACTATGGGTCAAGTGGCAAGGGATGTCCCTAGGATTTATGCTACACTAGACAACCTCCAAGCAAACCATCAATCAACTATGGTTGATGTTGAAGGTAAGATTGCTAAGCAACCTATTTCTATTTTGATTGACCCTGGATCTACTCAGAGTTATATCAGTCCTAAAATTGTTGAGATTTGTGCTTTTAAGAAAACCAAGCATAGTAAATCATGGTTGGTCCAACTAGCCATAGGAACCAAGAGAAAAATTGGCGAAATGGTGGAGAAATGTCCATTAGAAATGGTGGACTGTCAACTTGTGAAAATATAAATATTTTACCACTTGGTTCATATGGCATTGTCATTGGAATGAACTGTTTGGAAGCACACAGATTTAAACTTGACTGCTACAATAAGACTTTTGAATGCATTAATGATGAAGGAAACCCAAGGGTTGTAAGAGGCATTTCAAAGGAATTTTCTGTTAAGCATATTTCAGCTATGCAGCTGAAGAAGTTCTATAGGAAAGGATGTCAATTGTATGCAACCCATTTTTTGGATAAAACAGAAAATGAAATTACCAAATTGAAGAACTATCATGTGCTACAAGAATTCAAGGATGTGTTTCCCTATGAAGTGCTAGGACTTCCTCCCAAAAAGTACATTGATTTCACAATTGATCTTGTGCCAGGAGTTGCACCAGTGTCTAAGACACCCTACATAATGAGTACATAAGAATTATTGGAGCTAAAAATGCAATTGCAAGAGTTATTGGAAATGAAATACATAAGGCCAAGTGTGTCTCCATGGTGAGCACCTATATTGTTTGTGAAAAATAAAAATGGTACACTCAGGTTATGTATTGATTACAGACAACTGAATAAAGTGATAGTGAAAAACAAGTACCCATTTCCTTGAATTGGTGATCTTTTTTATCAAATGAGAGAGGCAAAGGTATTTTCAAAGATTGATTAGAGATTTAGTTACCATAAGGTAAGAATCAAAGAATAAGATATTCACAAGACAACCTTTAAAACAGGGTATGGACACTATGAATTTGTAGTGGTGCCCTTTTGTCTCACTAATGCACCAGCTACCTTCATGTGTCTCATGAATATCATTTGCAACAAATATTTGGACAAGTTTGTTCTTTTTTTTCTGGATGACATTCTTATTTACTCTAAGAATGAAGAGGAGCATGAAGAACACTTGAGATTGGCTTTACAATTTCTAAGGGAGCATTTGTATGCAAATCTAAGAAAATGTGGCTTTTACAAAAATAAAATTCATTATTTGGGTCACATCATTTCAGAGAAAGGAATATCTATGGATCCAGAAAAGATTGAAGCTGTTATGAATTGGCCAACTCCAAGGAATGTGATAGATGTGAGATCTTTTATGGGTCTTGTTGGTTAATATAGAAGATTCATTGAAGGATTTTTCAAGGTTGCACACCCAATCACTTCTTTGCAAAAGAAGGGAAGAAAATTTGAATGGACACGGAATGTGAAGATAGATTCCATCCATTGAAGAATCTTCTCACAAGTTCCCCAATTCTGAAAATTGCAGACCCAGAAAAAGAATTTGTGGTGTGTACAGATGCATGTAAATAAGGACTTGCAGGATTTCTTATGAAAGAAAATAGTGTGGTGTGTTATGCGTCTAGAAAATTGAAGGAGCGTGAAAATAATTATGCCACACATGATCTGGAACTTGTAGCCATAGTGCATGTTTTAAAAATGTGGAGGCACTATCTAATGGGGAAAAAAAATGAGTTGAGGACAGACTACCATGGTTTGAAATATTTATTTGAGCAACCAACATTAAATTCCAGGCAAGCTAGATGGCTGGAATTTTTGTGTGAGTTTGATTTTGAAATAAAACACATAAAAGGAAAAGAAAATAAAGTGTCTAATGCACTCAATAGAAATATGCATGAAATACATGTGGAAGGCATCACATCTTGCCAATCAAATTTAAGACAACAAATTGCCAATTATCTTTCTGAAGATGAATTATATGTGCAAATAAAAGATCAATTACAATAGAAATTTTTTGAAAAGACGTATGAATGGTATCATTTGGAAGAGGATGGAATTATTACTTATAAAAACAAAATTTACATTCCAAATGTGGCAGACTTGAGGAGAATTGTTATGGATGAAATCCATAAAATGCCATATTTTGTTCACCCATGACATCCGAAAACAATTACTATAACTAGGAAGCAATATTGTTGGCTAGGGATGAAGAAAATATTGTTGATTATATTTCAATATGTATGAAATGTCAACAAGTGAAGGTTGAACATCAACACCCAGCAAGTTTTTTGCATCATTTGCCAATTCTAAAATGGAAATGGGAAGTAATTTCCATGGATTTTATTATAGGTTTACCAATTAATCCGAGACAACATGATTATATCATGGTTGTGGTGAATAAATTGTCTAAGGCGACACATTTTATACCAGTTAAATCCATATATAAGGAAGATTCCATTGCGAATATTTTCATGAAATAAATTTTCAGATTGCATGGATTTCCTAAGGCAATAATTTCAGACAGAGACACCAAATTTACTTCAAATTTCTGGAAAAGTCTTTTTGCATATTTCGGCACACAACTGAACTTTAGCATTGTCTACCATCCACAAATAGATGGACAAACATAAAGAGTAATTGATATTCTTGAAGACATGCTTCGTATGTTTGTGATGGACAAACCATCCAAGTGGGGATATTATCTACACTTGGTAGAGTTTGCATATAACAATGGGCAGCAAGCTTTGTTGGGCATGAGTCCATTTGAGGCTTTGTTTGGAAGAAAGTGAAGGACACCAGTGACATGGGATAATCTAGTAAACAAAATTGTACTTGGGCCATAATTTCTTAAAGAGATGGAATATGAGGTTGCAAAAATTAGGCATAATTTAAACGAAGCCCAAGATAGGCAGAAAATCTATGCAGATAAGAATAGAATGCATAGATAATTTAGTGTTGGGGATCATGTCTATCTTAGAGTGAGGCCAGGGAAGAGTTCCTTGAAGCTTGGAAGTTGTGCCAAGATGTCACCAAGATATTGTGGGCCATTGGAAGTGCTTGAAAGGATAGGACTAGTTTCATATAGAATTACATTGCCTGCTAACACTAGAGCTCATAATGTTTTTCATAAATTTTGCTTAAGAAATATGTACATGATCCTAACCATGTGATTGATTGGGATATGATTCAGGTGGAACCCAAGGGAGAGTTCCAAACCAAGCCACTATGCATCCTAGACAAGAAGGTATCATTACTCTAGAACCGAGCCATCGAACAGGTAAAGGTGCAATGGAAGCACTTCGGTCCCGATGAGGCTACGTGGGAGTTGGAGGATGCTATGAAAGAGGCATTGCCCATTTCTCTTCTAATTTTGAGAAAACACCGAGAACAGTGTTATTCCAAGGGGGAGGGGATTGCACTACCCCCAATTTTTACTTGGAATGTATTTTAATCAAAATTATGTAAATGATGTAAACATGCTAGTATGGACTTCTAGTGAGGAGCTCAAGGCCAAGGCCCGACTAGTGAATGGATAGGCATGTATGTTGTATATATTTTTTTTGGACCATATGATTGGCTCACTATGCCAATTCAAAATGTATGAAAATATTATGCTGGAAAATAATAAAATGGCCCAAGATGGTTGTGTAAAGAGCATTAGAGGGGATATGATTCCACCAGAGGGGAAGATGAAACGAGGCCCATGGGAAACTAAATATTTTTTTTTAATGTACCTAGGAAAAACTCACTAAGGATTAGGTACATTATCTCGAAAAACAAAAGGAAGACTTTAATTTTTTACTTCACAGGTAAGAAGGGGACGTGGGAGCTCAAAGAAGGATTTTGTAAGTGTCCAAGGCTCTTTTATACTATTTTTTGACGTAATTATTCTGAAAAAAATTACAGAGGTCGAATTTCGCAAGAGGAGCTCCAAAAATGGAAATTACTAGTTCAAGACTACGCTGGAAGGTGATTTCCAAGCCTTCCCAAATCACCCCTAAGGGACACGAATTTATGAAAATAGGGTAGGGTATGGTCCTATTTTTTCTTTTACGCCTTTAGGTAACTTCATAATTTCATTTGGACACTCATGAGTTGGTTTTCCAAATCAAAAGTAAAAACTAGTCATATTTTAAGGCATAAAGAGCATAGGTAAAATAATCGAAGCAAAAAATACACTTATATCAGTATCATAACTCAATATTTATTTTTATATTTCTGCAGAGAGTAAAAATACTCTATATATGGTTGTAACAAGACAAGGGCGCTCAATGTCTCTTCTACAAAAAATTCACTTCACTAGATCACCCAAAAAACATATAGAAACTCAAGGAGAACAAAATGTGACATGATTTTCCACCACCACACAAACACCAAGTACCACTAATTTCATAAACCTGCGGCATAAACCCTGTGAATGGAGCTTATTACTCCACTACTCAAACAAAATATGAGGGGCACATCTCCCTCAACGATTGCAAGGGCACATCTCCCAAGCATGGAATTTGATCAAGCAAACTCTCGATACAAATCAATAATAAAAGAATCACCGGAGGAAGTGCATTATCTACTTTTTAAATATACTTTTATTACCCCCAAAAAATAATAACAAATACTATGGGGTAAGGAAAACCACTTTTCCCCAAACCATCAACCAACCTCCAACTCCTTGGAAGAGATCTAGTCAAAGATGCATTGAATTTTCCCAACTCCTCCATAAACTCCACAAGTGTGCTTTCCTTGGTGACCTACAGATAAAAAAGTATGAATTCTACCTCCTTGGACCAAATATTCATCATTACAACTCATAACCACCTCAAGGGATGTTAGATCTAAGCCCCAAATGAAGAGTTCCAACCTCTTCCCTTAAATCATGGAATTTCCCTATTTTTTGGAAATGGTCTAAATTTGCCCCAAACTTGACCTGAGTGATTCCTTATCCTTTTTACCAATTAATAAAAATAATAAAATCCCTTGGGACCCCTTTCACGCCTATTTTTTATCCCAATCCATAAGTGGACAAACTTGCCTTTGAATGAATTTTGACAATTTTTACTAGGCAATTGTTATTGTAATTTTAATTAATTCCCAGATGGAATTAATTTACACTTGAACCCATGTTAACCTAATGGTTAAGTTGAGTGGCTCCATATGATTCTAGGAATGGTACATGACAGTCCTCACCTCCCAATAATTCTTTTCCTCAAGCATCATCAAACCAGGATGTTTCAAAATGGCTTCTCCTTCACAAGTTGCATCCTCACTAGGAAGGCCCTTCCATTGCACAAGATATTATTTGATGGTCCCAGTCCTTATATTATTTTATATGACCTACAATTTTTACTCTAGTATCCGCTCCAAATGTCCCTCATCATCAAGGGGAGGAAGATCTTTTGATGCCACAACCTTTTTCCCAATTTCCTTCTTAATACTAGACACCTGGAACACATTATGTATCTTGCTTCATTCCGGTAACTCCAACTCATAAGCCACGTCAACCACCTTTATTGTCACCATTTAGGGTCCATAGAAACTTGTATGCAACTTCTCAACCCCCTTCACCTTCAATGAATATTTCCTATAATGTTGCAACCTCAAAAACACCATGTCTCCCACTTGGAAGGAATGCTCCACCCTATGCTTGTTCGCATACAACTTGTACCGATTTTGGGAAACTTGCAAGTTTTCCATGAGTAATCTAAGGATGTATTGGATATATTGGAGACAATCCTTATCCTTATAGGCCCTACAATCATCGGAAACCAGATTTGCAAAAGTAGGAGCATCATATCCATACAAGGCCTTGAAAGGAGACATGCCAATGGAAACATGGAAGGTAGTGTTGTGGCAAAATTATCCCTAGTGTAGCCAAGTGATCCAAGATATTTGATGCCCTATAATATAGATTCTAAGGTAATTTTATAGCCATTGGTTTACCCTTTCATTTTTCCCATCACTTTGGGGATGATAGCTTGTACTAAGATCCAAACTAGTTTCCACCAACTTGAATAACTCTTGCCAAAATTGCTTGTGAAATTCCTATCCCGGTCACTCACAATGGACATGGGAAACCCATGAAACTTGAAAACTTCATGAAATAAGAGGGATTCCAATTGGATTGCTGAAAAAGTGGATGGTGCAACAAATAAATGTGCATACTTAGTCAATCTATCAACCACAACAAATATGCAATCCTTACCTTGAACGTTTGGGATGATGAAGTCCATGGATATGCTTTCCCATTTTTGTTCCGGAATGGGAAGGGGATACAATAAACCATCTGGATGTGTGCGATCCACATTTCTTTTTTGGAATTTCATGCATCCCCTAACATGTTCCAACACATCACTCTTGAGGCCCTTCCATGAGAACCTCTATCTCACCCTCCTATATGTCTTCATGTAACTCGGGCGGCCTACTAAAGGAGAGTCATGGGCAGCCTCTATGATCTTATTTTTCAGATTTGAGTTGGGCACTAAAAAGATACTATCCTTGTAGTATATGATATCATTGAGGACCTTGAATGCATCATCATGTACTAACCCATCCAACACTTCACATGCATACTTATCTTTGGAATATTCAATGGCTAGTTGAGATTTCCAATCATTAGGAACATGCATTAAAGAGATAGTAGGATTCCTAGAGAGTGCATCAACCACCACATTACTTTTACCCTTATTGTATTCAATATCAAAGTCATAGGATTGGATCCTACTTACCCATTTTTGCTTCCTATCATTGATCTCCTTTTGTGTCAAGAAGTGCTTCAAACTATTATGATCGGTCTTCACAATGAATAACATATCCTTGTCATATATGGAATAATTCCTCTCATGCGGCTTCAATTTTATGCTCTAATAAGAAATGGGGTGCCTATTTTGTATCAAAACATCCCCAATTACTTCTCCTTAAGAATCACACTCCAACACAAATGGTTGAGTGAAACTTGGAAGTGCTAGAACCGGGAAACTACTCATGACTTCTTTCATTTGATTGAAGGATTGATAAGCTTCCTTGGACCACTCAAATGCACCCTTCTTAGTGAGACCTGTCAATGGATAAGTGAACTTGGAGAAGCCTTTAACAAACTTCCTGTAGTAAGTGCAAATGCCAATGAAACCCCTCAACTCAGTGAGGTTCCTTTGGGTAGGCCAATCAAGGACGGCCTTGATCTTTTCCATATGAACCTCGAATCCCTCTTATCCAATCACATGACCAAGATAGGGAATATCAGTCATTCCAAACTCACATTTGGACAACTTGGCATAAAAGGATTGATATACTAGAATGGTTAGCACAATATCCAAATGGTGCATATGATCCTCCCAAGACTTGCTATAAATCATAATATCATCAAAGAATACAAGAACAAACTTACGCAATTTCTTACCAAACACCCTGTTCATGCAATATTGGAAAGTGGTTGGTGCGTTATTCAATCCAAAAGGCATAACTAAGAACTCAAAGTGTCCATAATGGCATTGGAAAGTGGTCTTGTGAATGTCCTCCTCATGCATCCTGATTTGATGGTAACTAGAGAGCAGATCTATCTTGGAGAAGTACTTTGCTCCATGAAGTTCATCCATCAACTCATATGGTCTTCTTGTTGATGGATCTATAATCTATGAACATGCGCAAGGTTCCATCCTTCTTCTTCACTAGAACCACCGGTGCTTCAAATGGGCTTGAGCTTGGTCTAATGTGGCCCAAATCAAGAAAATCCTTGGTGGATTTATCTATCTCATCCTTAAACCTCTTTGGATGCTTGTAAGGATGGATATTAATGGGTTGGGTACCCACCTCCAACTCAATCCTATGCTCAACTCCCCTGTAAGGTGGTCTTTCATGTGGAAGTTCCCCAAACACCTTCTCATGCTTGTATGCAAGAGCCTCTGGATGTCCTCATTATGGTGAGCAATGTCAATGGTCGTGCCTTGTGAAGTGATAATACACTCAGTATCCCACTCAATGTCTCCATGCCTCATGATAGATCTCATGATGTGTGAAGACACCACTTGATTTGGATAAGTATGCATTCCCTTCAAAACAACTTGTTTCCCATTTGGACCCTTGAATTTCATTTTAGGAATATTGTAGTTCATAGAATGATCCCCAATGGAGAACAACAATTGAAGCCCCAATACCATGTTCGTATCAGCCACATCAACCACATAGAAGCTATCGGTCAGAGTATAATCTCCTATGGTGACCTGCAACTTTGGAATCCACCTAGTACAATCCATGGATTTATTTCCTGGAATGATGACTATGAAACCATCAAATATTTCTGTGGGAATATTCCTTACTTCAACCAAGGACGAATCCATAAATTTGTGAGTAGCACCTCCATCAACTAAATATGTGACCATTTTCCCCTATACTACTCGCTTCAGTCTGAGTGTGTGGTAGCGTGGGACTCCACTTGTCAGAACTGCAATATTGCCACCTTTAGGAAGTAGCTTCTCTTCATAAGCTATCTCGTAGCCTCCCTCTTCCTCATTTTTCTCCTCATCAACTTCCTCCTCCTCTTCACTCTCTGAAAGAAACTCAATGCAATATGCATTTCCCTTGGCACATTTGTGGTCTGCATTCCATGGTTCTTGGCAAGTGAAGCAAAGCTTCCTTCTCCTCAACTCATCCCTATCCTTGGTGATGTTTTCCTTCTTGGGTGTGCCACCCATGGGACCTTTTGGTGTAGGTCTGAAGTCCCTTGGTGCAGATATATGATCCTTGAACCTTGTGGGAACATTGTCTTTATGAATAGATTGAAATCTAGGCACTGTATCTTGTAGATATCTAGTCTTGGGTATGGCTCCCTGTAGAGTAGTAGGTCCACCAGATTTGAAAAACCCCTTCAATGGATCCACCAATCCTTCCACAAACATGTTGTAATGTCCCTTTTTAAGAATTTTATTAAATTTGCAAATTTTTCACTTTTTTCCCTAATTCGACCTTTGACTAGTTTTGATGTCTAGGTCTCCAATTTGCTCCAAATGCTCCCAAATATCTTGAGAAGGTATATGACTGATATTAGGACTTGAATATTATGTTCAGGGATGATATAGGACCACCAAAATACTTCTGCAAACCCCTTTAATATTCTGGACAAAGTATGGAATTTAACTAGCAATTTGAGGTTTAAATCCCCCCAGGGTAAGTACTAAAAATGGCTCTCCAAATGCCTCCAAACCCATTCAAAATTTAGAAAAGAGGTAGGGTATATCTAAGGGACATTAATAATGTCTCATATGCACCATTAATAAGTTATTAAGTATGTTCTAACCTTCTCCCAAAAAGCAGCAAAAATCACTAGTTCGGCCTTGGGGGAAATGGCATCAAATCTTCCCCAAATGCAATGAAACTTCACAAAATGACTTCAAATGCTTAAGTGATGGATATGAAACTTTTAATACTCATCAATGGCATTCCATTTATTATAAATATATCAGAGAAACATTCTTTCATTCAAAATCATCAACATTACAATGGCATACATCAATATAGTGGGGAAATGGTCATTGTGAGCTCATTAATCATCACTTTTACATACAACCATTTGGTATTTAGACCTGAGACTTTCTGAATATGAATAAAATAGTATATTAATCTTATTACAATCAAAAATGGATCATGAGGAACTCTCCCAAGGAGTACAATAGCTCACCAAAAGCGCCCTCCTCCAAGGAGCAAGAATATGCAATGAAAACTGGAAATGGTTGAGTGAGTGAGCTGCACTAGAAGAAACCACGAGCTGCCCTTTAGCTCACACTTGCAAATAAAGACTCCATTAAATCTCCATAAAATACCTAAATGGCCTCTCCACACACCAACTTGGATGGGAATCTTTCACCCTCGAAATTGTCTAAGGCAAGAAACTAGTCATCCACTATCTCTCTCTCTTCACAAAAGCAATTCTCTCAAATGATCAAAAGATATTCTCTTGGTTTATCCCTATATTTTATAAACATCCTTAGCCTTCTAAGGTTTCCAATCCATCCATAAACTCAATCCAATTCGAATTAGGGTGAGGGCTCAATATTTTCCATGTGTCTTACCTTTCCTAGCCTTCCACCTTCCACCAATTCCAATAGGGACCCATTGAGATTCCCCAAATCCATGAGCGCCTTCTTGGATGCTATATTTAGACCTCACATGTCATAATAGTTAGATTTCAGCAATCATATCTACAATTTGTCATAAGTGTCATAGCATCTTCATCATTTTTGTCATATAGGTTAGGGAATCTAGTCCAAGTGTCCAATAACTCCTCATTTGACTCTTCCTTCTCCTTAGGAGTTACACTTCCATCCAAATTCAACCTATGATGCATATGGCCAAGTGTATGAGCCTTCTAACTCATCCCAAGAACATTAGGCTTCCCATGGATTCGAAATTGCAAGAGGATAATGCCATTTGGCACATAAATTCTAGCTTGTGTGGGCCCCACATCCTCCATGTGTCTTCATGGTCAATTGCCACTTTGATTTTCTCTTGCATTTATTTAATTAGATCCTTTATTAAATATGTATTCCACTCTAATGTCTAAACATCATTTAATAGCTCCCTTATTGCAAATCCCAATGTCTCCATCCAACCTAGGGAAATAGTAGGATTGATGGAATTGTCTAGCTATGCATTTATTTGAAGGGGGACATTACACATGTGCAACAATCTATTTTGAGATACCTCATGCACCCTCACTAAGAGTTTCAAAAACTCATCAATGTAAGGTTCGGGAGACCATGTTTGCTTGATTTGAGTAAGATCCCAAAAAGGCTTGTGAGGATCCACCCTATCAAACCTCTCATTGAATCTCCATTTGAACTCCTAGAAATTGATCGCATGCTCATGACCCAAGGTGTGCTTTACATAGTACCACCAATCATGCACATCCCCAGCTAAGTGAAGAATATACACCTTGAGTGCTTCCTCCGATGACATGGGATTCAATTCAAAGTAAGTATCGAGCTTATGGATCCATTCTCAAGCATGCATGCTTGGAGATACATCAAAATATGGAAGTACAATCTTCCCCAAGGAATTCCTTAGCTCATAGTTTGGGGCTGGTCCCCTTGAACCTCCTATTGGATCTCTTTTTTCTTCATAATACTCATGGAAACCCCTGTGGCCACCTCTGTCTTCATCACCTAGATCCTCATATGATCCTTGGTAAGGATTGTCATATTGAGCTTTAGATATCTCATTGTACTAATAGGCTCGACTGTGTGGCCCTATCCTTGAGTAGATATTTTCACCATATGGTATTATTCCCTCCTGGTGATGAATATGGACACTTCCTTCACGAACCTTGAATGCTTGTTTCCCATACATCCGAACCAACTCTTGCAAAGATCACACAATCTCATCAAGCTTATCAAGCTTGTCAAGTCTCTGTGGAATTCCCTCAAGCTTATCAATATTTTGTGAAATGGCCTACAAATTGTATATTCTCTCATTATGACTCTCTTCCACACTTGGTGTCTCTCCTTCTTCATGGATCTGTGCTTCAACGGAATCCTAATCTACCTGCCTTTCTGGAGTTGGTTGCCTTGGATTGTCCCTCCTATGAGGTGGTGTTCTCTTTGGACTCATAAATGGATGCCACACGGGGATATAGGAAATCGATCTGATACCATTGTAATGTACCTAGTCCAATATCATTAAGGATTATGTACACTAGCTCGGAAAACACAAGGAAGAATCTATTTTTTTACTTTTCAGGTAAGAAGGGGCTTGGGAACTCAGATAAGGATTTTGTAAGTGTCCAGGGGCTCTTTTATACTATTTTTTGTATTAATTAATTTCGTAAAAAATTGAAGAGGTCTAATTTTGCAAGAGGATCTCCAAAAATGGAAATTACTAGTTCGGGACTACGATGGAAGGTGATTTGCAAGCCTTCCCAAATCACCCCTAAGGGACACTAATTTATGAAAGGAGGGTAGTTTCTGGTTCTATTTTGTCTTGGACACCTTTAGGTACCTTCATAATTTCATTTGGACGCTCATTAGTTAGTTTTCTAAATCAAAAGTAAAAACTAGTCATGTTTTAAGGCATAAAGAGCATAGGTAAAATAATCGATGCACAAAAGACACTTAATCTCAGTATCACAACTCAAGATTTATTTTTATATTGCTTCAGAGAGTCAAAATACACCATATAGGTCCTTTAAAATCCAAGGGAGATCAATGTATCTTCTACAACAAATTCACTTCACTAGATCACCCAAACAACATATAGAAACTCAAGGAGAACAAAATGTGACATATGATTCGGCACCACCACACAAAAACAAGGTACCACTACTTTCATAAACCTGAAATAAAACATTTTAATGGATCTGAGTACTCCACTCCTAAAAAAAAATATGAGGGACACATACCCCTCAACGATTGCAAGGGGCACATCTCCCAAGCATGGGATTTGCTCAAGCAAACTCTCGATACAAATCAATAATCAAAATAGACAACCCAAGGAAGTGTGCTAGATTTTGTTTAAATAGACTTGTAGGACACCAAAAACCAATAACAAATACCATGGTGCAAGGAAAACCAATTTCCCCCAAACCATCAACCAACCTCCAACTCCTTGGAAGAGATCTAGTCAAAGATGCATTGAATTTGCCCAACTCCTCCATAAACTCCACGAGTGCGCTTTCCTTGGTCACCTACAAATACAAAAGTATGATTTCTATCTCATTGGACCAAATATTCATCATTACAACTCATAACCATCCCAAGGGAGGTTAGATCTAAGCCCCAAATGAAGAGTTCCAATCTCTTCCCTTAAATCGTGGAATTTCCCTGTTTTACGGAAATGGTCCAAATTTGTCCCAAAATCGACCTGAGTGCTTCCTTAGAATTTTGACCACTTAATAAAAATAATAAAATCCCTTGGGACCTCTTTCACACCTATTTTTTATCCCAATCCATAAGGGGACAAACTTGCCTTTGAATGAATTTTGACAATTTTTACTAGGCAATTTTTATTGTAATTTTAATTAATTTCCACTTGAACCAATGGGAACCTAATGGGTAAGTGGAGTGGATCCATATTCTTATAGGAATGGGACATGACACTCTGCTTCCATGTGTCAACCTTAGAAATCATCTGAAATTCTTCCATGATACCTAAATGAGCCAATTACCTTCTCTTGACTATTAAAACCAATCATTGAATGCATATGTGAGGTTGGTGGGAAAAGTCACATCATGTAGTTATTGAATCATGGGGGTTGTGATAGTTATGTCAAATTCCAGGATTCCTTTCTTCTATGGTCAGAAGTTATCTTAGTTGTATTTTCACCGTTACCTCATATCCCTTGGATTCAACACTCTTTTGATCATTCTCTCATGAAAGATTATACAATATGTAGAGTTTTCCATTGTTGTTCATGTCCATTACCAGAGTCTGTTTTAACCCATAAATTTGGATTTGGAAATAGTGTTAGAACAATGTCACCATCATATTCATGCCATGGACCTTCATGTTTTTCTACCTAGTGTGGTTTGGCTTAATAGTGCCTAGTATATGGAGTTTGTCCACATATTAGACTAGTGGTTTACAATAAATGCCAAGTTTTTCCACAAGTGTACCTATTTCC
Organism: Larix kaempferi; assembly: GCA_027924585.1. NCBI lineage: Eukaryota > Viridiplantae > Streptophyta > Pinopsida > Pinales > Pinaceae > Larix > Larix kaempferi. The sequence continues at coordinate 3,096,217 of BSBM01000804.1, read as the reverse complement.
TTAGTCTGGGGTTGTTAGAAGTTAGTTAGGGTTAAATGATGACTTATCCACCAAATATGGGCCAAAATATAGTCAAACTAGTTGTTGGGTGCCTTATTAATGGCCACCTCCAGTATTTATTACCACTCCTTGAACAAAGGCGCCTTGATTCCCCTATTTTAAGGAGTTGTCTTTGAACATAGGCACCCATGCACTGTATCTAGTCATTTTGACTCTTTCTTGGATATTTTGGCCACTCCTTGGCCACCTAACTTCCACTCAATCCTAAACCACCTAATCCACCCTCATAATGGTACCTTTCACAGTATTTTGACTAGCCTAACCTCCTCATGGTCCATCTATGTTCATTGAACCTCATTATGGCCCAATCTATGAGTTACACTTGGCCTCATGTCATTGATGGGTGAATTGGTCCAATCTAAGCCTCATTATTGTGAGCTACTCAACTTTCCACTAAGCCTCTAAATTTTGTCTCTTGAGAGCATCTATATATTGTACTAGCGTTTTCTCAACAATGCATAATGGAAATAAATCTCTAGAGTGAATTTCTCTAGTTTTGTCTCAATATTCTTCTTCTCATATTTCTGCTATCTCTTGAAATATTCTAAGTGAAGTTGTTATTGAATGTAGATCTATATCTATGTTTTTTCTGTCACATGTATCACAACCTAGAGCTGTGATTGGTGTGCATTCCAAACTTTCAAAAACAGAGCTACATTTTTGGAAGGGAAAATAGATGTTTGTAGGTGAGCATGGAGGTTGGGAAATCTAGGAACCTTTACCCATTGATTTTTTCTAATTAATGTTGCAGGAGGTTCTCCAATAGCATACAATAGATTGGATCTTACTGCAAACACTGGTAAGCACTGTAAGTGTTGGATTTCCTGAGGGAACAGTGGATTAGTGAATGGATATTCCTTCCTTGTGTTATGTGGGCAGTTGGAAGGGTGCCATGGATGTGATGGCTTAGAGAGACCCTTGTAGAGATCTGGTTGAGCTTTAGGCTAAGCATAGAGAGCAGAGTGGGTTATGGGCTGAGAGATAGAATATGTAGGTGTTTCCTTCTCCCTGGTGGCCTCATAACCCAGCGTGGGGGTGTCCTCTCAACAAAAAGAGTATATGCTGGATAGAGTGCCTATGGCTAGGTGGAAAATCGCTCTTATGCAACCAGTTGCTTGGATCTTTTTTTTTTAAGATAAGTATTCTTTTGTATTTGATGTGCAATTATTTTATTTATATGCCTATAATAATTATGCATGTAATTGCATGTTGTTTTTGTGGATCAAGTTTATTTTCCACTGTTTGTTTTTATTTACATATATGCACGTGCATTTTATATGTTAAGAACTTGTAATTATGGGTATGGGATGAATTTTCGAAGCATGATTTTAGTTAATGTCCACTCTGCTGGCTGGAAAGGGGCATGGGGACATTACGGAAGTCCACATCACAACTTTAGGGAAGAGCAAGTACATCTCTAGCCCTTTTCCCAAATTTCAACATCAATCTTAAATAATATCAATCTATTCTAGGCATGAAGGATTGAGGCCTCATCTTCCCAAGTAGGCATATGGTTTAATACACTAACTTGTATACCCTGGGCATCTCGAAAGTGTACCCTAGGCATTTTGAAATCTTGACCTAAACTTCCTCCCCAACTTCAACTAGGTAAGTATTAATATCCTCATACTTTCCTACAGACCTGTGTACAAAGGGCTTGATGGTCTTCAGGAGGAACCCTATAGTACTTGCTTAGCGTAAATGAATTACATTTAAAGACCTTCAATTGGAACAACGTTGTTGTCCCAAAGGGGAAGGTAAACTTATCATTATTTATTTTGATGAGATTCTACTTTTTAGCAAAAGATTGGATTTGAAGTAGATTACTAGTTTATAAACAAAACCTTTAAAGTACAATAGAATGCAATCATAGGGAGACTTGCTAAATTTTGTTAGGGTTAGGGTTTGATGTATAAAAATAAGAAATCAATGTACTTTAATGAAAAATTACATTTACATTTAACAACTAGTACTGAAAATGAAATAGTACAACAGTAGCTTTAACAAAACATAATTTTCAACTCTTTCAAATTTTCACCTTTGACACTACCAATTTGGTCACCATGTTAAAGTAATCTTCAGTAACATGTAATCAATAATAGAAAATAACTTGTTAATTAACAATAAAAGAGATAAGTGAGGATACTTACCTGGGTGTGGAAGTTATATACTCAGAAATGTTAGTTTCAGAAAAGACTATGCCTCTCAGAGGCCAGTCAACACTAGGAACCAATTGACCCTGTTAGAGGGTATGTACAAACCATAGAGAAAGAGATGACTGGGATGAAGTTTAACCAAGTAGTCAAGCACAATGACAAATCAAAGAAGACTCGGCACAAGGTTAGACCACAAAAAAATACAAATATCTGGTCCTCAGCATAAATATTTGGTCCAAGTAGGGTCTCAAAATACAGATAAAGTATCAGCACTCTAGATCAGGTTTAGGGCACCTCATAAAACATAGATCTGGTATAGAAGCAACCAACCAACAGACCTCAATATCCACAACCTTCAAAGAAATGCTCAAATCAGTCCTAAAACAGGCTGATTAATCACTATAAAAGGCAGATCGGTTCCTAAGCCTCGCGGACTTAACTGGATCATACTTTTAGGTCTCACGGCCTCCACCAAAATTTCAACCAGCAAACTGAGAACAGACCCTAAGGCCTTATGGCCTCCACCAATACACAACCAACAGTTAGATCTAGGGCTTATGACTGAATCTTAGGGTCACAGGCTTACAGACTAGCAGATGTAAAGAAGATCAGAGCTCATAATCAATAGATCGAACCTCGGGCAGAAAGATAATATCATATTGGAGTTCAAATAAGATTTTAGCAGGTGGATGAGTCCTCAACGAGGCATACGGCCTTCACAAAAATATGAACAATAGATTCAAAAATCTCTGCAAGGTCACGACCCTCCTAAAATGTGGTTCATAGGTTATCAATAGTCATCAAGGGTTCACGGCTTTGACTTCTATGGAAGTAGTAAATCCTCATTCAACCTTGACATTAACTTCCAGGATTAGATGTGATATAGAATGTAGACTTCAGCAGAGAGCGGCCTTCAAACCAAGTGAACAAAAATTCTAAACCCTTGACGTCGAGAAGAGATGAGTTAGAGCTGAGATGTGGTGAAGATTCTTATCAAATGAGAAACATTTGATTTCAATATATAGATCGTATATCTTCTAGAAAGGTCATTAAATAACCTTTTAAAATATGATATGGTTCCACATAATTAGGAGGGTACCATTTAGTTAATAAAAAAAATAAAAGTCACAATAATATAAGTGACTTAGGTGGGTACCAACACACTCAAATTTAATAACATAAAATAAAGTAGAGTGTATTACGTGGGTAATAGGATCATACAATTAAATAGTCGAGGGTACAATAACCAATCAAAATGGTGCAAGTCAAAACCATAAAAACAAGAGTGGGTATATTGACCCATAATTCCTAGGACCAAAGGGTGTACCTTATACGAGTATAGACAACCATAGTACCCATAAGACCAAAACATCAAAAGTGGGTAAATGACCCTATTAACCACAAGTCAAAGACAAGGTACCACAAGACCAATAATCAACAAGGTGTAAGGACCAAAAGTAAATCAACCAAGGTGGAGAAGGGACAACTAGTCATCTCTCTCTCAAATGTACAAATGTTCCATATAACCTGAAATTTCATCATCAATGTATAAGGAAGGGTCCACACTGGATGATGCGATCATGTGGTATTCTAGATTGCTCCTCAGGTCAAATGCTAGTGGCTCCATCAAGGGGTGGGTAGTCCCTTGAGAAGACCATCTAACTCAACCATCTTGAAGACCTAGGAGAAGAGGACATCACACATCATCATCTTGGTAAATGACCAAGAACCTCGATTCTCAAGGAATGGATCTTAGCCTCAGGCTGAGCTTTAAGTCCTAGACTGAATGTTAATCAACCACCTATAGAACCTACTTGGTCCTCGTGACAAATAATCTACCTGGTCCTAGACCGATATGTCTCTGTCTCAACCTACAGGATCTACTTGGTCCTCGTGACCAAGAAACTATCTAGTCCCAGACCAGAAAACCCTAGAGACAAATAGAAGCCCTAGCCAGATGCTAGGTACTTTTCCATGTCATCAACCTGCTTGGTCCCCAACCAAGAACCCTAGGAGACACAGCTGGGGTCCCTAGGGTACCTTCTAGGGTCTTACTCTTTACTCTGCCTGGTTAACTTGACCAGGAACCCTAGTTAACTGACTAGGGTACCATCCTCTTTGAGAATGGGTCTCGTAGTGACACTAACTTTAACACGACTGCTAGAAGTAGTTTTTGCTAAGCAAACAAGCACTAATGCAGAGTGTTATGGCTCAAAGTGCAGACCAATTATATGAGGGAATTGGTCTACTTCCCAAGTTGTTCAATTCATTGGCCACAAGATTTTCAGTGGAATTAACCTAAGTAAATTTACAGAAGAAACCGGCATTCTAACATACATATACACAACACATATTTGCTTAGTTACTTTTGATGATCTTGAAAACTATCTTTGCATAATGGAATTAGTCAGTACTTCTTGAAAACTATCTTTGCATAATGGAATTAGTGAGTACTTCTTGAAAACACTTGAAAACTATCCTTGCATAATGGAATTATTCATTGAAAACTATCTTTGCATAATGGAATTAGTCAGTACTTCTTGAAAACACTTGAAAAATATCTTTGCATAATGGAATTAGTCATTACTTCTTGAAAACACTTGAAAACTATCCTTGCGTAATGGAATTAGTCAGTACATTCAATTCATTAATTTGTTTTGAAAAACTGAAATCAATTCCTCCATGTTTCATTAATTTCCATTGAAATCTTGAAATAAGCAAAGATCCAATGATTAATATAAAAAATATATGATGAAGAACTATTTAAACAGCATTGAGAATTAGACATACATACAAAAATGATTATAATAAGCAAACCCTAAGGGAGGAAGTGGAGTGAATCACAAGGTTGTAAGAGACTGGAGCTCCACCAGAAGGGTTTATAGCAATGTCTAGTTTCTGGGTCCCCCATAAGAGAGAATCAAAATTTCCTGAAGGTTGGTACATATGATTTTTTAACCCATGGTTGGATTTGATATTCATGAATGATATCAAAAGAAATCAAATGGGATTTTCTCATAAATCTCATGGAATCGACATCATAAATCATGGAAATGACATCATAATTACAAGGTTGTACAGTTCGTTTTAGATGCTCTCTTCAAGTCTTTATCATGTGTATTAAAATGGAGTTTAAAGTTGGTTTGTTATATCAATATTTATATTATATGGTTTAGTAATTTTTATTTTTTAAGTGATCCATTATTAACTATTAATATTTTAGACACTCAAACTGTCAATCTATTTTTTTTAAATCCCATTCTGCTGTCAATAATGCCATTCTGATGTCACAAATGTTACAAGGAAATCTTGTTGGTTGGTGTGTTGACTGGAAGTTTTACTGCTGAAGTCACACGTTCACTCCCTTACTTCAGATTTGTTCGAGGACTATTGCAGGACCTTTGTTTCAGAGGATTCAAAATAAGGTATTTATTGTTGGAAAATATGTAATTAATGAGATGATCGCGTAACTACTGCGCCGACTCTGTCAGTCAGTTTATATCAGCGCACAGAGTCTGTAAATGTTAGACTATCAGTTAGCTCGCAGCCAATCCGGTGCACGTCAAGTTATATTTATGTAACCGCGTTAATAGTTCGCACATCAAGATTTCTTAGGTAGAAATTAATTTCTGTGTTTAATGCAATCCTGTAGCTTCCAAGTGAAGCGATCTTAAGTCGGTTGATAGGAAATGCTATAAGTAGAAGCTCATAGTTCAAACTCTGAGAGAGATGCGTAAGAAGAGCGAAAGGAGAAGAAGCTCCCGTGAATTGTATCAAGAGCCCAAGCTTTGTGAAAGTAAAAATATCAAGTGAAAACTCATTTCCATGTTTTGAGGCATCGCGCAGTTTACTATGGTAAATATACAAGTCTATAGTTTTATGTTTCATTCTCAAGAATGTTGAAAATTGCAAGTCGCACATCTTCTCCTTGAATATTGTTTACATTTATCCGTAGTAAAAGAATTCAAGATTTACAAATAGTTCACCGCAGTGAAAGTTCTAATTTTACAAGGAGTAACTTCGCATAAAGATGTTTTAGTTGTTATGCCTTAGAGTATATATTTCATAAAAAAATTTGTTTTAAGTAATCCGCGAAGTACCTATGAAGTCCGCAAAGTAAAGTGTTGCAAATTTAACTGCGCATCACGGCAAAGTACAACTACGCAGTAAAAAGTTGAAACCGTGCAGTAAAAAGTCGAAATCGCGCAGTTAATAACCTCGAAGTAAAAGGTAGTCTCCGCGCAGTTAATCTACGAAGTTAATGCTTAGTGAAGCAAGTGTACTGCGAAGTAAAATTTGGGGTTCTCTATTGTATTATCAGTGAAGTCCGCAGCAGGAGAAAAAGAATATATTCATCCACTGCGCAGTTAAATCTTATTTACTGCGTGGTGTGCTTTTCCCTTGATCTGGTATTAGAGCCTGGTTTTTTTTTTTCCTCGAAAAAAAAGCGTAATTTCATTTCATCAAAAAGAGTACGAAATTACATTGATCATCTCACTCATCTAGAGTGGAATTTAATACTGCAGAGACTAATGTCCAGTAAGGTGCCAAGAGTAACCTGTGATGTTCTCTCTGAGGGAGAAAATACAGCTTTTACAATAAACTGGGAGAAGGCTTTGAGGTGCCATATATACATTTACAGGGATTTCCAATCCGCATGCAAAACAGGAATCAAAACATAACGATCAGATCTTCTACTACAGGGAATAACAAAAAAAAAAAAACCACAGTAAACAGTTCCAAAGGACCAGGGATCCACGCTTCATTCATTCTATGAATGGGCGATGATAGTAAGCCTGCACATGCCCGTTCAGTGATTCAGAAATTTTCCAAACTCCTTCCCCCAATGTAAGACCCTCCTTGGAGGCCTCGTCCGCCTCTGCGTTGTTCTCACGATAAACGTGCCTGCAAGTAAAAGTATCCAGGGTAAGAGTAGCATTCTGAATATGAACCAAAACAGAGGCAATCCTCCGGTTGTTGCAGATAAAGGTTCCATTGACCCAATTAACCACATTTAATGAATCTCCAAAGACGTTTAAATGCAGAAGGGAGCGTTCCAATGCAAAAGAGAGCAGCAGCTTGAGACTGAGAATTTCAGCCCAGTTGTTGGTTCCTCTTCCAAAACCAAATGCCATCACAAAGAAATGCACAGGGGATAAGAAGAGAACTGCTCCGCCCCCACAGATATCATTTTGGCAGGCCCCGTCGAAGAAGCCCCAGGGTTGAGATCTATCAATATCAACAGGGAGAATGGTTCGGGGAGGGGAAGGCTGCCGGTCCCGATGAAGTGCTAAAAAAATCCCGCAGCTCTGTAGTGCCACAAGTGCCGGAGAACCCCATTTGTCATTAAACAGAGCGTTATTACGCATGAGCCAAAGTCCCCAGTTTATCACCGGAGGGAGAGCTTTGAAAGATTTCATCGCTGCATTATCGGTCCATAACCTCCAGGCTTCAACGAAAGAGTTCCCAGTCCAAGGAAGCAGAGTTTTAAGAATGCGAGCTGAAATATTCCAGACCTCCTTGGTGAATTGGCACTGGATGAACAGATGTGGAGTCGTTTCCTCAAATTGTTTGCACAAAATACAGCGACTAGGCCCATGGAAGCTACGCCTCTGCAGGATTTCCCACGTTGGAATCCGATTGGCCAGGGTGCACCACAGGAAGAGTCTGGCCTTCGGAGGACAGTGGAGCTTCCAGACCGATTTCCACCACCATTCCAATTCGCGAGGCTCAAGGTATTCGGAAATCCACAAATAGCCTCTTTTAGGGGTGTAAAGTCCCGAAGGGTCACCATCCCAAATTAACGAATCTTCACCATCGTTCAAAAAAACCTGATCCCTGCAGAGAGCTCTACAGTAAATCCTCAATTCCTCAACAAGCTCCGCCCTTAAGCCAAGAGAGTCCGGCCTCCTCCAAAGAGGTCTGCCCATCCAGAGGTTTCCCAAGTCCTCTAAATGGCATAAGGATATGATGCCTCGTTGCCTCAGAGCATCAATAAGTTCCACTGACAGGACATGTTGATCGATGCAGCCGACCTATGGGTCCCTGCCAATCCTAACCCTTTGTCCATTTCCAACCTCCCAGGCAAGATTGTTTTCGATGACGTGAAAAGATTTAACCAGTGCTTTCCAAATGACAGAGCCACCAAGGTGCCCTTTGTTAGGGGATCTAATCCAGTCCTCTACCGAGTCAGGTTCCACATATTTTCGCAGCATGACCTTGGCCCAGAAACCCTCCGACTTGATAAGCCGCCAACCACACTTGGCTGCCAGAGCCTTAGAGAAATGAAAAATATTTTTGAGGCCCCAACCCCCCAGAGCTTTAGGTGCAGCAATTCTATCCCATCTAACCCACGGGGTGACATGGGCATCGTCCTTCCCGTTCCACAAAAAATTGAAGCAAATCTTCCGAGCTACTTCCAGAATCCCTTTAGGAATCCAAGCGAGTGACATCCAGTAGACCGGGATGGCCTCCAACACTGACTTAATAAGAACAAGCCTCCCAGCACGCGAGAGCCACCTAAAGCTCCAGCACTTCAGCCTCTTTTCCAGCTTGTCCAGCAACCAGGTCCAATCTTTTTTCAAGTAGTCATTTGGCTTTAAGTTGAAACCCAGATATTTAAGGCCATCCGAAAGGTCAAGTATCCTGAAGGGAAAGCAAGAAGTATGAAAAGTGAGATCCTCCTCCTGCAGAAGCGAGACAGAAAGTGTGGATTTTCCATCATTAATCTCCATACCCGTAGCAGCTGAGAACAGTTGCAGAATCTCTTTAAGTTTAGCAGCGTCTAAAAATGAGCCAGAGCAGAAGATCAGGATATCATCCACAAATAGCAAGTGAGTTAGTGATAGCCCAGGAGCTACCTGAATCCCAGAGAAATTACCAGACCTTTTGGCTCCCAAGATAGCTCTACTCAAGCTTTCCGCCACCAGCAAGAATAGCAGAGGAGAGAGAGGACAGCCCTGTCTTAATCCCCGCCCAGAGTGAAAGAACTGGGAGGCGGCTCCATTCAGTAAGACAGAGAAAGAAACAGTGGTTATACAGCTCATAATCCAGCGAACAAATCCGATCTCAAAACCAAGATGGGTTAGCATGAGTCTGATATAAAGCCAGCTCACCTTATCAAAAGCTTTGGAGAGATCAATTTTGAGAATAGCACCCTTCAGTTTTTTAGTCTTGATGCTATGCATCCCTTCCTGAGCTATGCCTATAGCCTCATGAATTTGGCGCCCCTCCAGAAACCCGAACTGTTCTTCAGAGATGTGAGATGAGAGAATAGGCTTGAGTCTGCTAGCAATAATCTTAGTAACAATCTTGTACACACAGTTGCACAGAGAAATAGGCCGGAAGTCGTTTAAAGTAGAAGGAGTATCCACCTTGGGGATAAGTGCAATGAAGGTGGAGTTAATACTAGCAGGCACCCTACCAGATCTTCTCGAGTCTTCCACAAGTTCAAGCAAGTCATTACCAATGAGATCATAGAGAGCGATAAAAAATTCGATCGTCCAGCCGTCGGGCCCAGGGCTTTTGTCCTTTTGAAAGCTGGCCATAACCTTTTTTAATTCCTCCTCAGTGATGGGCGCCATCAAATTCCTGTTATCCGCGTCCTCCACAAACCGGGGAAAGAGCTGGGCAACCTGTATTATATCTCCAATATTAACTCTCTCACTGGCTTTGAAGAGGTCCTTGAAATGAGAGATCCCAATCGAGGACATACCTTCGAAGGATGACCAAGAGTTACCTGCAGAATCATCCAGACTCCAAATGGTATTGGCTGATCTTCTTCCTTTGGCATAGGCGTGGAAGAATTTGGAGTTCTCATCCCCACATTCCAACCAAATAGCTCGGCTTTTGAGTCTCCAGGTTTCTTCTAACTGAAGAAGCAAACGGTTCCTCAGATTCTCCAGAAGTACCAAGCGATCCTTAGTCTGCTGAGAACTGAAACCTCCCCCCTCCTCCTCTGCAAAGGTGGCTAGTTCCTCTTCAATGTCCCTAAGAGTCTTGTCATCCTTCCTCCTCTTCTCAGCTGCCCAGGCTTTGATGGGTTCCTTAAGAGTCCGAAGATTTTCAGCAAAATGAAAGGCAGCAGTCTGAGACGATTCAGAATGATAGGGAACCCAGTGTTGTTGAAACAGATCCAAAAAAGACGGATCTTCCAGCCAGACTTTATTGAATTTAAGGGGAGCCGGGGGTTTGCTGGGGCCATCCTTCAGCTCCAGGAAAATAGGTTCATGATCAGAGTTGCCCCCCGAGCCAATCCATTGTCGAACGAAGAAGGTTGACTCCACAAGTTGTTCAGGGAGCAGAAACCGATCTAATCTCTTGGCCACATAGTCCTGACCAATTCTCTTATTCCTCCAAGAAGGCTTGAGCAAAACAGGTTCCACATCAATCCAGTTACCCTCAGAAAGCTTCCGAATAAAGAAGTTGGTAAGGGGATCCACATTGGCGTTTGGCCCCCAGACCTCAGCATGGCCTAATGAGAAATTAAGGTCCCCCCCCAAAATCACTGAGTCCCCCCTGAGCTGGTTCCTCCTTAGAAGTGAATTCCAAAACATCTCCCTCTCACAGTAAGGTCCATAAATGTTTACAATGGTAAAGGTGCGAGCCGACTCCAAAAATTTACAGGAGATTCCCAGAACCGACTGCATCCCCCAGCTGGAAGTAACACAAACCCTAGCTTCATTCCAGCCAATAGCCACTCCACCTGAGCGGCCCCTAGCGTCCAGAGCTTCGAAACACCAACCAGGAAACCAGGCCTTAAGCCTAACGATAGCCTCAGAGCCACCGCACATAGTTTCTTGTAAAAGAAGAACATCCGGATGCTCCAGCTGCAGCATCCTTCGCAACGCTGGTCTTTTGGAGGGACCAGCCAGACCTCGACAGTTAAAAGACATTAGCTTCATCACAACCCCACCACGTGGGCGTTCGATGCTCTAAGTGCCCTTTCAATAGAAAGTTGAGTACCATTCCGAAGATCTGACCGAGCCCTGGATTTGGCCTGTGAAATGAAAGACTTCCGTCCCCGGGCTTTAGGTTTTTTCGGCTTTTCCAGTCCTAAGCCTCCACCCTTGGCTTTGTTCATAGAGCGCAGATAGTACCCAGACTCCGAGGAACCAGAATTTGAGGGGGGTTCCATCACTTGAACTAATACGGGAGAGCCCTCAATCAAATCAGGGGGAGGACAAGGAACTTGAATGATTTCCGTCACAGTAGTGGAACCAAAGTCACACGATAAAGGGGGAAGAATGGCAAGAGGCTTGGCAGAGATGTTTAAGTTCTTAATGCCTTCCACCCAATCGAAACCAGAATGAACAAAGTTATTTAAGAAAAGACTGAAAGAAGGGTTAAAGGAGGGAGCGGAGAAAGTACCAGCAGCCGAGACGGAGGGGATCTCCAGAGCCAGCGGGGAGGCTTCCTGAACCGGGCCAGATGTTAGAACCTGTTCAGACCCTACTCCTTCAGAAGTGATAACCTGCTCATACACAGCTCCGCCAGGAAGAATGTCCAGCTCTGGAACAATGCTGTCTGTCTCTAGAGTGCTTGCCTCTTCCGGTTCCTTCACCTGGGAGCACACAACCAGCTCAGCGGGGGTGGGAGTCTCTTCAACAGTGCATCCCGGGTCAATCCCATCTCGCTCAACGGTGTGCCCTAGGTTCCCATCCTCCTCCCCAGCAGGCCTTCTCTTCAAGTTCTTTCCTAATCTCATACGAACAGGCAAAGAACAGTCCACAGCCGGGTGTCCATATGCGTGACATCTTCTGCACCTAAACGGCACATTTTCATAGTCCAGGGTTTGAGTGAAACAATAAGGTCCCCAGTTCAAATTAATGCACTCGAATAACCCATCACGAACATTAATGCTAACCAAAATCCGAGCCACCTTCTGAACACCAGTTGATTGAAACGAGAGGTCAGCTTCCAAGAACGTCCCCAGGATGTTTCCAATGCTCCTGAAGTGGTCTTCAGACCAGTAATGCAAGGGTAAACCAGGAAGCCTAACCCAGAGTGGGATTGTATCCAGCCTCTCCCGGCTAGCATCAAAAAGCGGGTTCCAAGGCTTGAGAAGGAGTGGCGCTTTGAATATAGACCAATTCAGGCTAAGCGCCCAAGCAGCATGCGCATCCGAATTGAAGTGAAATGCAAACCAACCACCGGAGAGTCCTACAATCCTTGGAACGTAACCACAGTGTTCCAACCAGACCTTTGAGGCCCACTGAATCATCGAGTGGAGACTCACGGCCCTTCCATAGACCCTACCCACCAAAACCGAAGAAACCATTTCTATGATCTGTTGGAAACCGATGTCCTCCCCCAAGGCGTAGTTGGGAGCTCTTCCAGAGTTCTTAAGCCACTTCCTGCGCGGCTTAGCCCTAGGGCTCAAAGTACCCGCTGAAACCGCACCTGAGCCTGGAGCCTTTCCAAACAAAGCACAGCCCGGGCTAGAGAAGCCTCTGTGTTCAGCCCAATCCAGCGACGTAGGGCAAACACCACCTCGCAGAACCCCAAACGCATTCAGATCCTGAGTATCAGTAATGAAAGTCGGTGCCCCACAGCAACCCCGCACCGAGGAGTCCAAAGAACCCTCCGAGGAGAGCAGGAACTCAGGGAGATCAGTAAAACCTTCGCTAACCGGCTCCGGCGATGGCTGTAGTGGTACCGAAACTCCCCAAATGGAGGCCACCCTATTCGTCTCGGCAGAGACTTCACCTTTACCCCCCCCAGAAAGGAGAGTCCAAATCCGAATGAGCCGGAGAAAAAACCAGTGGAGCTGGTTCCGCGGAGGTAAACAAACCGACGTTCAGAGGAGAATCCGCTAAGCAACCCCCGACGAAACCACCAGAACTTTTTGAAAACCGGGCATTGCCAGGTGGCGAGCACCAAATATCACTGGGGTGCACTGTGTCGCTACTGTAGTCCACTAGATCGAGCGGTTCCATCTTCACAAGGTTCAAGAGGTAGTCACCGAGGATGGTAAGAGTAAACAGTAAAGAAAATACTAACCTGTGGTAAAAAACTCCAAACCGCATCCATGGAACGAGGCTAAGCGACCATGGGGAACCATTAGAGCCTGGTTTACGGAAAGAAGGAATTCAATTCATAAGGGAAAAGCGGTTAAGAATGGCTTCCACTTCTGGTAATTTGCAAACACCGATCTTTTCTGGTAAAAATTATGAATATTGGTCTCTAACTATGAAAGCTTTGTTTAGAGGTCAAGATGTATGGGAAATAGTTCAGCATGGTTATGCAGAACCAACAGATCTAGCAGCATATAACAATCTCACACAAGCTGAGAAGGATGTTCTGAAGGAATAGAGGAAGAAAGATGGAAAGGCGTTGTTCCACATACATCAAGCAACACATGAATCAATACTCCCAAGAGTAGCAACAGCATAGTCAGCTAAGGAAGCGTGGGACACACTGGAAACTTCATATCAAGGTTTGAACAAGGTAAAGACTGTGAAACTTCAGATCCTTAGAAGAGATTTTGAATCTCTGTCAATGAAAGATACAGAGTCAATAGACTCATTCTATACTCGTGTTATTGGTCTAGTTAATCAAATAAAGTCTCATGGAGAAACTCTAGGTGACCAAAGAGTTGTTGAAAAAGTTCTTAAAGTTCTTCCAAAGAAATTTGAATATTTAGTTGTGACACTAGAAGAAAACAAAGATCTCTACACATTTACTATTGATGAGTTGCAAGCCTCACTACTCAATCATGAACATAGAATCAGCGGTTCAGATACATCGCTGGAAGGTGCATTCGCAGCACAATCATCCATAAGTCGTGGAAGAGGCAGAGGAAGATCAAACTCTAAAGGCAGAGGAAGAAGTTCTTTCAGAGGAGGTCGCAACAGTAGTCCTGCACATGTCGCAGGAAGAGGTCAGAATCAGAGCCCCAGTCATCCAAGTGGACAAAGGTACGATAAATCAAAAATTCAATGTCATTATTGTAAGAAGTATGGACACTTTGCATATGAATGTAGGAAGAAGCAGTATGACCAAGGAAAGCAAGGCCAAACACAGTCAAGCAACAGCAGCACTTCGAACAACTCACTGTTCTTAGCATGCGCATCTCCACTGGAATTCAATGTTGTCCAAGAAAGTCCAAATGACATATGGTATTTAGACTCAAGCTGTAGCAATCATATGACTGGTAATTTAAATCTATTTTCTAGTCTAGATAAATCAGTTCAAACTGATGTCACACTTGGAAATAATTTTCAAGTCACTGTTTTGGGTAAGGGTACTATTGATATTCTAACCAAACAGGGGGAGCAGAAATATATGTCTGATGTTTATTATGTTCAAGGTTTGAAGCATAATTTGATGAGCACTAGACAACTGATGGAAAAAGGTTACAGAATCCATATGATAGGAAAGCGTTGTCTGATCAAAGACATATATCCAAGCAATCAGTTGATAGCCGAAGAGCAGATGACAAGAAATCTCTTGTTTCCTTTGAGGATAAGACCCATCATAAAAGGAAAAACAACTCAAGTTGTTCATGAAAGTCAGAATGAAAATTCTGGATCTGTGTTCAAAGCAGAAAGCAAAGGAGTAGAAATTCACTACGCAGCGGAAGAAAAAGATAACATAATGCAAATTTCGTTTTAGACAAAAATAAGGGATGAATCCTGGTTATGGCACTTCAGATTTGGACATCTGAATTTTGGTGGGATGAAGCTACTGCACATGAAGGATATGGTAAAAGGATTGCCGCTGATTGAAAAGCCAAAGAGAATTTGTGAAGGCTGTATTTTTGGAAAATAGCACAGACAGACTTTTCCATTCGGAAGGTCATATAGAGCTCGCACACCACTTGAAATTGTGCACTCTGATATTTTTGGACCGATGCAAACACCGTCCATGGGAGGATGCACTTATCTTCACACATTTATTGATAATTTCACAAGAAAAACCTGGGTATATTTTCTAAAACATAAATCTGATGCATTTAGTTGTTTTCAGCAGTTCAAGGCACTTGTGGAGAAGCATAGTGGTTACAGCATCAAGATCTTAAGAATAGACAAAGGTGGTGAGTATGTTTCAAATGATTTCTTAAATTTTTACAAAAATCATGGCATACAGAAACAATTCACTGTGCGGTATACACCGCAGCAGAATGGTATCGCAGAGAAGAAAAACAGAACCATTATGGAGATGGCGCACAGTATGTTGGCAGCCATGCATCTGTCAAATGAATACTGGGCTGAAGCAGTGGCAACTGCTGTATACATCATGAATCGATGCCCAACAAAGAGTGTGAAGAACAAAGTTCCGCAGGAAGCATGGACAGGTCTAAAACATAGTGTTTCGCATTTAAAAGTTTTTGGTTGTGTAGCATACGCACATGTTCCAGATTAGCTAAGAAGGAAATTAGACAATAAATGACAGAAATGCATTTTTATTGGGTATTCTGAAGATACAAAAGCATACAAGTTGTATGATCCTGTTGCAAGAAAAGTTATCATCAGTCGCGATGTTTAGTTTGTAGAGAATTAAGCATGGGATGGAACTGTAGAGAAGAATGTTAAAATTGTGTCACATGTTCAACATGACGACATCGCAGAAGATGCGGATGAGACTCCGCATGCGAATCAAAACTTCGCAGCACCGTCTACTCCCAGGACTGCGCAGCATGTACCAGCACAAGGAACTCCTACACAAGTCGCAGTACAAGCAACTTCGACAAGCACTCCAAGTGCACAGCAGACCCCAGCAGGCAATTCGCGCAGTTTGACACCAGCAACTTCGCCAAGGACAAGAATTCTGCGTGAGATATATGAGACTGGTACACCTAATTCATTCTTTGTTTTTGCATTATTTTCTCAAGTTAATGATCCTCTAACATTTAAATAAGTTGTTGAAGATAAAGTTTGGGCACAAGCCATGGATGAAGAAATAGAATGCATTGAGAAAAATCAAACATGGGAATTAGTTGATGTTCCTAAAGACAAGGATGTGATAAGCGTGAAATGGATTTATAAGACCAAGCAAGATGCTGAGGGAAAAGTGCAGAAGCACAAGGCAATATTGGTATCAAGAGGATTCACACAGCAGCCTGGCATAGACTTTAATGAAACTTTTGCACCTATAGCTCGAATGGATACAATCAGAACAGTTTTGGCCATTGCAGCACATAAGAAATGGCCTGTTTATCAAATGGATGTTAAGTCTGCATTTTTAAATGGTTATTTGGAATAGGAAGTATATGAGCAATAGCCACAAGGCTATGAACTTCCAGGACAAGGACACAGAGTATACAAGCTGAAGAAGGCGCTCTATGGTTTGAAGCAAACTCCTAAAGCTTGGTACAGTCACATTGACTCATACCTCATTCAGAATGGATTTCACAAAAATGAATGTGAGCCAACGCTGTACACAAAAATCAACCAGCAAGGTAATAAGCTAATTGTCTGCTTGTATGTAGATGATTTAATATTTACTAGTGATTTTGGCATACAGGAATTTAGATCAGTCATGGAAAGTGAACTTGAAATGACTAATTTAGGGCTTATGAAGTATTTCTGGGTATTGAAGTCCAACAGTCTGAGTATATTTATATCTCAGTCGAAGTATGCAAGTGATGTCTTGAATAGATTTAAGATGTTAAACTGTAAGACAACCCCTACACCAGTAATAACAAGTTTGAAATTGAGCAAGGATGATGATGGATCCAATGTAGATTCTGCGCTATTTAAAAGGCTTGTTGGAATCCTTATGTATCTAATAGCGACAAGGCCAAATATCATGTATGGAGTCAGCCTAATCTCAAGATTCATGGAGTCACCAAAAGAATCTCATTAACAAGCAGGTAAAAGAATTCTGAGGTATGTAAGTGGAACAAGAGACTTTGGTATTCTGTATTCAAGCTCAGAAAATTTCAAACTTATTGGATACACTGACAGTGACAATGGAGGCAGCATAGATGACAGAAAAAGCACATATGGGAATACATTTCATGTAGGAACATGTGTTGTATCATGGGCTTCAAAGAAACAGCCCATAGTAACTCTTTCTTCAGCAGAAGCAGAGTATGTCGCAGCCACAAGCGTTGCATGTCAAGCAGTTTGGATGCGAAGGATGTTAAGTGATCTGTCGCAGAACTAGGAAGAACCCACAGTTATTTATTGCAACAACAATTCAGCTATCGCACTATCAAAGAATCCTGTGTTCCACAAGAGAACCAAGCACATCGACACAAGTTATCATTTTATCAGAGAATTGATAAACAACAAAGAAATCTATTTAAAATTTTGCATGTCTGAAGATCAGGTAGCAGACATCTTTACCAAACCATTGGCAAAGGACCCATTTCAGTATCTGCGAAGTTGTTTGGGAGTGACAAGTTCTGTGCAGTGAACTTCGTCATACATAGAGCATGTTTCAACTCTGAAATATTTTGTAATATTTTATTGTTGTTTAAAGATCCCCATCCGCTCATAATTAAGGGGGAGTGTTGGAAAATATGTAATTAATGAGTTGATCATGTATCTACTACGCCGACTCTGTCAGTCATTTTGTGTCAGCGCGCAGAGTCTATAAATGTCAGACTGTCAGTTAGTTCGCAGCCAATCCGACGCACGTCAAGTTATATTTATGTAACCGCGTTAATAGTTCGCACATCAATATTTCTTAGGTAGAAATTAATTTCTGTGTTTAATGCCATCCTGTAGCTTCCAAGTGAAGCGATCTTAAGTCGGTTGATAGGAAATGTTATAAGTAGAAGCTCATAGTTCAAACTCTGAGAGAGATGTGTAAGAAGAGTGAAAGGAGAAGAAGCTCCCGTGAATTGTATCAAGAGCCCAAGCTCTGTGAAAGTAAAAAGATCAAGTGAAAACTCATTTCCATGCTTTGAGGCATCGCGCAGTTTACTATGGTAAATATAAAAGTCTATAGTTTTATGTTTCATTCTCAAGAATGTTGAATATTGCAAGTCGCACATCTTCTCCTTGAATATTGTTTACATTTATCCGCAGTAAAAGAATTCAATATTTACAAATAGTTCACCGCAGTGAAAGTTCTAATTTTACGAGTAACTTCGCGTAAAGATGTTTTAGTGTTATGCCTTAGAGTATATATTTCATAAAAAAAATTGTTTAATTAATCCGCGAAGTACATGTGAAGTCCGCGAAGTAAAGTGTTGCGAATTTAACTGCGCATCACGGCGAAGTAAAAATGCGCAGTAAAAAGTTGAAACCACGCAATAAAAAGTCGAAATCGCGCTGTTAATAGCCGTGAAGTAAAAGGTAGTCTCCGTGCAGTTAATCTGCAAAGTTAATGCTTAGTGAAGCAAGTGTACTGCAAAGTAAAATTTGGGGTTCTCTATTGTATGATCGGCGAAGTCCGCAGCAGAATAAAAAGAAGATATTCATCCACTACGCAATTAAATCTTATTTACTGCACGGTGCGCTTTTCCCTTGATTTATTTGGTGGTATAACAAGCTTCTCCAAACTGCTAGGACTGCACAGAACCATGAAACTACTGTCACTCCAAGTCATCACAAAGTGTTGTTACAGACCTAGTACATTTCACTTAGGCCAATTCCTATGACAATATACTCCCTTTTTAATCCATATTCCTTCCTTCAGGCAGAGAATGCATATATCTTGGGGCGTATCACAGCACTGATAGAAAGAGTCTGACCTGTATCATAGAACCACCTTTCCCCACTATCAAGCAAGAATATCTAGTGGCGTATAGCTCTGTGAGGGGAATAAAGGATTTATGAATTTGAAGGTTTTTGTAAGATAGGAATTTTCATTTTTTTTATGAATACGTGAGATTTTATTAGGAGTTAAAGATATTATCCATTGCCTTGCTTAGTCTTATCCACTTCTCAATGACTATTCTAAAGAAACTATTTTTCTGTAATATATATGCAAGAACTCGTGTTTTCGGCGCAAGAAATGAGATGACCATAGCATAGCTCGGATAAATGGATAGTTGTTTTTATTTGTATGATTGCAGTTTATCCTATTTTAGCCTTGCTTTTGTTTATTATTTTGATTGGGTTTTTAATTTGTTTTGTGCATTTTTTTTCTCTCGTCGGGCAGCAGATATATATATATATATATATATATAATTCTATTTTTTGTGTGTCTTAAAAAAAATTATGGGGTGGCTCACCCCTTCCCTTTATTTTCCCCGCAGCCTGGCGTGGGCATATCCTGAGCGGCCATGCCTCCTCCCGGGCTCGTGCAGTAAGGGCTCATGGTAGAGTAGTTTTTTTTTTTTTTTTTATTATTATTTTTATCTTTGTCTTCTACCTATTTTTCTTGATAATGGAAAAACATATTTTATATTAATTTAAGACCAAAGCCCTTAAATTGTGCAATTATAGAAATTCTGGAATTGCCTGATAATTTTACTATTACTAATAATTTTTGGAATTATTATTAAGAAAAAGCTCTGTCTCTCTGTTATAACTCATTAGTAATCATAATCTTGCATAACATGAAATGATACTATAGTTTTCCTCCTTGTGTCTAGGGACAATATAGGATGGCACTCCAAGAAAAAAACAGTACAACTCGGGTAAGTACTTCTCTTTCCTTTCTTTGTTTATGTCTACGTTTCATTATGGCAGCAATTTTGTTAAGTTTTTTTTAAATTCTTTAATCTATCTCCATGCTTTTCCTTTTATGCTCCTGTATTGTTGCGTTCTGACCTGTAACATACATTGGATGTCTCTGTTTTTGTTGTTTTTTCGTTAATATATTTTCCTTAGAATTTGGAGTTTAATTATTAGGGATGCTTGGAGTTTTTTTCCATAAAAAAAAAACCATACTATTGTTATTCAAACCGAATCAAATAGTACAATGATAGTTCAAGAAGCAAACAAGTGATCTTGATCTCAAGAAAGTGACATGCTTATCTGCTATACAGAGGATAGGGATGCTTGGAGTTGCAATGAATTTGTCATTATGTTTATATTTTCATTATTTTAACAATTAGGTTATATGTTTTATTTAATCTGTATTTTTTGTCTCTTTTTTTTCGTCTACGTCGCTCTCATAGGCAATATACATTGTATGTTCTGGCTTTTACTGTTAAATTCTAGCATAAATGCACAAGCAAGATCACTGAAAGAAACACAATCACAAGATAGACACAAATATACCCTGGGAAACCCTCATGGGGTAGAAAACCCAGCAAAGCTTTCCTCAATATAGATAATCAACCCAATACAATATAGTAGACCACAACAAGAGCTCCTTCTCCTCCTATGCAGAACTCTCTCTCTCCTATGTGCACAATAGAAGTGTGAGAACAAGTGAGTTAAGTGAGGAACAACCTCCTCTACTTATACTTGTTTTCCAACTGACTTTTTACCCTATGAGGCCAACTTGTCAACTTGAGTCTAATAACCTCCGATAAAATAACTTTGGACCGATCCCCACATTAGAGATCTAATAACCCTAGTTCCCATAATCCAATGGAGGAATAAACATCTCCGGATATACAATAGAGTCCCGTCGAAGGAATAAAACATCTCCGGAATAATACAAATATAATATTCTTTGAAGTTACAATATTTCAACACTCCCCCTTAATGAGAAGGATATTATAACAACAACTGCAGGAGCAAGGAGTCATCGACTACATGATACATGATACATCTATAAATCATTGGAAGCTTTCTTTATACATCATTAGTAACTCAAGAAGTTACTGGAACATGTTCAAGATATTCAATACCGGAACATCAACATCTTCAGTACTGAGTCTTCATCTTCTGCAGCACTCGAACAGCTACATCATCATCACACGATCATCGGCATCGTCATCACACGATCATCAGCATCGTCATCACACGATCATCAGAATCGTCATCAACTGGATCCACTCGATCATCAGTACAATAGTAGCATATCCTGCAATACACCTGATCCAATTACGGGATGATCAATCCCTCTCACTTTAGGACATAGGTCGAAGGATGATACAATCCTGATCCACTTACGGGATGAGCAATCCCTCTCACTTTAAGACATCTCTCATGTCTATGGACGATGCAATCCAGATCAACTTACAGGATGATCAATCCTTCTCACTTTAAGACACCTCACCATGTCTAGGGACGATGCAATCCCGATCTATTTACAGGATTATTAGTCCTTATCACTTTAAGACACCTCACCATGTCTAGGGACGATGCAATTCCAATCTACTTACAGGATGATTAGTCCTTATCACTTTAAGACACCTCACCATGTCTAGGGACGATGCAATCCCAATCTACTTACAGGATGATTAGTCCTTATCACTTTAAGACACCTCACCATGTCTAGGGACGATGCAATCCCAATCTACTTACAGGATGATTAGTCCTTATCACTTTAAGACACCTCACCATGTCTAGGGACGATGCAATCCCAATCTACTTACAGGATGATTAGTCATTATCACTTTAAGACATAAGTCCAAGGATGATGCAATCCTGATCCACTTACGGGATGATCAATCCCTATCACTTTAGGACATAATTCCAAGGATGATGCAATCCTGTCATGTACATTTTGAACCAAACGCTCAGGGACGATGCAGTCCTATATACGTCCACTAAGGACCATATTCTTGGAGACATTTGTCCACGGATCACTTTAGGACTGAAGTCCAGGGATGATACAATCCTCATTGTTCACTAGGAACCGCATTCTCGAAGACATCTGTCTACGGATCACTTTAGGACTGAAGTCCAAGGATGATACAATCCTCCATCAACCTCATTGTCGGAACAGGAAACCTCATCTTCAACCTTATCGTTGAAACATGTAGGCACATCATCGATACAGTATCCTTATCAATACAAGTATCATTAGTATGTATCATCAATACAAGTATCCTCATCAATACAAGTACACATCAATACAAGTATCCTAATCAATACAAGTATACACATCATCAATACAAGTATCCTCATCAATACAAGTATACACATCAATACAAGTATCCTCATCAATACAAGTATACACATCATCAATACAAGTATCCTCATCAATACAAGTATACACATCATCAATACAAGTATACATATCATAGATGCAAGTATCCTCATCAATACAAGCAAACATAACATAGATGCAAGTATCCTCATCAATACAAGCAAACATAACATAGATGTAAGTATCCTTATCAATACAAGCAAACAAAACATAGACGCAAGTATCCTCATCAATACAAGCAAACATATAATCTAGATAAGCAATCTCATCATCAATATAGGTATCCACATCGATACCAGTACCCAAAGATATCTTCATCTATCATATCACTCCCCCTTTCGAGGAGAGTCATTTTGAACTACACCAAGCTTGTCTCGGAAATGCTCAAACTTTACACGAGATAGAGGTTTGGTTATTATATCAGCAACTTGCTCGTCCGTGCTCACATATTCGAGCTTGATAGCTCCTTTTTGCACCATATCCCGTATATAGAAATAACGGATCTCTATGTGTTTTGACTTATCATGAAATACTGGATTCTCAGTCATCTTGATACAACTCTGGTTATCACACAGAATCATAGTGGGTTCCATCTCTAACTCAAACAGTCTTGATAATAAATTACGAAGCCATACTGCTTCACAACTGGCAAAGCAAGCAGCTATGTATTCTGCTTCAGCTGTGCTGAGAGCCACACTAGACTACTTCCTGCTATACCACGAGATCACAACAGATCCCAGACAATAACATCCTCCCAATGTACTCTTCCTGTTTGATACACTTCCTGCCCAATCAGCATCAGTGTAGCCATGCAAATTGAAATCATGATCTCCACTATAGTAAAGACCAAAATCTATCGTACCTTTTAAGTACCTCATCACATGTTTTGCAGCTATCATGTGAACTCTTCTAGGTTCCACCAAATACTGACTCAAGTTATTCACAGCAAAACATATGTCTGGTCTAGTGTTAGTCAAATACATTAATGATCCAATAATCTGTCTATACAGAGTTATGTCCACTAACTCTGATGAGTTATCTACTAATAACTTCAAGTTGGAGTCCATGGGAGTGGCCATGGCTTTACAGTCCAACATATCGAATCTTTTCAAAATCTCCACAGCATACTTACCCTGATTTAGAAAGATTCCTTTTGGGTCTTGCCATACTTCCAGGCCTAAGAAGTAGTGCATCAATCCGAGATCTTTCATCTCAAATTCTGAAGAGAGTTTCTTCTTGCACTCGATAATCTGTCTCTCATTTCCAGTCAGAAATAGATCATCTACATACAATAATAATATAACAGGTTCATCATTCATAACTTTGAGATAAAGGTTAGGATCAGCTTTACTCTTGGTAAAGCCCATGCTTGTCAAGAAACTGTCAATCCTTCCGTACCAAGCTCTAGGAGCTTGCTTCAACCCATACAAAGCCTTCTTCAGTTTGCATACATGAGTTCTTCCATCTTCTACCTCAAATCCAAGTGGTTGTTCTATGTACACTTCTTCTTCAATTACACCATTGAGGAAGGCTGTCTTAACATCCATCTGGTGTAGTTTCCATTTCATCATCGATGCAAGTGCCATGATAGCTCTAATGGAAGTGTACCTAGCAACTGGTGCAAATGTTTCTTCATAGTCAATTCCCTCCTTTTAAGAGAATCCTCTGGCTACAAATATTGCCTTATATTTTTCAATGCTACCATCCGCAGCATGTTTTATCTTGAATATCCATTTGGAGGACACTACACTTTTATCTTTTGGTTTGGGAACTATATCCCAAACATCATTTTTCATTATTGACTGGTATTCTTCTGTCATTGCTTCTACCCATTCTTTCTTCTGAACTGCTTCTTCATAGCTAGTAGGTTCCTGATCCACTAGATTACACATCAAAGCCATATAGTTGGATACTAGCTTTGGTTTCTTCCTTTCTCTAGTGGAGCCTTCAGGAGCTCCATACTTTTCAGCTCCTTGAATAATGTCTCTGGCCCATGCTGGCCTTCTTTTTCTTGATAAGTTTGTAATGGGGGGTTCTTGTGGTTCTAGCAAGTCATGGTCTTCAAGTGTAGTATCTTCAGGAATGGGAGCAGCCTCTGTGATCCTGGAAGGTGTGTCTTCTTCATAGATTTCTTCATGTTGGTACTTCCTAGATCTCTTGAGAGTTGCTTCTTCATCAAATGTCACATCCCTACTAATTTCCATATGATGAAAACCTGGGATGTAAATTCTGAATGCTTTGGATGATTCACAATATCCAACAAATATTCCCTTCTTTCCAGAAGGATCCAACTTGGTTCTCTTTTCTTTTGGAATGTGAATGTATACAGGACATCCAAATATTTTAAGATGACTTACCTTAGGCTTCTTTCCTGTGAACACTTCTTCTGGAGTTTTAAAATCAAGAGCACTATGGGATAGTCTATTTTGTACATAGACTGCTGTTCTAGCTGCTTCAGCCCATAAATACATAGGTAGTGTTGAGATATTGTAACTTCAAAGAATATTATAATTGTACTTTATTATTCCGGAGATGTTTCATTCCTCCGTGAAGATCTTATTGTATATCCGGAGATGTTTATTCCTCCATCGGAATGTGGTAACTTGGGTTATTAGACTTCCCTAGTGGGGGTTGGCCCTGTATGTGTTATGTGGGTCAAAGGGTTATTAGACCACCCTAGAGGGGTCGGCCCAGTCAGTTATAGTGGGGTATTTAACCCAATGGTTAAATACGAGCCTACATGATTTGTGTAAAAGACAAGTCGGAGTAGTGTATAAATAGAGGACGTGTATTCCTCATTTAATATACACTCACTCACTTGAGAGTGGTGCACTTGTGGAGGAGAGGTCTGCTATGGAGAAGGAGGAGCTTATGCTCAGGGTTATATCTTTGTATATTGCTAGTCATCTATATTGAGGAAGCTTTGCTGGGTTTTCTACCCCATGAGGGTTTCCCAGGATAAATTTGTGTCTCTTGTGTTTATGCTGTGCTTGTTGTTTCTTCAGTGATCCTGTATATGCTATTATTGTGAAATGGAATGCAATGCTGCTATTTTATGTCTTAGCATATTAAATTTTAACAGGTAGGTCTTGATCATGTATCATTGTCTTTACAGCTTCCATGATGGTTCTATTCTTTCTTTCCACAACACCATTTTGTTGGGGATTGTAGGGATTAGTTAGCTCTCTCTTGATTCCAGCTTCTTTACAGAAATCTTCAAAATCTTTTGAAGTATATTCTCCGCCATTATCTGTTCTGAGTATTTTAATTTTCTTTTCTGAATGATTTTCTATCAATGCTTTGAACTCTTTGAACTTTCCAAAAACTTCATTCTTCCCTTTTAAGAAGTATATCCAAGTCTTCCTTCAATAGTCATCAATAAATGTGAGATAGTATTCATATCCACTTAAAGATGTGGAGGGCATTGGTCCACATACATCTAAATGGATCAAATCCAAAATGCTTTTGGTCTTTGTTTCACTCTTTGGAAATGGGTTCTTGATGTTCTTCCCTTTTGCACATCCTTTGCATGTGCCATCATGGTCAACCTTTAAGTCTGGTAGACCTACAACTACCTTGCTTACATGAGGTAGTGCCTTGTAGTTAATGTGAGCAATTCTCCTATGCCATAGCTCATTTAGGCTAGTGACTTCATCTACAAGGGCAGCTTCTGGATGACCCTTGAGTTTGTACAAACCTCCTTCCTCTTCACCAATGACAATTGCATCCTTAATAGATTTACCTTTGGACCACATTAATACTTGTCCATCAATGAATGCAACTCTATAGCCTTTCTTGTCCAATGCTGATATGGAAAACAAGTTCTTCTTCAATCCTGGAACATACAAAACTTCCTTCATCTTCATGGGGGTTCCAGAATCAAGTTTGTAGTTTGCTTCACCAATTCCCTTGATTGGATATTGATAGTTATCTCCTAGAGATACCTTTTGTGGGGAGGTCTTTTCTTCAAGTTTTGATAGAGTCTTCTTTTGTCCTGTCATGTGCTTTGAAGCACCACTATCGATAACCCATGTACCTTCTCTAGGTGTTATAGATCCAGAGAGTGCGGAGAATAGAACATACTCTTCTGCATCTTCTTCTTCACTTCTTCTAGATCTTTTCTTGAAGAAGGTCCTTTCTTCATATTCTTCTTCTCTTCTATGTCTTTTCTTGTGAGGCCTTTCTTCCTCTTCAACTTCTTCTTCACTATCATCTTCTGCAAGATGTGCTTGATGTATTTTGTGGTGAGAACCCTTTTTCTTCTTCAGAGGACAGTCCTTAGCAATGTGTCCTATTTTGTGACAAGTAAAACATTGGAATGAGGAGTAATCTCTTCTTTGATTAGATCCTCTTTTCTTTTGAAATCTTTATGGAGGATGAGACTCCTTGTGACTATCCTTCTTAAAGTAGGATTGATTCCTTCTTCTCTTGGTGTAGGTGGCCAAGGCTTGGTCATCTTCCTTGAGCAATGCTTCTCTATTGGCAACCCTGGCTTCCTCTTGAATGCAATCCTCCCAAACCACATCAAACTTCATACTTTCTTTTCTGGCACACATGGTTTGGATGAATGACTACCAAGGTCTAGTGAGACCATTTAGAGCAGTCATGACTAGTTCATCTTCATCAAGAGTATCTCCAATAGCATCTAGTTGTTCTTTGAACTGAGAAACCCTTGAGAAATAGTCTTGAATAGATTCTCCTTTATTCATCTTAGTGTTCTTCAATTGAGCTCTCAGGTTCATCTTCCTGTTGATGTTCTTTCCCTCATACATTCTGGAGAGAGCATCATACATTTCCTTTGGGGTTGTCTTGGATGCCACTTGGGGAATCAAGTGGTCCTTAATAGAATCAGCAATGATTCTCTTTGCCCTAATCAAATCTTTCCTGTACTTCTCTTTAGCTTCATCTTCTGTAGGTTCTGCAATCTCATCTTTGATATAATGGGCAAGATCATTCTCTTCAAGAATGAGACCAATTCTATATTTCCATGCTCAAAAATTCTCTATACCCTCTAGCTTGTCTTCAAGCTTAGTACTTGGGGCCATCTTGCCCAGGGGGTCACTAAAAATTGAAAATTCCAAAAATGAAAAACTGACCTTACCAGGAGATTGGCTTGACTGAGGCGAGGTGACTGATGTACTTACTTTCTGGAAACTTCAATTTTTTAGCCTCCAAACTTGACTAGCGAACTTCAGATCTGCTGTAGAATTATGGTTCTGGTTTTCTGGTTTTATCGCACTTTTGTCAAACTAGGGTTTGACTTTCCCGGAGTTCTACCCAACCAAAAAGTTCGATATAGGGATCAAAAGATTGGTTTTGAGAAGGGCTATCCAGCCATGTAATCAGAATTCAACAATACCAACTTTTTGCAGAAACCCTAATTTTCACCGGAGAGAGAGATAGAGATATTTTCACCTTGTGAAAGATGTCCTATTCAGGCTAGCTCTGATACCATGTTAAATTCTAGCATAAATGCACAAGCAAGATCACTGAAAGAAACACAATCACAAGATAGACATAGATATACCCTGGGAAACCCTCATGGGGTTGAAAACCCAGCAAAGCTTTCCTCAATATAGATAATCAACCCAATACAATATAGTAGACCACAACAAGAGCTCCTTCTCCTCCTATGCAGAACTCTCTCTCTCTCCTATGCGCACAATAGAAGTGTGAGAACAAGTGAGTTAAGTGAGGAACAACCTCCTCTACTTATACTTGTTTTCCAACTGACTTTTTACCCTATGAGGCCGACTTGTCAAATTGAGTCTAATAACCTCCGATAAAATAACTTTGGGCCGATCCCCACATAGGAGATCTAATAACCCTAGTTCCCATAATCCAATGGAGGAATAAACATCTTTGGATATACAATAGAGTCCCATCGAAGGAATAAAACATCTCCGGAATAATACAAATATAATATTCTTTGAAGTTACAATATTTCAACATTTACTACTTGGTCAATCATGAAAATTTGTTCATAAATTTTATGTTGCTTTTAATTCTTTCCATACACTATTTTACCCTTTACTCTATGCCTGGAAGAGTGTATTCCTAAAAATTTGCATAGATTTTCATTTTATTGATTGATGATTTATTGCTTGTTTACTTAATCCAACCTTATTCTCTTAGCCTACGCTTTATGGATTCTTGGCTTCTATTTATGTTTCTTTGAAGGAATTCTCCCTTTTTGTGTTACACTTTGCTGTGATTTCTATCGTTTACGCTTCCTCTTGTTTGGAATAAGTCGTTTATCCACTCAGTGTTTATAATGGATTCAGTTTCAGATTAAACCTTTAATGATCTTGGATGTTTTGATATGCTGGTTTAGAACATGCCTTCAACAATATGCTCATGATGATTGTAATATAAACCCATTCTTATTGTTTTTCTTAGTTCAGAACATGCCTTGAGCAATCATCTGCTTAACATGCCTTGAACAATCTGCTTATAACGGTTATAATGCTAGCCATTCTTACAGGTTTTCTTGTTTTTTCCTGCTTTTCATGGACTCATGGATTCGTTTCCCTTACCATGATGTCACATTAACTGCACTTATCATGTGGAAATTGGACTCCTTGACTGATCCTATCCTTCTTAGCAGCTAAACTTAATTTGACTAGCCTTTACCATTTCCATATGAGTGCGAAAGTCAATTCCATACAAGTGCCATGCCAACAAAATATGAATAGAAACCTAAGGATAACCCTGCTCGGATTGAATTTGAATTGAACCCATCACTATGGTAGTTTTGATGTGAAGATAACCATGTTTGTATTTGAATAGAACCCCAAAGGATAAGCATATGTAGAGAATCCTATAATGATTTCACTAAAGATTTCAATCACTAAATAAGAACAATTTCATCACTAAATAGGAACAATTTCAATAAAGATTTCATCACTAAATTGGGAACCAATGACTGGAGTCAAAAACTATAGTTCAACTGCATTTTGGCGGCATTGCGTTCTGACTCTTTATTCTCTCCCAAATGGGTTTATATTTGAGGGCGATCTGCTTCATCGAATCCACATTGATTCAAGGTTATATCCAGAGGTGAGAAGTCATCAAACTCTTCCCTGATTTTCCCTCTCCCTTATTCTTTGAGGTAATATAAAAACTTGAGCATGAAAAAAGTGGGTCACATTACATTAATAGAGTTAGGCACAGGGCACGATTTGATGGTGTTGCCCAGGTCTCGTCTGGTTACTGTGGGGATGGTGCTTTCATTGAGCTGTCAAGGACCAAATTAATCTATGGTTGCACGGAGGTGTGGGTACAAATTCAAAGGGTGAACTCCTGGCACTTTGGTTGACACTATACTTCGCGAATAAAACAAATATTAAATTGGATCAGGTCACGGGAGATTCACTATCTATTGTGAACTGTTTCATCTCTGAATGCTCTGGCTTTGTCTACATGGTTGGATCAAACGAAGTATCTTCTTAGTCTCTTCCCATAGACCTCTATCGTTCATATCTATAGGGCTCATAATACTATGGCGGATTCCCTCTCTCGTCGTGGGCTGGATGTTGTTGCAGGAAAGATATTCTACGAGATAATGGATGGATCTCAGCTACCCTCCCTGGGTTACTGGAATTTATTCGCTATCTAGTTGCTCTCTGTATTTTTTTGAGCTGGGCATTTCTTTTTTATCAATCCTGGCTATGACTTTTTTGTCCTTTATAGGCTGATCTGGTATCATTTTTGTACATACTAGTTTGGACCGATTTACTCTTTTCCTATTCCCTTTTTTGTTATTGGTTGACCTCGTGTTCTGATGAGGGATTGGCATATCCCATTACACTGTGTTTTCGGTTTTTATCTGGGAGACAGTGTATTGTCTCAGGTCACTATTTCTGTGTATGGACACTGGACTGTTTTGGTCACTGTTCTTTGTTAGTTGTGGAATGTAACACCTTCAAACTTTTAAATTTTTAATACAAGTGTCATCATTTTTTATGTTAAAAAAAAGAGCTGGCGTGGGATAACTGGTGAATAGAGCTAGGGCTTTATCGGGGCAAATAGAGCTAGGGTTTTCTTCCTTTATCGATGGTGGAGTGACGTGAAGAGATTATAAATTCAGTCTCTAACCTGTATCTAGAGTCACATCAATCATTGTGATAACATTACCCACAATGGATTTATAATCGCAAAAACATCATCCACAGTGGACTGCAAAGATTATATACATATCATAACATTATCCATTTGTAAGTGATTGGACTGAAAGAATATTTAATAGTTGAAACATAATGGAAAATAAAAATAAAAATTATTAACTTTTTATTATCCCTGTCAAGGGAGGGATATATCTAAGATGAGAAGTCAAATTGTTTTACTTTGCATTACTTTTTTTTAATTTTTTCACATTTTCATAAAGTTGGCTTATGTTTTCAAAAACACTTATATTAAACTGATTTTTTTCAAAATTAAAAATAAATTTTTAAATTTTCAGATTTCAATATTTCAATATTTCAATTTTATGATTGGTAAAGGACTGCGTTGATAAGACTTAAATCCCTGAAGGAGACATTTAAATTATCAGGAAAAATATTAATTTAAATTAATCTAAAATCTAGATATTTGATAAATGGCCACATTACCCCTTGCCATTAATGAAATTTCAGGGGCGTACTATCTCACCCACACTGTGTGTTTTTTGAGAATGGAGCAGCCATCGTTACACTCGGCTAGCTTATGCCTCGGATGGTAGCAGAATAAATGTCACTAGCTTAAAATTTAAAGCTCTGATTTAATAATAATACTTCTAAGTTGTCATGGGGGGAGCTAAGTGCCAATTGCATGACCACCTGTACATGGCTTCTGGTTCGGAGATGGTCATGTGAGGAAGGATTCAAATCCTCTGCAATAACACAGTACTCATTAACTGGAATTTAAACAAAGATATAGTTGGTGAATTTCAGCGCCTCAGTAAACATAGGGACAAACATAAACTTGTGCAACGCCATTGTTGACACTAGCATTGGCTTAAACAGAGAATCCTTGCAGCAATAGCTTCTATCTTGCGCCCAGGCACATAGCTCCCATGTCCTTCTCATATTTTCTGAAATCACTAACAAGACCTTCGAGCATATCTCTCAGTTGGTTGCATATTATGATTCCCAAATACATCAATAGTGGTATTGCTTCCTCCTACAAGCAAGGAAAGTATCCCAAAGAACTAAAGTTCTGTACAATGAACTTTTCAAGTTTGGGAAATGCATTACGTTCTCCAAAATCCTTCAGAAACTCAGGGCACCTTTTGTTGCTGGACACACGTAGCTTTCTTAGATTAGGGATACTTTTGTAGCCGTTCACATTCAAATGTAGGAGAGTTTTATGATTCCCTATCCCCGAAAGTAAGTTGTGTATAGTAGTCTTGCATTTCCTCTTTGAACAGGCTACAAAAGAATGGAAATCACTAAGGATTTTCTTAGGGGAAAGAAAAGGGATAAAAAACAAGGCTCCCTTTAATAGCAAAGATCTCCACGCCTTTCCAAGATAAAACTAGAATGTATATCTAATATAATAGATTAGGCTGCTATATTTGTATGTCTGTTAAATGATCAGTCTTTCTGTAGGTAGATGGACATGTAGCCCTTTGAGGAATTTATTGTAAACAGGGGCTAGATCCTGGATTTTGAATGACTGTTGTTCATAGAGAAGAACATATATGGCCTCTCTTGACTTATCAAAACTACTTGAAATATCATCATCTTTAAGTGATTTTTGATAATACAAAAGTGTTATATATATAACTAGTAACATTGGCAACATCGGCATAAGTAGAGAAAGAAGCCACATCGAAACGATCTCATAAAGAGAAATAAGACCTGTTACATTGATCATAACACTCAAAAATTCAAGAGGAAAATTTTAAATAATAGAGGCCCTATTGCATGAATCGTGGCTAATCAAAGTAATAGCCACTCATCTAAACATTAGGGAGTTCAATACACACTCAAACAATTTATAAAGTGAAGTATTTAGTATTAGAAGCAACCAAACAGTGAATTAAGTATTTGATTGGAACTAATTCAAAGCTCGTAAAGTAGTACTACACTCAACCTCCATCAAACCGAAATGGAATCCAACCAAAACACGGACCTAAAAGTGAGTATGATCTCCTTGAGCAATTGAACCAAACTTCTGCCAAGATCTCTATCTTGGAACTGTTAAGAACATCTCCAACTTATAAAGATGTCTTATGCTCAGGTATTAATATAGCCAGCCCCATGCAAGCACCTAAGCCTTCCGACCTACACATTTTAATAATCGGGATATTAGTTAAAGGACTTCCTCACCTTGAACTTTTATAAACCTTTACCTTGAATATAACTTCACTCCAGTGAGGAATAAGGGTGTGCCTCCTCACCTTGACAACTATAATGAATCAAGGTCTTCTATTTATCTACTAGCGACAACGTATTATTGGAAAGCAAGCTCGTTGTGCTGCTGGAATGTTTTTACAAAGAAATAGTTGATACGGTTGATTCTTCGACTGGAAGCTGATACTGTTGGCTAAGCAAGTGATACAGCAAATGAGTGTGTCTCTCCAGTGATTAATCCATTGGTAGAGTAGCAGAGAAAGCAACATATCCCTTATGATATTGACCGAGTGAAAACAAACATCAGTAGTAGTTGCAGTCTTAAACGATACTATAAGTAAGTAGCTCCAATTATTATGAATTTCTTGAAGCAAGAGCACCTATTAGTAATCGATATGGACCGCGAGCATGAACTAAATAAAGAAGCAGGAGCAGTTACAAGTACAGGTCCAAAAAATAGTAGCAACTTATCCAGCATCATACCTAGGAGCGTACCTATTTTCTGTGTCCCTTTCCTTTTTCATAATCATTCAGGACTGTGGCACCCTCTTTATAAAATTGAATCAATCAGATATGAAATGCAAGAAATTAGCTTATAAATTATAGCATGATTAATAAAATAGAACTATTTAGAACCCGTTTGTATTTCTTTATTCAAAACCTGCTTGGTCAATACTCTTAATAGTGGGCGATAACTTATTTTTACTAAAGACGAAATCTATACCAAGGTGTACACAAGCCTTTATTTCAGGTCTAGCAGGCCTTTCATTCTCAATAAGGATCTATACCAGTCAAGAAATAAGAAAGCTCAGAAGTAAAGCTTCTATCTGTCCAACCTCCAGCAAGCTCATACGGTGGGAAGGCAGGGGGTGTTGATCTTACTTCCAGCAACACACACGGATCTCCAAACTTAGAAATCTCACCTACAGGACTGTTGCAGCCAACAGTAATCTTCATTTTGATGACCCCTGCATTCATAAAATTTAAAATTTAAACTGATACTCTATTTCAGCAATCAAACA
Organism: Larix kaempferi; assembly: GCA_027924585.1. Taxonomy (NCBI): domain Eukaryota; kingdom Viridiplantae; phylum Streptophyta; class Pinopsida; order Pinales; family Pinaceae; genus Larix; species Larix kaempferi. Next base: position 3,062,695 of record BSBM01000804.1, on the reverse strand, counting down.
CATTTAATATTTATATTCAAAAAACATACTCTGATCTCTCAAGTTGCTACAACAAACTAACTTCAAAATAAATATGAGTTTTCAAACTCAAAATAAAAGAAACAGAAATACACAATAAAATTATGGGTTTAACTTCAACTAATAATTGTATTCCACTCTCTGTATCTAAATCACGATTACAATGGTAAGTATTTATAGTGCTTTAGCCTAATTGATCATTAAATGCTAAATGACCCTTCATAACAAAATTGTATCTGCAGAACTAAATCCTTTGTTATGTTGTATTTCTTGAGAAGTTAAATAACTGGTTGTAGATGCCTCTTCAAAATTCAATGACCCTTCAACATTTAATACTTAAGTCGGTTTGGCGGTGAAGGACTCTTGAACAGTCAAAAGAAAATCCAATTTGGTTTGTCTTTATTAATTTCGGGCTTTTCAAATAAAATCTGGACAGTGTTGCCTTTTGGAAATTCCGGCGGCCATCTGTGTAAGCGGTGGAGTAATTAATCGCTGCCAACACATACTGCCTCCCACCAATACTTATTTAATGTTAAAGGAGGTTTTTTAATCGCATATATGACTGATATCTTCGAATCGTTCAAGGAACTTCAGTCCTACTCCTTTAACACCCACCATTGAAGAATTTTTATTAATAAAAAGGTTGGTTCCATTTCATCGTCCCGGTTTAAGCACTTGATCTCCATAGATTTAGACCTGCGTGTTTATGTGGATTGATTGATTCTGGTTCCACACAAAAACCTGACGTTTCTAGCCACCTTGTGGCATATTTCTATATGTACATGTATGCGGCTGATCCATTTGATTTGGGAATGAGGGCTAACTTCTGAAGGTGTTGACAGAAAAGGCTAAAAGGCATGACTAAGAGGCTTATATGGGCTAAGAGTGTATATATATCAAAGGACAAACAACTATCCAATTGTGAGCCAAAGGGGGGCAAATCAAACTACCATGTCGTTGGGCCTAATTTTATATATATATTCATTCACAACAAATTTTAAGATATCAAAATGTGACATAATGTTCTTTACTTGGAGTGTATATATATATATAACCATTCGTTAGATATCGAAATGTAACATAATGTTCTTTACTTGTGGAGCAAAAACAGAAGAAGCACAATTATGTAAGAATCCAATTATAACAAGAGGATCCAATGATAAGGTTGTTCAAACCAACCATATCCAGTGGCACAAATTGGATTTTAGAAAAAGTGCTAAAAAACAAGTCTACATTGACATCCAAGAATGTATGAAAGGCAAGCAAAGAGAAATATTCAACAATTATATTCACATAGATAACAAAAATAAGCACAGGCCAAAGACAACCCAAAGAATAAGAAAATTGAGAAGAATTGGAAAATTACTTAAACGTAACGATTTGGGCCAAGAAGAAAGGGTATTCCTTCAAAGGAATCAACATCAAGAAACTGCAAACTTTGAAGTCAAAACAAGGATTTAGGAAGCTTCTTTATATTTTTTCCCCGATAGATTTAGGAACTTCAAACGTTCTAACTTTACTATATCACTTCACTATAGATGCAGGAAATGACTTATGGGAGTTCTACTTAAATCTAACACACATATATCTCATATCGTTAAAAAAACTCGTAGAAATTAACCTAAGACTGGTGTTGTCACACAACAACAAAGTGAGGAGACTTGGACACTGGATGGCCCCATTGATTGTTGGTATATCGTTTTCAACCAAAGAAATTCGATGTGAGCCTCGACACTCAGCTGGTAGCAATTCTTTCAATTCTTGTGCAGGATTTATCAAACATTGAGCTTCCTTATGAGATTCAAAAAGAGCTAATTCATGAAAGAAATTTTTCATTTCACAATACTTTACCCACCCATCCCCACTAAAGTGTGAAACTTGGATCACACATCGATTAACGAGTTCCTCTATCAAAGAGTATCCAACATCAAATGAGTCGACTAGTCACTACACCACTGTATGTGTACTCGACTACGGCAAAAACAAGTTCTATAGAAATCCAAGCATACACTAAACATTATGATTTTATAGGAGAATGGGCATAACTTGGTTGCGTGGTAACTTGACGTGACAATGGGCATAACTTGGTTGTTGATGACGTCCTATACTTTTCCCTTATTTAGTCGATGTAGTGCCTTTTTCTAGTAGTTAGGAATCCTACTTACTCTTGCAATGGAAGTTTTTATTGCTTCCATGACCATGATAACCTCTTACATTTCCCTAAAATATGTGAGCAGAAAGGCTCCAGATCCTTTGTAATTTTCTTGTCTTTACGATCTGGGAAAGAGTGAATGCAAAAAAGGTTGTCTTCGTCCAACACATATTTCATGTGATGGATGTATTGAGCCCCCACTGCATATGAAACTCCTCTATCACCAGAGTCACAATAATCTTATTTTTATTATTTTGCGCCTCCACGGACAAGCTAATTTGTTGGAAAACTTCTTTGGAACTGTGCCAGACATCATCCAGAACAAATAGCTAACGTTTCACATCTTTACTATCAAATTCTTCTTGTAAATGTCTATGAATGCAGTCTCTAAGCCCTTCCGTGGTTATATCGGTCAGCTTGTGATGATTTGACCCTCAGGAAGTTGTATCTTCCTACCACAACTGCCTCGACTCTTTATCTCCAATCTAGAAAGAAAGAGATGAAATGCATAATGTAGGAATAGAG